>JAQPZY010001690.1:10872500-11087500 GCA_029931535.1 Margaritifera margaritifera | reverse complement strand
AAATCAACAAGCAATTTATTACTAGATAATTAAAATGAAAAATCAAAAGGTCACTTACAGTAATGTGTTTTGAAATCCTAATAATCCAATAAGAATGATTGTTCTAATCACAAGTCCTAAATATAGAATGTTCCGAATTCACGGTTGTGTCCTTGAATGTTATGATGTACTAATGGTCTCCAAAGTCCTGATGTACTAGAAATCTTGATGTGCTGATGTCAAAATGAAGTATTCCAAAATCTCTGAATAAGTTCAGTTAAATTCCAAAATCATTAATTAAAAATCCAAAATCCAAAAGTTTATGAGCACTGTTATAATCCAATGAATATTTAAAATAATTCCTCTCTTAGAATTTGGAATGAATTTTCACAACTGTAATAGCTCTTTACAAGACTGATGGTAATGTCAAAACTGAATAAATGTCCACCAAACATGGCATATATAAAGATTGGTCACATGACAGAATGTTCTAGAACATGAGTCATCTTAATGGAATTTTTACTTGTAAACAAAAATCAACCTTGACCTTCAAATTGAGAAAACATATTGATCAAAACAACCTAATTCAAGGACACTAGTTAAACATGTTTTTCATGATAAACATTAAGATTTAAGCAAACACCAAAGCGAAGAAACACTTACAATTTCCCAAAATATCCACAATATTATATAAACATCATACATAACACCTCCCCTCATAAAGAAAAAGAAAGATTTATATAATAAAGCTTTCTTTTGAACATACATCTAATACTACAATAACCAAAATTACATAAGAACATGTTTTATGATACTGGACTTAATTACATCAAGCAATATTACATTTCTAGGCACGTGAGAGTGCATCTGCAATCACATTGTCTTTTCCCCTGATGTGTCTAATCTCAATGTTATATTCTTGCAATATCAAACTCCATCTCAACAATCTCCGATTTTTATCTTTCATTTTGTTGATGAAAGTAAGGGGATTGTGATCACTGTACACAATAATTGGAGAAAGAGCTGAGGTGACATACACTTCAAAATGCTGTAAAGCCAATATCAAAGCCAAACATTCCTTCTCAATTGTGGAATAATTTTTCTGGTGCTTGTTTAGTTTTTTAGAAAAAATAACACACAGAGTGATCCACACCACTTTTGTCTTCCTGAATCAATACTCCACCAACCCCTACATCACTTGCATCAACAGATGATTTAAATGATTGGCTAAAATTTGGTGCAGAAAGAACTGGTGCATTCTTAAGCATGGCCTTTAACTTGTCAAAAGATTCCTGACACTTGTCAGACCAATGAAATTTGGGTTTCTTACTCAATAAACTTGTCAAAGGTTCAGCAATTTTGGAAAAATTGGAACAAAATTTCCGATAATATCCAGCCATACCTAGAAATCGCATCAGTTGCTTTTTACAAATTGGAACTTGAAATTCAGAGATAGCTTTAACTTTAGCTTCTATAGGTTTAACTTGACCTTGTCCCACAATATGTCCTAAAAATGTGACACAAGCATGGCAAAACTCACTTTTGCTCAAATTAATTGTCAGATTCGCATCGCTGAGTCGATCAAAGAATTTTTGAATGGTTTCCAAATGATCTTCCCAGGTTTTGTTGTAGATAATGACGTCATCGATATAAGCGTCACAATTATCAAGACCAAATGTTATCATGTTCATCAGACGTTGAAACGTTGCAGGCGAATTTTTCATTCCAAACGGCATGACTTTATATTGATAAAGTCCATCTGGAGTTACAAATGCTGAAATTTCTTTTGCCCTTTCCGTCAGTGGAATTTGCCAGAATCCTTTTAAAAGGTCAAACTTGGTGACATATTTAGCATTTCCAATTTTATCAATGCAATCGTCCATTCTTGGGATTGGAAATGAATCAGTTTTGGTGACACTGTTGACTTTTCTATAGTCAGTACACATACGGAATGTATTATCTGGCTTGGGAACAAGAATACATGGTGAACTCCAGTTACTTTTACTTGGTTCTATGAAATCATTCTCCAGTAAATACTGAATTTCTTTCTTCAGATAGTTCTGTTTGAGAGGATTCATCCTATAAGGATTTTGTTTTACAGGCGCAGAATCTACAATGTCAACGTCATGATAAATTTTACTTGTTCGTGTTGGAACATCAGGAAACAAGTGCTCATAGTCATGTAATAGCTGTTTTAGTTCATTTCTTTCCTGTTGTTGTAGATGTGAAAGTTTCTGGTCTAGGTTGTTCAATATTTCTGAATTCAGAAGATTGGTTATACCAGAGTCACTATAGTCTGATCGTACTCCATCGTTGATATCTTCACTGTGTGGGACAGGTACAACTAAATTAACAGAATAATTAGCTGGGCTATCTCTGTCAAAATATTCCTTTAACATATTTATATGACAAAGTTGTTTCTGTTTCCGTCTCCCAGGAGTGTTAATGATATAATTTAAGTCATTTACTTTCTTTTCAACGGTATAAGGACCAAAAAATTTAGCCTGAAGAGGATTCTGAGGTATGGGCAAGAGAGCCAGAACTTTGTCACCAGGTTCAAAACTCCTTTCCTGTGTATTTCTGTCATACCTTAATTTCATTTTTGACTGAGTAGTGTGAAGATTAGTTCTTGCTACTTCACAGGCCTTTGACAACTTGTATTTGAAATCAGAGACATAATCCAGAAGATTAATGTTTGAATCTTCATTTGAAAGAAGTTTCTTTTTCAATAATTTCAATGGTCCACGGACAGTATGACCAAAAACTAGTTCAAAGGGACTAAAACCCAACGACTCTTGAACTGATTCCCTAACAGCAAACAACAACAAATGAACACCCTCATCCCAATCCTTTTCTGTATCAAAGCAATATGATCGAATCATATTCTTCAAAGTTTGATGAAATCTTTCCAAAGCACCTTGACTTTCAGGGTGATAGGCAGAAGATTTAAACTGTTGGATGCCTAATTCATGCATAACTTGTTGGAAAATTCCAGACATAAAATTTGACCCTTGATCCGACTGGACAGATTTGGGAAGGCCAACAAGTGTAAAAAACTTCACCAAAGCTTTCACAATAGTTTTAGTTTTTATATTTCTCAGCGGAATTGCCTCTGGAAATCTTGTAGATGCACACATGATGGTCAACAAGTATTGGTTGCCCGACTTGGTTTTAGGTAAAGGACCAACACAGTCTACTATTATTCTACTAAATGGTTCATCAAATGCAGGAATAGGTTGCAGATGAGCCTTAGGTATCTTCTGATTGGGTTTTCCTACCATTTGACAAGTGTGACAAGATCTGCAGTATTTAGAAACATCACTTTTGAGTTTCGGCCAATAAAAATGATTCAAGATCTTGTGATAAGTCTTACGGACTCCTAAATGACCAGCCAAAGGAGTTTCATGGGCTAAATTAAGAATTTCCTGTCGATATGACTTAGGAACAACAATTTGATAGCTCACTGACCACTCGTCACCAGCGGGTACATCAGGTGGTCTCCATTTCCTCATAAGGACCCCATTTTTCACAAAGTAACACACTGGAACTTGTGTGGCTTCAGTTTCAATAATAGCCCTCTGAAACAAACAAGATATCTCGGGATCTTGCTCCTGTTCAACGACAAGGGATTGTCGTTTGTCACCCTGAGTAGAACAAAGAGAATGAGTTGCCAAAAGAGGATCACTGTGATCAATACCATTTGATTGATCAATACCTGAGGAAAAAGTGACCTCATCAAAAGACTGACCAATACATGTGTCAGCTAAAGGAATAATATCCTGATCAACATCACTCTCAAGAGCTCTTTTTGCCATAGCTCTAGTAACTGCACAAGCAGGGTACAAATCAGGGATTTCAGTTTCGACAGGATCAACTTTCTGATCCAAACAAGGCTTGTCAGTTACAAGTGGATTAACCACAACCTTATCTCCAGCTAGGTCATTGCCTAGTAATAAATGAACACCCTCTATGGGTAAAGAAGTCACTGCCCCAACAGTCACAGGTCCAGAAACTAAGTCTGATGCCAAATTTACACAATGGAGAGGAACATTTACAAAGCCGCACTCTACTCCCTGAACAAGAACACTTTCACTTGAAGAAGACTCCTCAGACAAAGGCAAAGTACCTGACAATAAAAGACTCTGAGAAGCTCCAGTGTCCCTTAATATTTTAATTGGGATAGGCTTGGCAGAATCACCAATAAGTGATATAGAACCTTCTGACATGAATGGTTCATAAGCCTCCAAAATAGAATCAGACTGGGGTTTGTTTGACCCAACAAATGTATTGCTTTCAATACAAGACCGTGACCTTGACCTCGTAGAAATAAGAGCATTTGGAAAAGCTCTGTCTTTTCTCTGTTGCTTTTTTTTCAACTTGAAGCAATCAGAAATAACGTGCCCTTTCGTTTTACAATAAGTGCACGTAGGAAGAGATAAGGATTTCTGATCAGTCTTATCAGATGTTTGATTCCTAACAGTTGTGCTGTTGTGAAATTTGGAAGTACTCGAATGAGATTGAAATGGTTTTTTACCAGAAAACTGCTGAGAGGACGACTTATTGCCAAATGAAATTTTGTGAGTCAAGGAATAATCATCAGCCATACGAGCAGTATTTTCCAAAGTTTCCACATTCTGCTCGTCAAGATAGGTTTTAACATCACTATGGATGCACCTCTTGAACTCTTCAATTAATACGAGCTGTCTGAGGTTATCATAAGCTTGATCAACTTTCTTGGCTGAGCACCACCTATCAAATAGTTGTTCTTTATCCCTTGCAAATTCGACATGAGTTTGTCCAGTTTCTTTTCTACAATTCCTAAACCTTTGTCGATATGCCTCTGGTACCAACTCATAAGCTTTCAAGATGTACTCCTTAACCACATCATAATCAGTGCTTTGTTGTACTGACAGTGAAGTGTAGACTTCACGAACTTTGCCAATAAGTACACTTTGTAATAACAAAGTCCAATGCTCTCTGGGCCATTTCAAGTTTTCAGCTATTTTCTCGAAATGAAGAAAGTATTTATCTACTTCTTTTTCCTGAAAAGGGGGTACTAACCTAATATATCTAGTAACATCAAAACCTGAACTTGTGTTTAAAGGAGTGGAGTGTGCTCTGTTTGCCAGTTCTAATTCTCTTAACTTAAATTGCATTTCCCTTTCTTCTCTTTGCATCTGCATTTGTATTTGCCTCTCTTCCTTCTGCATTTGTAGCTGCCTCTCTTCTTTCTCTCTCTCCATCTGCCTCTCTTCTTTCTCTCTCTCCATCTGTATCCGCCTATCTTCTTTCTCTCTCTCCATCTGTATCTGCCTCTCTTCTTTCTCTCTCTCTCTGAATCTGAAGCTTTGCCAATTCTAAATCCATCTGGTTCTTTAACTCTAATTCCCTTAATTTCCTGTCAGAACCAGATACAGGCTTTCTCTTCAAACTTAAAGCACTATTTTCAAAAATTCCCTTTCCTACTAAATACTGAATTAAAATAATCTTTATTTCCTGTTTTGTCAATAATACTTTTGCCTCAGATAGACTGTATTTTCTGGCAAGCTCGAGCAACTCATCCTTTCTCATACACTCTAACCCCTCCTGGGTAGGTTTTGAAATGAAATTCTGAACATTAGATGCCATTGTAAATGCTTGTTGGTTTCACACAAAAATATTTCTCTATATAAAATCTTTGCCAAAGACAAAAAAAAATTCCGAGACAAAATCAATATGAATTTCAAAAATAACTTTAATATCTCTAATATGCTTTAAAGAAATTCAGATCCCAGATCCCGGACGAGCCCCCAATTTATGTTACGACTCTATGGTCTAAGAAAAATGTAACAGAAAGAAAGTGAAACCAACCAATCAAGTAAAAAATCAACAAGCAATTTATTACTAGATAATTAAAATGAAAAATCAAAAGGTCACTTACAGTAATGTGTTTTGAAATCCTAATAATCCAATAAGAATGATTGTTCTAATCACAAGTCCTAAATATAGAATGTTCCGAATTCACGGTTGTGTCCTTGAATGTTATGATGTACTAATGGTCTCCAAAGTCCTGATGTACTAGAAATCTTGATGTGCTGATGTCAAAATGAAGTATTCCAAAATCTCTGAATAAGTTCAGTTAAATTCCAAAATCATTAATTAAAAATCCAAAATCCAAAAGTTTATGAGCACTGTTATAATCCAATGAATATTTAAAATAATTCCTCTCTTAGAATTTGGAATGAATTTTCACAACTGTAATAGCTCTTTACAAGACTGATGGTAATGTCAAAACTGAATAAATGTCCACCAAACATGGCATATATAAACATTGGGAACATGAGTCATCTTAATGGAATTTTTACTTGTAAACAAAAATCAACCTTGACCTTCAAATTGAGAAAACATATTGATCAAAACAACCTAGTTCAAGGACACTAGTTAAACATGTTTTTCATGATAAACATTAAGATTTAAGCAAACACCAAAGCGAAGAAACACTTACAATTTCCCAAAATATCCACAATATTATATAAACATCATACATAACACCTCCCCTCATAAAGAAAAAGAAAGATTTATATAATAAAGCTTTCTTTTGAACATACATCTAATACTACAATAACCAAAATTACATAAGAACATGTTTTATGATACTGGACTTAATTACATCAAGCAATATTACATTTCTAGGCACGTGAGAGTGCATCTGCAATCACATTGTCTTTTCCCCTGATGTGTCTAATCTCAATGTTATATTCTTGCAATATCAAACTCCATCTCAACAATCTCCGATTTTTATCTTTCATTTTGTTGATGAAAGTAAGGGGATTGTGATCACTGTACACAATAATTGGAGAAAGAGCTGAGGTGACATACACTTCAAAATGCTGTAAAGCCAATATCAAAGCCAAACATTCCTTCTCAATTGTGGAATAATTTTTCTGGTGCTTGTTTAGTTTTTTAGAAAAAATAACACACAGAGTGATCCACACCACTTTTGTCTTCCTGAATCAATACTCCACCAACCCCTACATCACTTGCATCAACAGATGATTTAAATGATTGGCTAAAATTTGGTGCAGAAAGAACTGGTGCATTCTTAAGCATGGCCTTTAACTTGTCAAAAGATTCCTGACACTTGTCAGACCAATGAAATTTGGTTTTCTTACTCAATAAACTTGTCAAAGGTTCAGCAATTTTGGAAAAATTGGAACAAAATTTCCGATAATATCCAGCCATACCTAGAAATCGCATCAGTTGCTTTTTACAAATTGGAACTTGAAATTCAGAGATAGCTTTAACTTTAGCTTCTATAGGTTTAACTTGACCTTGTCCCACAATATGTCCTAAAAATGTGACACAAGCATGGCAAAACTCACTTTTGCTCAAATTAATTGTCAGATTCGCATCGCTGAGTCGATCAAAGAATTTTTGAATGGTTTCCAAATGATCTTCCCAGGTTTTGTTGTAGATAATGACGTCATCGATATAAGCGTCACAATTATCAAGACCAAATGTTATCATGTTCATCAGACGTTGAAACGTTGCAGGCGAATTTTTCATTCCAAACGGCATGACTTTATATTGATAAAGTCCATCTGGAGTTACAAATGCTGAAATTTCTTTTGCCCTTTCCGTCAGTGGAATTTGCCAGAATCCTTTTAAAAGGTCAAACTTGGTGACATATTTAGCATTTCCAATTTTATCAATGCAATCGTCCATTCTTGGGATTGGAAATGAATCAGTTTTGGTGACACTGTTGACTTTTCTATAGTCAGTACACATACGGAATGTATTATCTGGCTTGGGAACAAGAATACATGGTGAACTCCAGTTACTTTTACTTGGTTCTATGAAATCATTCTCCAGTAAATACTGAATTTCTTTCTTCAGATAGTTCTGTTTGAGAGGATTCATCCTATAAGGATTTTGTTTTACAGGCGCAGAATCTACAATGTCAACGTCATGATAAATTTTACTTGTTCGTGTTGGAACATCAGGAAACAAGTGCTCATAGTCATGTAATAGCTGTTTTAGTTCATTTCTTTCCTGTTGTTGTAGATGTGAAAGTTTCTGGTCTAGGTTGTTCAATATTTCTGAATTCAGAAGATTGGTTATACCAGAGTCACTATAGTCTGATCGTACTCCATCGTTGATATCTTCACTGTGTGGGACAGGTACAACTAAATTAACAGAATAATTAGCTGGGCTATCTCTGTCAAAATATTCCTTTAACATATTTATATGACAAAGTTGTTTCTGTTTCCGTCTCCCAGGAGTGTTAATGATATAATTTAAGTCATTTACTTTCTTTTCAACGGTATAAGGACCAAACAATTTAGCCTGAAGAGGATTCTGAGGTATGGGCAAGAGAGCCAGAACTTTGTCACCAGGTTTAAAACTCCTTTCCTGTGTATTTCTGTCATACCTTAATTTCATTTTTGACTGAGTAGTGTGAAGATTAGTTCTTGCTACTTCACAGGCCTTTGACAACTTGTATTTGAAATCAGAGACATAATCCAGAAGATTAATGTTTGAATCTTCATTTGAAAGAAGTTTCTTTTTCAATAATTTCAATGGTCCACGGACAGTATGACCAAAAACTAGTTCAAAGGGACTAAAACCCAACGACTCTTGAACTGATTCCCTAACAGCAAACAACAACAAATGAACACCCTCATCCCAATCCTTTTCTGTATCAAAGCAATATGATCGAATCATATTCTTCAAAGTTTGATGAAATCTTTCCAAAGCACCTTGACCTTCAGGGTGATAGGCAGAAGATTTAAACTGTTGGATGCCTAATTCATGCATAACTTGTTGGAAAATTCCAGACATAAAATTTGACCCTTGATCCGACTGGACAGATTTGGGAAGGCCAACAAGTGTAAAAAACTTCACCAAAGCTTTCACAATAGTTTTAGTTTTTATATTTCTCAGCGGAATTGCCTCTGGAAATCTTGTAGATGCACACATGATGGTCAACAAGTATTGGTTGCCCGACTTGGTTTTAGGTAAAGGACCAACACAGTCTACTATTATTCTACTAAATGGTTCATCAAATGCAGGAATAGGTTGCAGATGAGCCTTAGGTATCTTCTGATTGGGTTTTCCTACCATTTGACAAGTGTGACAAGATCTGCAGTATTTAGAAACATCACTTTTGAGTTTCGGCCAATAAAAATGATTCAAGATCTTGTGATAAGTCTTACGGACTCCTAAATGACCAGCCAAAGGAGTTTCATGGGCTAAATTAAGAATTTCCTGTCGATATGACTTAGGAACAACAATTTGATAGCTCACTGACCACTCGTCACCAGCGGGTACATCAGGTGGTCTCCATTTCCTCATAAGGACCCCATTTTTCACAAAGTAACACACTGGAACTTGTGTGGCTTCAGTTTCAATAATAGCCCTCTGAAACAAACAAGATATCTCGGGATCTTGCTCCTGTTCAACGACAAGGGATTGTCGTTTGTCACCCTGAGTAGAACAAAGAGAATGAGTTGCCAAAAGAGGATCACTGTGATCAATACCATTTGATTGATCAATACCTGAGGAAAAAGTGACCTCATCAAAAGACTGACCAATACATGTGTCAGCTAAAGGAATAATATCCTGATCAACATCACTCTCAAGAGCTCTTTTTGCCATAGCTCTAGTAACTGCACAAGCAGGGTACAAATCAGGGATTTCAGTTTCGACAGGATCAACTTTCTGATCCAAACAAGGCTTGTCAGTTACAAGTGGATTAACCACAACCTTATCTCCAGCTAGGTCATTGCCTAGTAATAAATGAACACCCTCTATGGGTAAAGAAGTCACTGCCCCAACAGTCACAGGTCCAGAAACTAAGTCTGATGCCAAATTTACACAATGGAGAGGAACATTTACAAAGCCGCACTCTACTCCCTGAACAAGAACACTTTCACTTGAAGAAGACTCCTCAGACAAAGGCAAAGTACCTGACAATAAAAGACTCTGAGAAGCTCCAGTGTCCCTTAATATTTTAATTGGGATAGGCTTGGCAGAATCACCAATAAGTGATATAGAACCTTCTGACATGAATGGTTCATAAGCCTCCAAAATAGAATCAGACTGGGGTTTGTTTGACCCAACAAATGTATTGCTTTCAATACAAGACCGTGACCTTGACCTCGTAGAAATAAGAGCATTTGGAAAAGCTCTGTCTTTTCTCTGTTGCTTTTTTTTCAACTTGAAGCAATCAGAAATAACGTGCCCTTTCGTTTTACAATAAGTGCACGTAGGAAGAGATAAGGATTTCTGATCAGTCTTATCAGATGTTTGATTCCTAACAGTTGTGCTGTTGTGAAATTTGGAAGTACTCGAATGAGATTGAAATGGTTTTTTACCAGAAAACTGCTGAGAGGACGACTTATTGCCAAATGAAATTTTGTGAGTCAAGGAATAATCATCAGCCATACGAGCAGTATTTTCCAAAGTTTCCACATTCTGCTCGTCAAGATAGGTTTTAACATCACTATGGATGCACCTCTTGAACTCTTCAATTAATACGAGCTGTCTGAGGTTATCATAAGCTTGATCAACTTTCTTGGCTGAGCACCACCTATCAAATAGTTGTTCTTTATCCCTTGCAAATTCGACATGAGTTTGTCCAGTTTCTTTTCTACAATTCCTAAACCTTTGTCGATATGCCTCTGGTACCAACTCATAAGCTTTCAAGATGTACTCCTTAACCACATCATAATCAGTGCTTTGTTGTACTGACAGTGAAGTGTAGACTTCACGAACTTTGCCAATAAGTACACTTTGTAATAACAAAGTCCAATGCTCTCTGGGCCATTTCAAGTTTTCAGCTATTTTCTCGAAATGAAGAAAGTATTTATCTACTTCTTTTTCCTGAAAAGGGGGTACTAACCTAATATATCTAGTAACATCAAAACCTGAACTTGTGTTTAAAGGAGTGGAGTGTGCTCTGTTTGCCAGTTCTAATTCTCTTAACTTAAATTGCATTTCCCTTTCTTCTCTTTGCATCTGCATTTGTATTTGCCTCTCTTCCTTCTGCATTTGTAGCTGCCTCTCTTCTTTCTCTCTCTCCATCTGCCTATCTTCTTTCTCTCTCTCCATCTGTATCCGCCTATCTTCTTTCTCTCTCTACATCTGTATCTGCCCCTCTTCTTTCTCTCTCTCTCTCTGAATCTGAAGCTTTGCCAATTCTAAATCCATCTGGTTCTTTAACTCTAATTCCCTTAATTTCCTGTCAGAACCAGATACAGGCTTTCTCTTCAAACTTAAAGCACTATTTTCAAAAATTCCCTTTCCTACTAAATACTGAATTAAAATAATCTTTATTTCCTGTTTTGTCAATGATACTTTTGCCTCAGATAGACTGTATTTTCTGGCAAGCTCGAGCAACTCATCCTTTCTCATACACTCTAACCCCTCCTGGGTAGGTTTTGAAATGAAATTCTGAACATTAGATGCCATTGTAAATGCTTGTTGGTTTCACACAAAAAAATTTCTCTATATAAAATCTTTGCCAAAGACAAAAAAAAATTCCGAGACAAAATCAATATGAATTTCAAAAATAACTTTAATATCTCTAATATGCTTTAAAGAAATTCAGATCCCAGATCCCGGACGAGCCCCCAATTTATGTTACGACTCTATGGTCTAAGAAAAATGTAACAGAAAGAAAGTGAAACCAACCAATCAAGTAAAAAATCAACAAGCAATTTATTACTAGATAATTAAAATGAAAAATCAAAAGGTCACTTACAGTAATGTGTTTTGAAATCCTAATAATCCAATAAGAATGATTGTTCTAATCACAAGTCCTAAATATAGAATGTTCCGAATTCACGGTTGTGTCCTTGAATGTTATGATGTACTAATGGTCTCCAAAGTCCTGATGTACTAGAAATCTTGATGTGCTGATGTCAAAATGAAGTATTCCAAAATCTCTGAATAAGTTCAGTTAAATTCCAAAATCATTAATTAAAAATCCAAAATCCAAAAGTTTATGAGCACTGTTATAATCCAATGAATATTTAAAATAATTCCTCTCTTAGAATTTGGAATGAATTTTCACAACTGTAATAGCTCTTTACAAGACTGATGGTAATGTCAAAACTGAATAAATGTCCACCAAACATGGCATATATAAACATTGGGAACATGAGTCATCTTAATGGAATTTTTACTTGTAAACAAAAATCAACCTTGACCTTCAAATTGAGAAAACATATTGATCAAAACAACCTAATTCAAGGACACTAGTTAAACATGTTTTTCATGATAAACATTAAGATTTAAGCAAACACCAAAGCGAAGAAACACTTACAATTTCCCAAAATATCCACAATATTATATAAACATCATACATAACACCTCCCCTCATAAAGAAAAAGAAAGATTTATATAATAAAGCTTTCTTTTGAACATACATCTAATACTACAATAACCAAAATTACATAAGAACATGTTTTATGATACTGGACTTAATTACATCAAGCAATATTACATTTCTAGGCACGTGAGAGTGCATCTGCAATCACATTGTCTTTTCCCCTGATGTGTCTAATCTCAATGTTATATTCTTGCAATATCAAACTCCATCTCAACAATCTCCGATTTTTATCTTTCATTTTGTTGATGAAAGTAAGGGGATTGTGATCACTGTACACAATAATTGGAGAAAGAGCTGAGGTGACATACACTTCAAAATGCTGTAAAGCCAATATCAAAGCCAAACATTCCTTCTCAATTGTGGAATAATTTTTCTGGTGCTTGTTTAGTTTTTTAGAAAAAATAACACACAGAGTGATCCACACCACTTTTGTCTTCCTGAATCAATACTCCACCAACCCCTACATCACTTGCATCAACAGATGATTTAAATGATTGGCTAAAATTTGGTGCAGAAAGAACTGGTGCATTCTTAAGCATGGCCTTTAACTTGTCAAAAGATTCCTGACACTTGTCAGACCAATGAAATTTGGTTTTCTTACTCAATAAACTTGTCAAAGGTTCAGCAATTTTGGAAAAATTGGAACAAAATTTCCGATAATATCCAGCCATACCTAGAAATCGCATCAGTTGCTTTTTACAAATTGGAACTTGAAATTCAGAGATAGCTTTAACTTTAGCTTCTATAGGTTTAACTTGACCTTGTCCCACAATATGTCCTAAAAATGTGACACAAGCATGGCAAAACTCACTTTTGCTCAAATTAATTGTCAGATTCGCATCGCTGAGTCGATCAAAGAATTTTTGAATGGTTTCCAAATGATCTTCCCAGGTTTTGTTGTAGATAATGACGTCATCGATATAAGCGTCACAATTATCAAGACCAAATGTTATCATGTTCATCAGACGTTGAAACGTTGCAGGCGAATTTTTCATTCCAAACGGCATGACTTTATATTGATAAAGTCCATCTGGAGTTACAAATGCTGAAATTTCTTTTGCCCTTTCCGTCAGTGGAATTTGCCAGAATCCTTTTAAAAGGTCAAACTTGGTGACATATTTAGCATTTCCAATTTTATCAATGCAATCGTCCATTCTTGGGATTGGAAATGAATCAGTTTTGGTGACACTGTTGACTTTTCTATAGTCAGTACACATACGGAATGTATTATCTGGCTTGGGAACAAGAATACATGGTGAACTCCAGTTACTTTTACTTGGTTCTATGAAATCATTCTCCAGTAAATACTGAATTTCTTTCTTCAGATAGTTCTGTTTGAGAGGATTCATCCTATAAGGATTTTGTTTTACAGGCGCAGAATCTACAATGTCAACGTCATGATAAATTTTACTTGTTCGTGTTGGAACATCAGGAAACAAGTGCTCATAGTCATGTAATAGCTGTTTTAGTTCATTTCTTTCCTGTTGTTGTAGATGTGAAAGTTTCTGGTCTAGGTTGTTCAATATTTCTGAATTCAGAAGATTGGTTATACCAGAGTCACTATAGTCTGATCGTACTCCATCGTTGATATCTTCACTGTGTGGGACAGGTACAACTAAATTAACAGAATAATTAGCTGGGCTATCTCTGTCAAAATATTCCTTTAACATATTTATATGACAAAGTTGTTTCTGTTTCCGTCTCCCAGGAGTGTTAATGATATAATTTAAGTCATTTACTTTCTTTTCAACGGTATAAGGACCAAACAATTTAGCCTGAAGAGGATTCTGAGGTATGGGCAAGAGAGCCAGAACTTTGTCACCAGGTTTAAAACTCCTTTCCTGTGTATTTCTGTCATACCTTAATTTCATTTTTGACTGAGTAGTGTGAAGATTAGTTCTTGCTACTTCACAGGCCTTTGACAACTTGTATTTGAAATCAGAGACATAATCCAGAAGATTAATGTTTGAATCTTCATTTGAAAGAAGTTTCTTTTTCAATAATTTCAATGGTCCACGGACAGTATGACCAAAAACTAGTTCAAAGGGACTAAAACCCAACGACTCTTGAACTGATTCCCTAACAGCAAACAACAACAAATGAACACCCTCATCCCAATCCTTTTCTGTATCAAAGCAATATGATCGAATCATATTCTTCAAAGTTTGATGAAATCTTTCCAAAGCACCTTGACCTTCAGGGTGATAGGCAGAAGATTTAAACTGTTGGATGCCTAATTCATGCATAACTTGTTGGAAAATTCCAGACATAAAATTTGACCCTTGATCCGACTGGACAGATTTGGGAAGGCCAACAAGTGTAAAAAACTTCACCAAAGCTTTCACAATAGTTTTAGTTTTTATATTTCTCAGCGGAATTGCCTCTGGAAATCTTGTAGATGCACACATGATGGTCAACAAGTATTGGTTGCCCGACTTGGTTTTAGGTAAAGGACCAACACAGTCTACTATTATTCTACTAAATGGTTCATCAAATGCAGGAATAGGTTGCAGATGAGCCTTAGGTATCTTCTGATTGGGTTTTCCTACCATTTGACAAGTGTGACAAGATCTGCAGTATTTAGAAACATCACTTTTGAGTTTCGGCCAATAAAAATGATTCAAGATCTTGTGATAAGTCTTACGGACTCCTAAATGACCAGCCAAAGGAGTTTCATGGGCTAAATTAAGAATTTCCTGTCGATATGACTTAGGAACAACAATTTGATAGCTCACTGACCACTCGTCACCAGCGGGTACATCAGGTGGTCTCCATTTCCTCATAAGGACCCCATTTTTCACAAAGTAACACACTGGAACTTGTGTGGCTTCAGTTTCAATAATAGCCCTCTGAAACAAACAAGATATCTCGGGATCTTGCTCCTGTTCAACGACAAGGGATTGTCGTTTGTCACCCTGAGCAGAACAAAGAGAATGAGTTGCCAAAAGAGGATCACTGTGATCAATACCATTTGATTGATCAATACCTGAGGAAAAAGTGACCTCATCAAAAGACTGACCAATACATGTGTCAGCTAAAGGAATAATATCCTGATCAACATCACTCTCAAGAGCTCTTTTTGCCATAGCTCTAGTAACTGCACAAGCAGGGTACAAATCAGGGATTTCAGTTTCGACAGGATCAACTTTCTGATCCAAACAAGGCTTGTCAGTTACAAGTGGATTAACCACAACCTTATCTCCAGCTAGGTCATTGCCTAGTAATAAATGAACACCCTCTATGGGTAAAGAAGTCACTGCCCCAACAGTCACAGGTCCAGAAACTAAGTCTGATGCCAAATTTACACAATGGAGAGGAACATTTACAAAGCCGCACTCTACTCCCTGAACAAGAACACTTTCACTTGAAGAAGACTCCTCAGACAAAGGCAAAGTACCTGACAATAAAAGACTCTGAGAAGCTCCAGTGTCCCTTAATATTTTAATTGGGATAGGCTTGGCAGAATCACCAATAAGTGATATAGAACCTTCTGACATGAATGGTTCATAAGCCTCCAAAATAGAATCAGACTGGGGTTTGTTTGACCCAACAAATGTATTGCTTTCAATACAAGACCGTGACCTTGACCTCGTAGAAATAAGAGCATTTGGAAAAGCTCTGTCTTTTCTCTGTTGCTTTTTTTTCAACTTGAAGCAATCAGAAATAACGTGCCCTTTCGTTTTACAATAAGTGCACGTAGGAAGAGATAAGGATTTCTGATCAGTCTTATCAGATGTTTGATTCCTAACAGTTGTGCTGTTGTGAAATTTGGAAGTACTCGAATGAGATTGAAATGGTTTTTTACCAGAAAACTGCTGAGAGGACGACTTATTGCCAAATGAAATTTTGTGAGTCAAGGAATAATCATCAGCCATACGAGCAGTATTTTCCAAAGTTTCCACATTCTGCTCGTCAAGATAGGTTTTAACATCACTATGGATGCACCTCTTGAACTCTTCAATTAATACGAGCTGTCTGAGGTTATCATAAGCTTGATCAACTTTCTTGGCTGAGCACCACCTATCAAATAGTTGTTCTTTATCCCTTGCAAATTCGACATGAGTTTGTCCAGTTTCTTTTCTACAATTCCTAAACCTTTGTCGATATGCCTCTGGTACCAACTCATAAGCTTTCAAGATGTACTCCTTAACCACATCATAATCAGTGCTTTGTTGTACTGACAGTGAAGTGTAGACTTCACGAACTTTGCCAATAAGTACACTTTGTAATAACAAAGTCCAATGCTCTCTGGGCCATTTCAAGTTTTCAGCTATTTTCTCGAAATGAAGAAAGTATTTATCTACTTCTTTTTCCTGAAAAGGGGGTACTAACCTAATATATCTAGTAACATCAAAACCTGAACTTGTGTTTAAAGGAGTGGAGTGTGCTCTGTTTGCCAGTTCTAATTCTCTTAACTTAAATTGCATTTCCCTTTCTTCTCTTTGCATCTGCATTTGTATTTGCCTCTCTTCCTTCTGCATTTGTAGCTGCCTCTCTTCTTTCTCTCTCTCCATCTGCCTATCTTCTTTCTCTCTCTCCATCTGTATCCGCCTATCTTCTTTCTCTCTCTACATCTGTATCTGCCCCTCTTCTTTCTCTCTCTCTCTCTGAATCTGAAGCTTTGCCAATTCTAAATCCATCTGGTTCTTTAACTCTAATTCCCTTAATTTCCTGTCAGAACCAGATACAGGCTTTCTCTTCAAACTTAAAGCACTATTTTCAAAAATTCCCTTTCCTACTAAATACTGAATTAAAATAATCTTTATTTCCTGTTTTGTCAATGATACTTTTGCCTCAGATAGACTGTATTTTCTGGCAAGCTCGAGCAACTCATCCTTTCTCATACACTCTAAC
This sequence comes from Margaritifera margaritifera, assembly GCA_029931535.1. Taxonomy (NCBI): domain Eukaryota; kingdom Metazoa; phylum Mollusca; class Bivalvia; order Unionida; family Margaritiferidae; genus Margaritifera; species Margaritifera margaritifera. The sequence goes on along the minus strand of JAQPZY010001690.1, from coordinate 11,070,294 downwards.
CCCTCCTGGGTAGGTTTTGAAATGAAATTCTGAACATTAGATGCCATTGTAAATGCTTGTTGGTTTCACACAAAAAAATTTCTCTATATAAAATCTTTGCCAAAGACAAAAAAAAATTCCGAGACAAAATCAATATGAATTTCAAAAATAACTTTAATATCTCTAATATGCTTTAAAGAAATTCAGATCCCAGATCCCGGACGAGCCCCCAATTTATGTTACGACTCTATGGTCTAAGAAAAATGTAACAGAAAGAAAGTGAAACCAACCAATCAAGTAAAAAATCAACAAGCAATTTATTACTAGATAATTAAAATGAAAAATCAAAAGGTCACTTACAGTAATGTGTTTTGAAATCCTAATAATCCAATAAGAATGATTGTTCTAATCACAAGTCCTAAATATAGAATGTTCCGAATTCACGGTTGTGTCCTTGAATGTTATGATGTACTAATGGTCTCCAAAGTCCTGATGTACTAGAAATCTTGATGTGCTGATGTCAAAATGAAGTATTCCAAAATCTCTGAATAAGTTCAGTTAAATTCCAAAATCATTAATTAAAAATCCAAAATCCAAAAGTTTATGAGCACTGTTATAATCCAATGAATATTTAAAATAATTCCTCTCTTAGAATTTGGAATGAATTTTCACAACTGTAATAGCTCTTTACAAGACTGATGGTAATGTCAAAACTGAATAAATGTCCACCAAACATGGCATATATAAACATTGGGAACATGAGTCATCTTAATGGAATTTTTACTTGTAAACAAAAATCAACCTTGACCTTCAAATTGAGAAAACATATTGATCAAAACAACCTAATTCAAGGACACTAGTTAAACATGTTTTTCATGATAAACATTAAGATTTAAGCAAACACCAAAGCGAAGAAACACTTACAATTTCCCAAAATATCCACAATATTATATAAACATCATACATAACAACATACACAAACATAAAACACCTAGATTGGCAATGCTTGAGTAGTATCCCTTTTCTAAGAGAACTTGGTTGCCCTTAAAAGGGCATTTGGGGTGGTTAACCAAATAGGGTTAACACATTCCTCACCTCCCAGACCGAGCTCTGCACTCCGCACATTTGTTACCCCATCTCGAGTGGCTCCAAAGCTTGATTATTTGCTTAGCTTTTTCTGCTTCCTTGGCACGTAGCGTCTCCTGAATTATTTGCCATTTGGCGTTTAGGATTTCTTGTTTTCTTCGCCTCCTCAGCCTAAACGCTCCTAATCTTCCATGTCTCCTCCTTCATTACTTCGCGAACGAGTTCTTTCCCCGTTCGCGAAGAGATAATTTCCTCCCTAGATGCCTTGAATTAATAGGGCAGTAGTCCCTCATTTGGTCCAAGAAGCGTTCTCTCCATTAAACTATGGCTTCACATAGCTTGCCAATCTAGCAGTGCTGACTGCTCATTCTTATCGTTTGTTGACGAGTCGACGATGAATGGCAAGACTGATTGATCGATTATTTGAATGTTTGACTTATATCGGCCATTCGGCCATTTACGTCACTACCCCGAATGCGCGCACAGCACGCTTTTTCGGGGATTACACCTGTACATAGGAATGGAGCCACTATGTACAAGGTTGATGGTGTGAGCACGGCGCACTAATTGTTCAATGTCTGGAGTGAAAAAGGCTGCACGGACTCGGCAAGGGAGGCGCGATGAGGAACAGAAGTACTGAAATGCCATAGACGTACATGGTCAAATTCTACCCAGTTAACTAAATTGGGCTGTCACTAATAACCAATTATGTGTTAGCCATATATTGTAATTACGATTATGGATACCAGTTACAAAAAGTTTCCTACTCATTACCATTTTAATAATTTCGTGTACATAATGTACTATCGATTTTCCGAAACATCATCAGAAACTCAAATGCGAGTTAAAGTAACTCTTAAATATTTTTGTGATCGTAATTTGCTGTACATTGTAGCATATATTTTAGACCGGTGTTCGAATGGATCAGATTTGATCTTTTTAAAGAGTTGAAATCAAAATGGGTTCCTAGCCAAGGTGAAATCCCTATAGGCATTTGAAAGAATTCTTTCTTTCTAGCCCTCAAAAGAGCTGGGTAATACCCCTGGCGGCGGAATAGTTGTCATCAAATGTTCCGGTGGCATGAGCCTCCGTCGTGAACATTCTGTCTGGTTGCTCGGGTCAATCAGGTCTGCTACGTCACACTCTTTCATATGATCTTCATAGCATATGAGTGGGATTTCTAGCTCGTAGCAGGCAATTAGATAGTTGCATATCAACCCTACTAGAGGACAGGACTTTCGCTCTATTTCTCCCCGTTTCTCTTGATGTTTGCTGCAGCTTTTTTTGACGTCCTTTGCTTGCTTTTCCCTTTCCCATGAGAGTCTGGTGATCCTCGATGTAGTTCAAAGCCTCGTTTTCGTCATTCCAGATGTCGGCTCCCACTCTCACACGTTTGAATATATCAACTATATATTTTCACGCTTGTTGATTGAGCATTGGGTTTTTGATAGTAATTCTCTCCCTAGGCTGCGGAGACATTACATGTGGGGTTGTTGTTGTTGTTGCTGTCACTGTTGCACTGTGTGGTGCTTGTTTTCTCACTTCCGCCTCTTTCTTTCACTGCCCTTCAATTTTCTCCTCCTCCTTCTTCTCTGGCGCCTTCCTCTCCTCACTTGGTGCTTCTGCCTCCTGTTTCGCAGCTTCAGATGTCGTAGCTGGGAGTGGTGTTGGTGTTGGAGGTGGTAGCGCTGTTGCTTGGGGTTCCATGGTAGGGCCACTCGGCTTCGACTGGGGCTGCGCTTGTCGCATCCTCTGTTGGGCCTGCGGTTGTCCCCTCCACCCTGATCTTCTTTGGGGGCTGTATCTTTCGTAGGTTCTGGGTTCCTCCCATATGTAGCAAGAGGGTTTTCCTCTTAGCTTGGTCCCTTAGGCTCCATCCTGAAGCAATGTTCAGGCCTAAGCTTTAATTGAACTCAGGACCTGTAGTGATATCATTGATTCCATCGATTCCATTTCTAGCTTTTTTATTCTTATATGTTGCTCTCTGCTCTGTCCGCTGAAGACTGAAGAATGATGGTAAGACTGTTAGTTAGTTAGTTACTTTGCATTTACAACGCTTTCGGCCATGTGCGTTGAGTTAATTTGCACACCGTGCAATTTTTAATTCTTCGTCAAATGGGTGCAAAGCCGCTTTATTGTGTGCACCGCAACCTTATTAGTTATTTATGTGTGGAAGCGGAAAAGGTGGAAAATAGCTGCAGAAGGCGCCTCGACGTCCCCGGATGGCTCCAAGTGGTCCAGGGTTGAAATAAAACTTGTGGGAACTGACCTCGAAACTAGACTGGATAAAACACAACTTCATGGTTAACTTTTCGCGAATTTCAGACTTGTAAATTCCGCGTGTTCCGTTTCTGCGATTTTGGCTTTTTGTGTCCTAAATTGTTTCATTCCTGAATTTCCGTGAGGTTTTCCTAATTTTCACTCTACCGCAATAGCCGCGAAAGCAAATCCATGTGGAAATTTGCCCATACATGGCATATCACCACTATAGGCGAAAAGTCAACCTGTTAAAATCAACTTTAATTTTTATATTTTTGAAATTGTTTGGAATTTGGTTTCCGCGCAGCGTTTAGCAACTAATATGGATTTCACAAATGCACGAGTTTCCTGAATTCTAAATATCAGAAGAATCAAGCGTTTTAACCTTCCTAGCAGAATTCTCCATTTCTTGAAACAATGGACCGATATGTATGATAAAAAGATGAATCAAAACTAAAATTAAATTCAGTGGAAAGTGTTAATTAAATAATATCTCGCCGGGGAAATGTCAGGGGGAGCAAACCTTTTATTTTAATTCATATCAGATTCAATATCACTATTCTAAAATCATCAAAATTGGAATGTAAAAATGTTAAAACTTTCATCGCCCCAAAATAGACATACATTCAAAAGTTCAAAATGATCAAACATTGCAAATAAAGGCATGTATGAATATTAACACTTACATAAATTGTGATAGGATTTGATCAATATGTCTGGTATCGTAGTTTACATTAGTGCTAGTTCTAAGAAATAACAGCTCCCCATAGTAGCTGCAACATTAGATAGGGACTGCTCCCTGAGATAGGGGGCTCGGCGATCCATCATGGAAGATATCTGCTGTGTATTCAGAACGTTCGTCAATAAACCCTGTATGTGTAACAGGCCGGGACTTCCTCATTTTCATGTCTCAGATGTGACTCTAAAAGATACGTAAACATTTGCAGTGAGTCAAAATGGCGAAATTCCAGGCACCTAAGACCTTTAACTATGGGAAGCCAGTGGAGTGGCCGGATTGGAAACAGCGTTTCGCGCGCTTTAGGATCACCACCAAACTAAATAAGGAAGATGAGGCAGTTCAAGTAAGATCACTTATATATACAATGGGGAAAGAAGCAGAACAAAAATTTAAATCGTTTGAGTTTGCTGATGACGGAGATGCCGACAAGTATTCCCCAGTTTTGCAGAAATTTGATGATTTCTTCGTCCCCAAGGGCAATTTAATCCACGAAAGAGCATGTTTTCATCAACTTAGTCAAAAACCAGGCCAGTCAGTGGATGAATTCGTAAGAAAGCTGCATAAAATTGCCAATCATTGTGACATTGGCGCACAGAAGGACGAAGGAATAAGGGATCGTCTTATAATTTGAATCCTGGATAAAGAGGTTTCTGAAAAGCTACAAATGGTGGCCGACCTTACCGTTGCGAAAGCCATACAAACAGCGAGACAGTAGGAACTGGTAAAAAGTCAGATACACGACCAAGGTCAGACGATCAAGGATCTTGATGAAATTTCAAAACAGAACAAGACATCAGGCACTAAACCACAAACGCGTCAGTGGCGAAAACCAAATCAGCAACAGCACAACAAACATGTGTTACGACTCTATGGCCTAAAAATATGTAACAGAAAGAAAGTGAAACCAACAATGTAAGTAAAATCTGCAAGCAATTTATTTCTAGACAATGAAAGTGAAAATTCAAAAGACACTTACAATAACGTGAATCAAAGTCCAAATAATCCAATAATCCTAAGTGTACTAATCATAAGTCCTAAATATAGAAAGTTCCGAATGAATTCCGTAGCCCTGAATATCCTGATGTGCCAATAGTACTGAATGTCCTGATGTGTCAGTAGTCTTGAATGTCCCGAATAATGTATTCCAGAATATCTTTGAATGAATTCACAAAAATCCCAAAGTCAAGTATTAATCCAAAATGAGAATGAGCACTTTTAGTAATTCCAATGAATATTTTAAATAAATACTTCCTCTCCCTGAATTCGCTCTGATTTTCACAACTGTAACATCTGATTACTCAAATAGATTCCTTAATAGACTGATCTTTATAACATGAAGTTTAGTATAGGAATAGAATATTGTTTACCAAATGCTCTATAAATATACAAACATGTCACCTGACAGAATATTCTAGAATATGAGTAACTCTAATGGAAAATTACTGTGCGTACCTGACTTTTCTCACATCAAGATATGGAAAGTTCCAATCTAAGTACTAAATGTTATGTAAACAAGACTAACCTTGAACTCAAATGCAATAAATATGTTATTTACAAAATGACCACTAAAGTTCAACTTACCTCATGAACACATAATATAAATTCAATATACATAACACACGTCACAAATGCAGGAGCCACGGTAGGGGTGAAAGATGTCCCGCTAAAGGAAAACGGTGCAGGAGTTGTAACAAGCTTGGCTATTGTGCATTGTCTGTCGCTCAAGAAGAGTAAATAATGTCACATTCAATGAAACACCGGCTACAGATTATGCAGAATACAAAGAAACATTCTTCTTTGGCTCAGTAACTATGTGCGATGACAATAATGAAGCGTGGCATGCGATTTTGAACATTTTTGGAGCCTCAGTTTACCTCAAGATAGACACTGGAGCAGACGCAACAGTTATGTCGGAAGCAATCTACAACTCTCTTCCAACAAAACCAAAGCTGAGACAATCGGAATCAAAGTTGTGCAGCCCTGGAGGGATTCTGGATTCAAGAGGCGAGTTTATGGCACATACTACATATAAGGAAGTATCGTACCAGTTTCGGGTATTTGTCATCTAGGGATCACGTGCCAACAATCTCCTTGGACTCGCAGTTGCACTTGCAATGGGTCTTGTGAAAAGAGTTGAAGAGATCAACAAAACAGCCTTTGGGCACCTTGGCTTGTTGAAGTGTGAGCCAGGAAATTAGAACAAATAAAAAAAGGTTACATGAGTGACCAACATCTGCAGATTGCAATGACTTTCACCAGAAATGGATGGCTTGCAGTCCCCTAGATGTACATCCATACTTTGCTGTACGCAGTGAACTCTCTATTCAGAATGCATAATTTCCAAATATCGTGAAAAGTAGTCAATAGCTACCAGGTATATGTCTTGTTTGGCTTCACAAATATCGATTGCAATTTTCTGCCATGGTCTGCCTGGTAGAGAGGTTATCTTCAATGGTCATAAGTAAAATGTGATGCTTGGCTAATCTCAAAAGAGGAGAGATGTGTGGTATCGTAGTTTACATTAGTGCTAGTTCTAATTAATAACTGCTCCCCATAGTAGCTGCAACATTAGATAGGGACTGCTCCCTGAGATAGGGGGATCCGAGATCCATCATGGAAGATATCTGCTGTGTATTCAGAACGTTCGTCAATAAACCCTGCATGTTTAACAGCTCGGGACTTCCTCGTTTTCATGACACAATACATGTAATTTAAAATGCTAACATTCCTATTCAAATATAAGTCTTACTAAGATAAAAATCAATTATAAAGTTAAATCAACTTCTTTCATGCACACCGAATACATTGCCCCTTGTGTTGCACAAGTACTTTTCAATCACGACGTCTCATTGGATACCACCATTTATTACGTCTTTGAACAGTGCTAAACTTCCCTTGATCTAACGACCGATCACATTGATATCACTGACAAACAAAATTAAGGGCAAAATATTGGTACGATTCATAGATAGTATAAAGAATTTAAAAATTAAGAAAGAAGTAAACGATTACGTGCAAGGAAGTTAAGTGAACCCACGAACGGGTTATCCAAGCTTACTCTCTCTATCTCTCTCTCTGTATATGATGTGTGTGTGCGTATAAATATATTATACACACGAATAAATAATATTACCATACAGGTTTGATAATTTCAATTCATACTCTACGGAGATTCGAATCCGGATCCGCGGGTTACGGCACCCATCGCCTTGCCTGTAAGCACCAACCCCTATACCATCTCGACCATGCACACATTACCAAAATATGATGCTACAAAGTTGGTGGTATAGAATTCGTGCGTAGCGGACATACCCGCATGTCCACCCAGTAATTAATTCTCATCTAAGTACACAGTTCTTATGGATTACTACAACAGAAATCAAGGTATATAGAAGTTATTATAGAGAATTACAAATATACACCAAACAGAGCCAGAAGTGCTATCCCTTGATCCTACAGAATAATGCTTGATAACATTAACATAATGTTTAAATACGAATAAATAATATTATCATACATGTTAGAGAATTTTAATTCGTACTCTATGTATTAATTACTGGGTCGACATGCTACGAGCTCTCCTACTTCACCAGCCGTTATGCCTTGAAGTTTCGCTCGGCGCTTCTGGTTGGGGTTTTTGAACTGAGCGCAACGATGAAATTTTTAACTGGCTTGCCAGTACCATCTAGCCAAAGCCTCACAGCATCCCGTCGGACAATTCTAACAAGTTGTATGCCCCCCATAATGCTTTGGCTTCGCCACTGTCCCCAGATACTTCTTCCCAAGAGGGGCGCTGCCGAGAATCAACCCAACCAATAACCCAAGACAAAGTTGTGTCTTGTCTCTGCAGCTCTCCAAAATGAATGCCACTGTCCAGTCGTATAGAGGAGAACTTTACAGTACGTTTGCTGCAGTACTTGCAACCATCGCAAGGTAATCGGCTTAAACCATCGGCATTGGCATGTCGAGTCCCAGGGCGGTGCTCTATCACAAATTCATACAATGATAACTGTTCCAAACCAACGGGCCAACTGTCCCTCTGGCTCTTTAAAGCTCATGAGCCACCGCAGGCTACTGTGATCAGTACGCACTTTGAAATTTCTGCCGTAGAGATAGGTCTGGAAGTACCGAAAGAAATGTACAACGGCCAACAGCTCACGACGAGTGACACAATACTGGCATTCCGTTTCGTCCAGGCACCGACTAGCGTAAGCTACCACCCTTTCTTTTCCGTCAATGTTCTGGGAGAGGACTGCTCCTATAGCTTCGCCACTTGAGTCTGTGTCAAGTATGAAGAGACAATTGAAGTCCGGTACAGCCAACACTGGTGCTGAGGCAAGCGCTTTACGTAGCTTTTCGAATGCCGCTTGATGATCATCTGTCCAGTGGAAAACGCATTCTTTTTCGTAAGCTGGTGCAAGGGAACTGCAATTTCAGCAAAGTGACTTACGTACTGCCGATAGTAACTACAAAACCCAAGGAATCTCCATACCGCAGTAACTGACTTTGGAGTGGGTCATTTCATAACAACATCAACTTTTTCAGGATCGGTGGCAACACCTGCCGCTGAAATGGTATGACCAAGATAACGAACCTCTCGCGCACAGAGCGTACATTTGCTAGATTTCAGCTTCAGACCGGCTCTTTGAAGACACGTGAAGACCCGTGCCTATCTTTCAAGCAGTTGCTCGAACGTGCTTCCGAACAGTACCACGTCGTCGAGATAGATTAAGCAAACTTCATATTGCAGCACGGATAGAATGGCTTCCATTAATCGCTCAAAAGTCGCGGGTGCGTTGCACAAACCAAACGGCATCACTTTAAACTGATACAGCCCCTTTCTCGTTGCAAACGCCGTCATAGGTCGGTCAGCCTGCTCTATTTCTACTTGCCAGTATCCAGACATCAGATCTAATGTCGAGAACCAGCTCATGCCCGACAGTGAATCAAGACTATCATCGATTCTTGGAAGAGGGTACGCATCCTTCTCAGTAACCGAATTCAGAGCTCTATAGTCCACACAAAATCGCTTCTTCCCATCTTTCTTATCTACCAATACTACTGGTGCTGCCCAAGGGCTTACTGACGGTTCTATGACTCCGTTTTTCAACATATCTTAGACTTGTTTGTCAATCTCCTGCCGGAGTGAAATGGTAATCTTCTTGGTGGAACTCAGATCGGCGCGGCATTCCCCGTCTTGACAGAGTGTTTTATCAAATTTGTTCTACCCAAGTTGTCATCATCTTTTGCAAAAACTGTGCAAAATTAGTTCAACTGTGTACCGAGGGCAGCTGCCTGATCGGGTATCAGATGACTGCCTGATCTCTCGAATAACTCCCGTAAATATACAATTAGACTGCTGTTCGAATCCTTGGGGGGAACATTCGACATTCTGCGTCGCTAGTACTGCACTGGCTTGAGCGCAACAAACACCAGCCTGCAAATTTACTACGTCTTTAGTCGGATACAATAGCCGTATTGGCACCGTTCCGTTTTAACAACTGCTCGCAAGACGAGTATTTTTGTTTCATGACGAAACAACGATAGAGGTTCTAGTAGCGATTCTGTAGACAGCCTTCCACATCCAACATTCGCCATCCAACCTCGAGTGATAACTTCCCTCTCTGCCGGGATCCTGATGTTCTCAGTCAAAGTAATACGATGACAACCCAAAGATCCTGCAAAATAGCACGGGAGCTTCAGTCCCTGCATCTGTAGTGTACATTGAGTAATGCTAATGTCGCACTTATACAGACGTAAAAAATCTAGCCCAAGAATTCCATCAGGTCAGCTACGACGCCTTTCCAAGCAATCAAGAATTCAGCTTGACCATAAGTTTCAATTTTGTCACTGGAAGCACTGATGAGTTGGCTATCAACGGTGATGAGCTTTGGCTTCCGTGGACCAAGTGTTTCATACCGCCGCTTGCTGATGATAGAAACAGCAGCACCTGTGTCTGGTAGAAGAGCGAGCTCTATCCCACTTACTAAACATTGCGTGTACAACCCCGGTTCTTCATTCACATAACTTATAGGCTTAGGGTTTTCTGTACTTTTTATTTTCTTAGAGCCTCCCTTCCACTGGTCGCTTCTCCTCCCCCGATCACTATCTTTGTTTAAAGGCTTGGTGCACTCACTCTGGTAATGACCCCAACCATTGGAATCCCAGCACTGGACTTGTGATCGCCTCGTATCACGCTGTTTGTATTTCTGTGGGAGCCAACGATCTTCTCTTTCCTTATGTTCTTCGCTCAATCTCTTGTTTTGTTCCATTAATAGCTCTACTTTCGCTTCGAGTTGCTCGATTACAGTTTTATCGTCTACTTTCTCTTCACACCCGACTCAAGACTAATCAAGACCCTTAAAAGCGGAGCTTACAGACTTCTGCCTTACACCGGCACGTGTGAAAGACTCACATTCGACTCCTACTCTAATTGCTTCGTGCAAGCGGCTAGAGCGATGGCGCCAAATCTAAAGTTTAAGGTTTTAATCCTGAACTGCTCTCAGGAAATGGTCTTTTGCAAGTCGATCGCGAATATCAGGTGTGCAACCGGGATATGCCAGTGAAACAAGTCTCTGTATCGTTTGTCCTAATTCGGGGAGCGTTTCGCCCCTTCTCCTGAAACGGCTTTGAAGCTGCGCCTTGTAGTATTCGTCTTGGTTGCGAGGCACAAAGAGAGGTTCCAAGGAAGCTTTTAACTTCCCAAACTCGATTTGACCGGTCTGGACTTGAAGATCCGTCAAGACTTGGAGGGCATCCTTCCTTAAGCATGCAGCCAAGCGCAGCCCCTTCTCGATTTCATCCCAATTATTATTCATCTCACAGTGCTCAAAATGGGTCATGTAGTCAATAAATGGCTGTAAACCATCATACGTATCAAGCTTAATAATTTCCTTACGTCGAGCTAGAGAAGAATTAAACTCAGTTTTTCCAGTGTCAACTTCCTTGGTCACTTTCGAGTTTGGCATCTCTCTCCTATCTTTGCCTTCACTGGGGCTCTCGACAGATCTTGCTCTAAGAAACTGGTCCATGATTGTGCTCAATTTGTCAAATTTCTCAGCAATGAGGGCGTCTATGGTTTTGACAAGGCTATCAGTGGGTAAACTAGTCGCTCTCCGAGGAACTTGGGACGTGTTTCGAGAATAAATGTCAGGCCTCTCACTGTCAGGCGCCCCCTCCTTTATAGTTTCGAACCTTAAATTTTCGGACCTGGCACCGAATGCACGTGCATTTCCATCAAATTTGTCGCCTTCACGCGGAGTAGAAGTGACACAGAACTGAATATCACTGTATATGTCGATAAGCTTCCTCTGCTTCGCGTCAATAGGCGGCAATGGCGACAATAGTCGCCACTGAGCAACCCGCGGTACAGGCGTATCGATTATGGAGCTCGTTGCTCTTTCACCAATGGCCATTATAATAACCCGCCGATAGATTTACAATAAATCCTCTTCAGTAGTTTCTCCCTGTTTGTCACGACGCAAAATGATTATTACTTTGAGATACATTTTTATCTGCTAATGGTTATTATTCACTAACATGTGAACCGATGTAGAGCTGTTTTTTCTTTTTGGCCAAAACTGTAATTATTAAATTGTAATGGGTTAGATATCGCTTGTACAAATCACAGCCGGGGGTGGGGTGGGGTGGGGTGTCAAAACTGTAGTTATTGAATTTAAATGTATTCCCTATCTACATATCGCCTATTCAAATCACAGCGGGGTGTGTCAAAACTGTAGTTATGGTTATGGAGTTTTAATGGACACAAAATATCAGCTTGTTCAAATCAGTGGGTGTGTGAGTCAATGTAGACGGTATCAATCTTCCTCGAGTCGAGACAAAATCACGCTTTTTCACTGATCGAATTTTTTTTACTCCAGTGCCACCTATCCACGTGACTTGGTTTTTTTTCCACCGCTAGATTATATCTTACTCGTAATAGAATAGGGTCCTATTGAAATATAACTCACATCTAAAATAAAAAGAGGAAATATATCTTATGTAAACAAAATAAATCTCGCCAAACCAAAACGACCCTTCTCTAGGAGCTATTTTTTACATTTTTTTATTTTAATAGGACGCGTTTTCCTTCCAGTAGCAATTCGAAAAGTCCGAATTCAACATAATAAAATAATAATTAAACAAATAACTATCAGAGAACTATTCAATATTCAAATTTTCTTGTAACACGCACAGGGGTTCCTCTGCTGAGCTAATGAAACACCTGCGTGAGGTAAGGGTGGAAGTCCCTTGTTTTCCCCAATTTCCAAGGACTTCCCGACAACATTCGTTGTCAACTGGAAGTTCTCGTAACACGCCAAGACTATAAACAATTTTTCTCTAATCAATAAATAAATGACCACAATGTTACAACTATAACTTCACAATTGCATGGCTTTTCCTTGTTAGTATGCCGTGGCATGAAGAACATAACACAATTCAAACACCCAATGCAGGGAACTATTTTCCGATTCCATCCCTGGGTCAATAAAAACAACAGTCTGAAGTACGTTTCGCACGTGTACTTCCGCCAACTGCTACAATGGAAGGCATCTCCAAACAAAGGGATGACCTCTTCCCAATTATTCCATGGCACAAAACAGTACTTCTTGTCACGAATATCTCCCTAAAGGCACAATCAATCAACACCTCTGAATTAAAATAGGAACTGCTTGGCTCCATGCCCATTTATGCTAGTCTGACCCCATCTCAAACTACGAAACCAATCCACGCTACTGCAAAGTCTCTTAACACTGTAAGTATGACGTCTGTTCCTAGAAATTGTCTAATTACTCGGGCTGGGAAATACTTTCCCAACACCGACTTCCCATAATCAAACCACTAATCACTAAAATCTAACGAACCTATAAATGGAGACTTAAATAGAAATGGAACATACCCAAATGTATTACAATAATATTATTTATTCTCATGTAGGTGGGCTCTTAGCTGTCTTAGCTTTTCTTTTTTACTCATGTTGACGGGTCAACGGGTGTGGCCCGACTGGTTCGTTCGTTCGTTTCTTGAATTAGAGTCGTTTTGGCCCATTCGGGCATGTACGACTATGTACCCCCACAGCGTGCGAAGCACGCATAGGGGGGTTAGTTGTGTGATTTAACATACTATAATTAGTCAGGTGTGTTAACAGTTCGCAACACACCTGACACTTTACTGAGTACACCCCTCCAGCGCAGCATGGTTCCCCACAATTAAGGGGGTTAAATTGAATGCGCGCTATTGGAGGGTGTGTACATTTAACACACCCCACCATCAATGCATGGTTTCCCCACAAAGGGGGTTCATTGAAGGCATGATATTGTGAGGTGTGTTTATACCTGTACATAGGACTAGAACCACAATGTTTACAGGTATATAGGTGCGCGATAGCGCACTTGTTGATTGAATTGCTTCAAGGTCTCAGTCTGGAGTGGCAGGCGGCACGGACTAGGCAAGCGAAAGCGCAAAAGCGTGACGGAAGCTGAAACGCCAGGAACGTACATACATGATCAAATTCTGCCCAGTTAACTAAGTCGGGCTGTCCGTAATACCAATAATGTGTAAACCACATATTTAATTATGACAATACTTCGAGTTTCAAAGAATTTTCCATTTAACGCGATTATTCCAGTTTTAAAAATTTTGTGTTCGAAGTGTACATAGTATTTTCAAAAACAATACCAATCTTTGAGTAAGGATTACTCGTATCTTTTTCGTATCACGTACACTACAATTTTAAGTTGTAATTTTTAGACGGTGGTTCGAAATTGATCAAATTTGTGTTTTAAAAGAGTATAATCAAAAGGGGTTTTCGAAAAAAAGCCAAATTGAAAACCCCATTGATTCAGTCAATGTATTAGCCCTTAGAAGGACTGTTTAGCCCTTAAAAGGACTATTGTTAACAGCAGGTGGTCCCCGGTAGAGAAGCTCTGTCTAACTGCTGTGCCAGCTCTATCTTTATCGCAGTGCCCTCTGGTAGCTCGCTGCATAGCATGCTGCTCCATGTAGTGGCATCTGGTGGGGGGGGGGGGGGTAGGTCGACAGTTTGAAAACCGTTGGCCTTGAAGCTTGCCTGGGCCCCATACTTCCATACTTCAAGAGCGAGTCATTGTAGTTGTAGTTGGGTGCTCCATAGGTGCTGGCCAACCCTGCCACCTCCCCTCCTCGTCCACTGCGACTCTCTCTACCGTTTGCACGTCTGCCACCAGTCTGCTCTGCTCCACCGCTGCTGCCTGAATCGAATGGACTGGAATGGAATGAGCCCGACTGGTGAAACGCACCGCTTTATATACTTAAAGCACAGACGTGAAGGAAAACATCACTCACACCAGAAAAATACAACCCATACATACATAAAACATAAATCTCACAGACCTAAAACAGGATTCACTCGAACCCTACCGCGTCTGACGTCATCAGTTTCTGAGTATGACGTCATTTAGCGCTTCGCAGATCCTACAACCCACACATAAAAACACACCAAGTGCGCGGACCTAAAAGAAAACACCTTTTTAACGTAGGAAGGGGAAGGGGAGTGTTGATAGACACACTCTATACAAACACCCACCAAACACACAAGGAAAAGGGATATTTTGGTTTTTGGGGGAAAAAAAGACAAAGACAGACACACACACAGACACTCCACATACACCCATTTTTAGGCAATCATGGAGTAAGCTTTTCTAGAGATCTGGGTGGCCCTGAAAAAGACGGTTGGGTTGTTTTCGGGTGAGAAGTTTTAACTTCTGGCAGCAGGCCGACCACGTTTCACCACAGGACAAGGACGCTTTCTGGTGAAGGAGAAGGCAAATTCATCACAGTCCATCCTACAAGACACTTCTCCATCTTGTTGTTTCTGCTGCAAGAGTTGTTGTTGTAGCTGTTGTTGTTGTTGTTGTTGTTGCTGCCTTTGCTGCTGCTGCTGCAGTCTTTGTCTCTCCTCCCATTCCTCTCTGTCCCTGATGATCTCTTCTCTCAAAACTTCTTCCACCAGATCTTGAGCCATTTGCAGGAAGATCATCGTCTTCTTCTCTGGGTTCTTCTGAATCAGGTTATGTTTAACCCACTGCATGTTCACCATCGCTTCATTCAGCTTACTAATCTTGGCTGCCATGTTGAGGTGTTGATGAGTCAGCGAGAGTAACCCGACTGGCAAACGCCCCGCTTTATATGCTGGAAGTGCGGACGCGATGGAAAACATGACTCAGATCGATAGAGAGAAATGTGAAAAAGTAGGTACCTCAGATCGATAGAGAGAGACATAGAGCATTTACATTCCATTTTTGTCAAATAAATAAACAACACAACACCAATTTTTTTTCAAAAATCAACATTTTTAATCAACAAAAAGAAGCTGCTCTAACACAAAATACAAATACAAACAAACATTTTTTTAAACATGAACGTATTTACAGGGTTCACAACATTGTGAAGTCAAACTGGACTTCCACTGTTCTAAATCAATTTGTCCTCGATGCACACTACGTTTCTGAGCTAAAGACAAGAGATAACCATAATGTTCACAAAACCATCTTTCTACTTTGGCATCGTTTCTAGCGTTCTCCCTATCATAACAAGTCACTAAATGATCTAAGGGATATCTAAGACTGCGTTGATGAAGAAAATACAAACAATATTGTCCACACAGCATAGAATCTGATCCTTGTAATATCACATTATTGTATCGAGTGGAGACGGCATTTCTTCTCATAAAGTCAATGATGTTGTCTTCCAAGGGGGATCGTTGAGGAAGTACACTGCCACCCAATGGGTTCCTGGCCGATGATTGTCGTCGGTATTGATGACATAGGCATGAACGTCTTTAGGTTTGCGATGTGGAAGTTCATCTTTAGCACACACCACAGGTTCCAAGAAGAGGTGTACGAATTGCGAGTCAACAGGTAATGAAGTTCCCAGGTATCCATTGTTTCCTCACAGGTAATAATAAGTCATCAATTCACGCTTGACTTTATGCTTGAATCTGTCTGTCAAGTAAGTCGATGAATCACGGGTAGTCTCTGTACTCTTTTGCAAGAGAGCTTCGATGCGTTGGATTTCAGAGAAGTCAGTGGAGGTGAGGAACGATCCTGCAAGTCTTTATACCACTTTCTCAACACCTTTTCTTCTGAGATCAGAGACCATGACTCATCCAAATATTCATCCAATTTTTCTTCTGCACTCATCATCATACATATGTCGTGTTGTTTCTGACTCGGATGATCGATTTGACATCCATGACAATGTTCTCGGGTCAGGGCTGTAATTCTTTCAGTCAATTCCGTAGCAAAACAGGAGACTAAATGTTGTTCTTGTTCTGGCCATCTACAGGGCATAAATCCAGTAAACTTGGTAACACCCCTTTTCTCTTCCTATTTTGATTCTGGATCAAAAACAATTTCATCACTCTGTGGATTGTGGCTGTTTCATATCACAAAATCCCTCATCTTATATCTCCATAGGTTCTTCGCGTTGCATCTTTTTTAATAGCATAGAATCACTTCTCTCAAACTGTTGATTTCCAGAGTATTGTCAAATTTTGCATACAAGATGACGTTCAAAGTGTTCACCAGAGCTATGGAAAATTGAAGTTCCGCACGAAGTTGGCCTGATTTTATAGGGTGGAAATGTCCTTCGTCTCTGGCTTGGTCAGGAGTGAAATAAAATCCCCACAAAGCATATCCTCCTGCATAATCTTCGTACGAAATACTATGGCTGCTGTTGGTGCCTAACTGCCCTGTGGCTTCAAACAGAGTCAAGTAAGATCCCAAGTAATTTTTCTGGGCAAAGTTAGGTTCAAAAGGTCTGGTACACAACCTCTGGCCATCTCGAGTGACTTCTATCTTAGAGACATTGAAGTGTTGAAAGTCGAAAGGATTTTGATCAATGGCTCCGTTGAAGGCTGCATTACTGACGATGCCGATGAGTAAACGTTTGGGCAGCTGTCCTTGGAAGACATGATCTTCGACTTTGGATCGGAGTCCAGAGGCAATGGTAAACGTTTTCACTTCCACTCGTCGCACAGGATACTTGGCAGTGGTTCTGCTCAAAGTTTGACTGCTCTTGATGGCTACTTTAGATAACACTTCTACACGGCGCACGTAAAGTCTGGCTTATTTGATGATGGTTTTGTACTCGTTGGCATTAGCCATCCAATGGAAGACGGCACTACTGCGATTCAGTCTCAGTCGTACATCCACTCCGTTCAACAAATACTTGTCTTGCAACCACATGTCCAAATGCAAACGATTCATCAGTTCTAAAGTGCGCTCTTGTCTGATTTTTTTTCGGCGGTTGTTAAATCCCACATTGTGAGGATCGTCATCTGCAGTCACCGCTGTGTCGTTGAACTTTTCCAAGGTGTCCGGTTTCCATACCACGGAAGCATCCAGATGGGTATTCTTGGCTTCTTTTCCGTACGTCAAGAGATTTTCCAAGTAGGCACGGTAAGGATAAGTATCCATGCTGCTGCTGACATTTTGTTATTCAAGTACAAATCCACTTTGCTGAACAAGGAATGCATGAAATTATTTACGGGCATCGACATCAGGATTGGTGTTGTCCGTTTTGAGTACTTTGAGTTTCAGATACAAGTGACTGCTATTCAGATCGATGTAATCTTCGGTTTGTCCTTTGATTTCAAATTCGATAGGGGCTGAAGTCGTCAAAGACGATACAGGATGAAATTCGACCCATTGGGATTCTTGCATCGTCATCATGGTAGGTGGCATGACAAACAGATCCAGTTCTGACTTGGTACATTCGCAAGAATCTCGGTGCATCATTTTCAATAGTTAGTAATCAAGCACGTCTAATTCTCTGACAGTTCTTCTTTTCTTATTCTCTTTCTGAACAGCGTGTTTATGAGCTCTGAAGGGGTTTCGACGTCTCTTTCTGCCTTGTCCTTGCTGTGGCGTTGAGAAAGAAGTAATGGCAGGACCAGAAGTGTGAAGCGAATTTATAGGGGTCTCTCGCCGACCCAATTTTTCTGCTCTCATAAAGGCTTCTTTAGGATTTTGTTTGTCGATGAGGACGTTTTGAAGAAATTCTTTTCCTTGCGTCATAGTGGCATCTTTTAAGGCATGCAATCCTCGAGTCACTATGGGTTTGAAGATAGGGGCTACCGTACGAAAAGCAGATTTTAACATATCTCCTAAACCATGTCCTCGTTGTCGAGCAACTCATCGGTACCCAGGATACATCTTGTGTTACAATTCGCTGGAGAACCTTTTTCGAAAAAATGTAGTTTCACCGTGACTTTTCCTTTAGTGGATAGAATACTTTGTCTCAAATCTCCTTTTATACTAATGTTGACACCGTCAAAATACGATTTACTGACTGGAAGTAATGAGGATGTACAAATTCACGGTGAACGTGATACGTGTTCCCACCTTCCTCGTACGCTGCGACAGCAGAATCCACTTGGAAAGGAACGACTCTCAGTAACGGAGCGGCTGTGTTTCCCACCACGTTGTACTACACCAAATCGGAGTACACAAACAATAAATTCAGTCCTTCGTTCAATTCGATAGGGTAGCGAAAATACTTCCAAACACGATCGTTGCTGTGGATGTCTTTGGTAGGAGCTTTGGCAGGTACTATGGCTGTATTTCCACCCAACATGGCAAAGAACTCAGGAGAAAAAGTGATGGACAATATTTTGGCGTCCGAAAAATGCATGTTGAGACGATGAGCAATGGCATGGTACTTGCTCATGACACTTTTCTTGGTTTTATCCAGGGCTTTGCCAAATTGGTTGTTGAAAATAGTCGCAATGGTGTCCACCAAATGTCGAGCACTAAAATAATACCCTTCAGTAATTCTCATGGTATACCTATTCAGTGGTGGATTGGTGTTGAGTAATGATGTTTTGGATTCGTAAAAGCCAGGATCATTTTTGTCCAAGTGATCTTGCACTTGTTCGTTCATGATATCCACGACAAAAGTAGTTTGATTTCCAGACTCATTCCAAACTTGAGTAGGATGAATGATATCTGCCAAAGCCACTTCCCAATGAGCTTCGTGATCCAATTGTATGGCTTGAAGTAATATGGCCGTGAAACAACATAAGGTATTGTTGGGAAATACATCCATAGAACTGTCACTGGGTGAAGTTAAATAAAATTGGTTATTCATAGTTCCAGGGTTCTGGTGTCCGAGGAGTCACTTGTGGTCAAAGGAGAATGATGTTCAAAATGTTCCAAAAGAGGGCTGCTGTTGTTGTTGTTGTGACTGGAAGAAGGATGACTGGCGTTGGCCGTACCGTTGTTATTGTTGTTGTTACCGTCCGTACTATATTAAAATGAAGGACTAGGTAGTAGATAACCGATGCAACTGCTTATTAAAATGGTCCACAATTGTTTGTCACCTTGTTGCAAACTCAAATTGGCAATGGCTGCTCCGATGACACAATACGCAACAAAGATTTGGCAGAAAAAGACGATTTGATTTTTAGGTACACGTTCTCAGCACCACACCCACAAAGGTTGTTTTTTGTAATTCTTGAAGAGAGGAACTCTGCGAAGAAGAGGTAGCTGCTGTGTTGAACGGCATGTTGGTTACTTCTTTTTTTTTATAGTCGACGCATTGGGAAGCGGCAATCCAAGAATCAAAATTAGGAGGATATCCTTTCCAACGCACTTTGACTTCTTCTACTCGACGTTTACCCACTTTACGTGTTCTTCGTTCGAGAATGCTTTCGATATCGTACAAGTCGTCTTCTTTCTTTGGTCACTCGTTGTAACTCAGGCAAGTAAAATGTTCATTTTAACACTTCTCCGTTCATGTCTTCCAATTTATTGACGGGAGGATCACGTCCACGCACTTGCCAAGTGACACGAAACAATTCGGTAGTCCAGTTCGGTAAATAACCTTTGTCAAAAGTGCGTTTGGTTTTTCCAATGCGATCCCAATCTCCCGTCTTGAGCACAAGGGGTTTCTTGCGTCCAATCTGAGGTGTACCAAACAATCGATGTCACTTCATTTTCAGGGGTGACATGTTCGGGGGCACATCCGATGCTACGATGGTACGATTGATTGTACGCTTTGACCAAACGTGGTAACACGTCGATGTACATGCGTTCTTTCAAAGTTCTTTGAAAACGTTCCTCGACACTGGCTTTGGTTTCAGGATTTTCGGTGGTAGAAAAATTAATGTGGCGTTGTTTTAATTCTTTTTCTGGTTTGGACGAAGTTGCTTGAAGCGTTCGACGAGACACAGGAGTCGGTTGTGAAGGGATGGTTTTTTCTTGACGTCTTTTTCACTTCTGTCTTCCCTTCTTACTTTTTTTTCTGCTGATGAAGGAGTGGACATCATCTTTTTAACCCAAGCTTTCATTTCTTCTCGTTGAGGCGTAGGAGAGGGTGTCAACAAGGAAGCTGCAATCTTGCTAGGGATTGGAGCAGATGGAGTTTGAAACACTTCTCGTGGGTCGTCTTCTTGTGTCATCCCCTTGGCAGTGTCTGTTTTAGTGGTGGTTTTAGGTTCGCTTTTTATCATGGTTTTGAAATCTCTCAGAGTGGGTTTAGCTGTTTCGTCGAAAGCTTTCTGGTGAAAGAGTTGAAGACGTTGCAAGAATTGACCGTTCCGTTGCGATTTTTCTGCTTCTGACAAATCGCTTCGATCCATGAGCGATTGTAATTCTTGTTGTAGCTGGGACATCTCGTTGAGAGTCGGATTGGGAGGTAAATGAGGTATCCGCTGTTTGTACCAACGATGGAATTCCATCCATCGTTTGTAAGGAACTAAAGTCAGTTTTCGTCCTTCCATAAGATCCAAAGGTACAAGTGTGTTGTCGTTCCAGAGAAGGGTGTCCTTTTTATCTTCTTTTTTCTTCCCGTATTTATCGCATGACTCCTCCTAACAACGGTCCTACCAGCATAGGTAGAAATCCTCCTCGTTGCACCAGCATTTATTCTTTTGACTGAGAGGTATTTTCTTTTTGACCATTTGGCGAAGAACGTTCCGATGTTTTCTTAATTTTTGTTTCTGTATCTTGGACAAAGGTACCATTCCTTCTTTTTGGCAGCAGATGTTGTGGTTTGTTTTTCTTCTTAGGGCTTTTCTTCTTGGGGCTTTTCGTTTTCTTGTGGGTGGTGTGGTGTTGTGGCCGTCTTTGAGGGGATTTGTTTTTTTTCTTCTTCTTGGTTTTGGCTTGGGCATTAGGATCCCATCTCAAAAGAGAACGAATCATGACACCTCCTAAAGAACCACTACCACCAGGGGTCAAAATTATTTGTTTTTTTGTGCGTGGATCGATTCTTGGATCTGCCAGTTGTGACAACGCCACTTTTTTGATTTAAAATAAAAAACGTTCGGTTTGATGAGGGATGTGAATGATGCCTTGAAATAATTGATGTGCTGTCAAAGAAACCATAGTAACACTTCTTTGAGACTAGCTTCTAACAAATGGGCACGGACTTGTGCATTTTTTTCGCGACTGATGCCATACAGGACACGAATCAATTTGGCAGGTGGATGAGATTGAAAGGAAGTCATCTTGAAGACTGTGAGAAAGAAATGACGTGGTGAATGTTTTTATATTTTTTTCTTTCAGAGAGTGGCCGAAGGGGACGTGTAAATGACAGGATCTCCTTCTTGACACCAATAGTGAAAAAATTGGGTATGATATCTCAAATAATTGGGAGTGGTGGTTTTAAATCGATGAGTAAATACGCATTAGGTGTTTGAGTGGCATCGTCGTAGGCATAATTTAGCCAAGGAGTGCCTAACTGTTTGGCTAACACTTGCACTTGAGATTTGTCTCTGGGGCTTTTAAACAAGACTACGTAATGAGCATTGAGACTGATGGTACGATGGGCTTTACTTTGTTGAAATACATTTTGAGTAATGTAAATGATACTGGCATTACGATGATGTCCTTTTCGCGTAAATCAAAGTTTACTTTCTTCTTCATCTTCTCTTAACATGTCATCGAAGATGACCAAATGTGTTTGACTCGAGTCAGACACGATCCCATCGTCTTCGCGAGGAATGCCTTCGACAAACGAAATGGCATCTACTTGACTTTCACGAAGTAAAGTGTAAGACGATTGCCACTCTTTGTAACACCACACAATACGTTGAGGTGGACGATCAAACAAATGAGATTTGTTTTCGATCAAACGTTTGACAAATTCGGTTTTGCCTGAAATACTCGGTCCAGCAATCAGCATGTTTAAAAGGATGGCGCAGATACAAAGTTTCCCAACTTGGACGATCTAACTTTTCGTCAATCACTTTGACCACAGAAGAAGAGGCAGAGGAGGACGATGCAGCCATGACTGAGGTAGGGAGAATTTTGAGAGGAACACGAAAGACACAAGACATTTTATACCTTTCATACACGTTTAATGTTTTATAACAACAAAAACATATTTACAGGTCATGAAGCACGAAAACACATAAAGCAAAAATGGTTTGATACAACAATAAGGCACACACTAAAGAACCAAAGTTGTGTATAAACAAGTCAATGTACAACAATAGTCTCGATGGATGTGTGTCCTACGAAATCAACGTACACGCACTGGTATTCTTGTTTCTGTTGTGGAATGGAATGTCTCTGGCGGAAAGGTTGTTTGTTTCTCAGGTGTTTCCATTGGTACAACGGTCTTGTCTTTTTCTTGAGGCTCAAGGGTCATGTTTGACTTTGGTTCACTTTTTTGTCTTGGAGGATTAGTGACACGCAAGGTCCTTTGCAAAGTGTGCCATTTCTTGTAGCCAAGCATCGAAACCAAAACTTTTCCAGTCACGTACATCTTTCCAATCGTAAAGCGATACACACTTCTTGGAAAGTATGAGGTGTAGATAAAGTTTGACAAATGTCTTCTTCACACGGAGGTACGCAACTGGTGTTCATCACGATTCTCAACACTTTGAGCACAATGTGTCTTTCGTGCACCGATAAATGGTGAATGGTCATGTCTCTGTTATTGCATGTATCGTTCATAAATAGTCCACAAGGAATACTGTTAATCGAAAACAATCCACAACGAATTTGCTGGGAAACGAAATCCAAGAAAAGTAGTCACTAACACACACACCACATAGCGTCCAAAATTCAATGGAAACAGTTCCTGTATCAGTCGTATGTAATCCTCTAAGCTCTGAACACTATCGTTGACTTCCTTCCACGGAATTTGTTCCAAAAGTGAAGACAACGGTCGTCGCATGGTCTGCTTTTATATTAGACCTTCACAGGCACGTCTTTCTTTGTGATGAAATAGTCACACGACTGCCTAATGGAATCGCTTGGTAAAGGATATCCAAGATATTCACCGATGACCTTACTACGCCTCAGACGGCGTAAAGGCGTTTAGTCTTGAGGTGACACTTCTTGTAAAAGTGTTTTGTATTCCTTAAAGTTTGTCACTTTTTCCTGAACTTCGTTCCATTGAATTCTGTGTAACACTGTTACATTGTAGGTGGTGCCATCCAAACTCTTAATGGAAGCAGGTAGTTTATCAATGTCTGACAATTTGAATATCTGGACGCTAATAGTGTTTTTATACATTCAGATACCAATGTGTCGAGTTCGTTAGCATCGGTGCCTGTGTACTGGTCTCCCCATTGAACTTGAAGTTCACAGTGAGTTCCTCACTCAGTGGCTGTGTGGAATTAGTATTCATCTTCTTCTTGCTCGGTCAACGTTTGTAGTCACAATGAATTGTTTGTCTTGGAAGTTGTCCCTTTTTATACTGAAGATCGGCGTGTCCGTAAGGCAAAGTGGTGTATTCTGGAAGTCGCACTCGTTTCTGGTACACAGTTTGGTAGACTTTTTCTAAAGGGAGACTGACGATTTGGTGGTTTGGCAAACGTACGATTTTGCGGGGCTCTAAAGTTTTCACTCGAAAGTCTTGAGCTTGTCCAGACTGTAAAGCATTTTTCAAGACATCAAAGTTTACCACTTGGCTGGCTCGATAGTTGAGTGTCAATCCTTTGATTTTGCATTTGGTATGAAGTTGGCCTTGTCGGTCTCGGTATCGGTAGCAGTAATTTTTAGGGCCACCGCTGGCAAAATTGAGGATCGTCTCTTGAGGGTGCTCGTCCGTCCATGCTCCTAAACGATCTCCTTCGATGGTGGGGCGTGGGCAACCAGGGCGATGGATGTACATACAACTGTCAGTGTCAAAGTACAGGACTCGATCTTCCAACACTTCTAAAGCCTCATCGTACAATTTTAAGCGAGCACTGGATGTCACGTAGGCTGCATTGACCACATTGCTAAAATCGTCGGGGCGAAATAACTTGGGTTCTTCATCGTAATTGACCAAGTTCAAATCTTCCACGTGTTTCACGAGTTTTCCTTTGTCGTTCACCAGTTGAAAGTAGCGACTGGGATCTGCCAAGTATTCCGTCTTGGGTAAGATCGTACGTTGTGCCATTTATCCCCACAAACAATTCAACATGACTTTGGCAAACGATCTTCTTCCTTCGTTCTTTTCAACGTCTTCCAAAGTGATGCCTTCTACGGCACGGTACTGTTCTTTGAATTGTACTTGGTCTGGAGTCTGACCAAGAGGGATAGCCACTGGCTACTTGTTTCAGTTTGAGAAATTCGTTGACGTAGCTCGAGAAAATGCCTGGGTTCGAGGCGTCGTCCTTTTGGTATTGTGATGTGGTAGGAAAGTGCCAAATTTCGTACACTTTTAACAAGTATCCCCGATCCCCGATCCAGAGCCCGAAACTATTCGACGCTGACCCACTTTCCTGTCAAAGCGCTCTCTTCCTCCGTGTGGTGGCAAGGGTGATCTTGATTGCATGTTTCAGCACACGTACGGCATAAAGGAAACATCAGTTTTCCTTGGCAATGATGGGGTAAGACAGGTAGAGTGGGTCGGGGGTAAGACGTTGCATTTGATCAATCCTTTGTATTGACGAATGTTTTCCACGTCGATGTGTTCTGTCAGGATTTCAGGGTGTCCGGTAGGGAATCGCTTGTATTTGCACACCCAAGGATACAACGAACACATGTCGATGTATTTGACATCTTCTCCTCGAGATTAGTCTACGTCGTACAGCAAGCGTGTGGCATTGGTTCGTCCTCCAAACAAACTGTGGCGTGGGTCCAAAGGTTCGATGTCTACCACGTGCTCCCACATTTCTACCACTTGGTATCCTTGACTTTCTAACTTCAGACGGCGTTGGTAGGTGAGTTCGTACAACTCTTCCATGGTGACTCCTGTGAGAGGATTTTTGAGGTCTCGTTGATGAAAACACGTAGGGCATCCGTGAAACAAGCATCCCTGAAATTCGTATACCGTCTGAGGGTTTTCTAAATCCCAGCCATCCACAGAAAGACTTCCCATTTCTTTTCTCCCCCTTCGTTTCTGGCATGTTGTATCCATTTGTCTTCCTTTTCGCACAAGTAATGCAACCAACGCAAAGCTTTGGCAGAGTATTGACGGCTGACCGAGAGATGAGTGTTAGGATCTATGATGGCTAGTTCGTTCTCGGGCATGAACTTTTTTTGTACACTAATCCACAGTCTTTGGGTTGGGTACACGCTTCCTTCAAAGGATCGACTTCTCCGTGATCTAGAAATAATTGTATAAACTTTCCACAGCAACGTCGTAAAATGTCCACATCGGATCGACAATACTTCAGCATTTCTTCTTGAAAGTTAAACGGTTCTGAAGCGTGAGCGCGGTAACAAGCGTGGAAGGCTTCTCGGTGTTCGGTGTCGGGGTCTTAATAGTGAAGATCAGGAAAATGTGGTAGCACGACGTGTTGATTGGCGTCGGTATTAAAAAAGTGGGGAAAATACCCTTTAGCCATTTCCGTCATTCCAAATGTTTTAGGCATTCGACTCAAAG
Organism: Margaritifera margaritifera; assembly: GCA_029931535.1. Classification (NCBI taxonomy): domain Eukaryota; kingdom Metazoa; phylum Mollusca; class Bivalvia; order Unionida; family Margaritiferidae; genus Margaritifera; species Margaritifera margaritifera. The sequence continues at coordinate 11,044,421 of JAQPZY010001690.1, read as the reverse complement.
GCATGGCTAAATAACTCATGGAATCTTTGAATTGTATTTGTCCCACTTTCATATAGATGAGTTTGGCTCCGTTCATGGCAACTTGGGTGCATTCGGTGCCTTGTTCTGAATAATATTTCAACAGAAATTGTCCATCGTATCCAGAGAAATTGTGAGCCATGACGGTAGCATAGCGATGACAGTCCCCGTAACGTTGAATGTCATCTTCGCTGCAAGTGTCGTCGATAGGATCTAAAATCCATTGAGCAAAATCGGTCAAAGTGTTGGGGCCACGAAAGATTTTTTCACGTCCTCCTGGAATCTTACTACAATGGGGACAGTGAAAATAGATAGGTTCTTGTATGCACTTCACACAAGCCCGATGAGCGACACAGAAATTAGGGATGTGAATACTCGTTTCTTGCATACATTCAAAGTAAAAAAAGATGAAATCCACTTCTGTCTTGTTCTTGTTCTGCTGCTGATCACCTTTTAATTCTTTCTCCAGTTCGTTGCCATATTTTTGGATGTAAGATTGATGTTGATAATCAACGATTTGGTCACAAATACTACATCTTTTCTTTCCTGGACAAACGTGTCTCTTGGGGTTGTTGGTTCGAATCAGTTGTCCACACTTGGAGCACAATTTCAATAAATCACAAGCACTTTTCTGCTGTTGAACTTGAGTCCTGCGATGTTGTTCGTAACAAGAGGGACTGACAAAGGTTCGTTGACACTTCGAGCAATGAATGTGTTCTGCAGGAAGGCATGGCGTGGAAGCTAAACAGCCCCGACATCTCTCTCCGCTATGATTTTGTTGGTCCCTACTACAAACTCCTTTGTCACATTTCTCGCAGTAGTAAGAGTATCAAAGAAATCCAGTGATACTTGTGATGTCATCGAAATGTTCTTGATGATGATACACGTGAATGTATTTTCCCTCAGGGAAATCGGGTCCTCGCAACACCAGAGCTCAGCGAACCTCTTCAGGATGTACTTTCAACGTGTACCAAGGAGCCAAGACGTCTTGAAGTTGCTGCATTTCAGAAATGCCGCACACGGTTTCTTTCGATATGCCTGCTTGTTGTAACATGAGTTCTGCTTCTTTTCGTTGTTGGGTTCTGTCCGATTTTCGAATGCTCTCCCATGCTATTTTCCATTCTGCGATCTCTTTTTGTCGGCATACATTCGCCCCACGACGATGGCACGGGCTAAGCACATCTGGTCTTGGGAGTTGTCGATTTGGACGATACTGCATTTGGTACTGCGAAGGTCGTCCACCAATAACACTTTCTTGTTTTGTCCGCTACCTCGAGGAGGTGAAACGTGGGTCATGTGAAGTGTGGCTTTTTCATCGGTGATGGTAAATTCGTCGTTGGATTGTTGAACATGTTCAATTTTGTCCATGACTTTAGACGGTGTTAATTCTGCCGGGGTGCTAAACTCGATCCAGACAGGAGACTTCAAACTGTCGAGATGGATGGAAAGTCTCAATCAATCGTCCTCTTTGGCTCCGCATTGTCGATTCAATGTCTCTAAAAAGGAATCCCACAAATCGGTAATAATGCCTGCGACTTTCTCGGGAGGCATTTGAAGTCTATAAAGCGGACTGTGTAAGTGTAAGCCGTTTTCTAGATGTTACTTTTTGCGTCTCTCGAATGTGATAGTAATTTTCGGGAGCCACGGAACGACTTTCTTTGTTAGGGTCTCTGGATTCTCTTCGTCTTGTAGAGGGTGTTGCTTCAGGTTCACTCATGTCCTCTTCAAAATCGCTGGCATGCACTTGGGCTAGCACTTCAGCTAGCAGTGTATGAGGCGCCACGGAAAGTCGCCGTCGTGGTCTCTTAGTTTCTTCTGCTTTTCTCACTGACATGGCGTGATCTTGATGTCCAACTTGGATCTGATTGAGTTTTACACAGGCTCTCTCCCTATATATAGAGAGAGCTTCCTACCCTCAGAGTAACTATTCGTTATTCAACTTTCACACAGTGAAGATGGAAGAGTCAAGACAGATCGCCTTTCTGGTCAGAGATTTACAGACAATCCTTCGAAAGTATACCACTTTCAGTAAGACTAAGGACTACTACTCCGTCTCCTCTCGAGATAAAAGTCAAGATACTTGCTATATCTGCGAAGAGAAAGCACACTGGGCTCCAGAATGTCCACAACGTCAAAACCAAGGAAAAGAAACAGAGACAAAGGGAAAGATACCTCTTACCATTGTCAAGAAAAAGGACATTGGTCTTCAGAGTGCCCTAAGAAACAAGAGAACAAAGAAGAGAGGAAGGAGAAAGAGGGCTCTTCAGAAACAGAAGAAGAACCCATTCTCGTCGTCAAGAAATGTAAGAAGGCAAGATGACTGGAAGGCAGTGAAGAAGAAAAAGAACCCTTGATACCTGTGAAGAAATTCAAAAACAGAAACAGACAGTGAAAGAAGAAAAAAATGAACATGAGTGATATGTTATGAAATGTTCATTGTGATTTTTTAAAAAGAGAATATACCAAAAAAGGAAAAAAAAGTAAGTGTATCTTGGTTTTGATTTTGTTTTAGAGTATGGACGCAGGCACGCACTCATGCACAATCCAATGATGGGATTTAAAGTTTTACTTGATTTAGCAATTTGATTTCTTTTCTAGAGATCTGGTTGGCCCTGAAAAGGACCCTTGGGGTGTTTGTTTTTTTTAAAAAAAACTCATGGACTGGAGTTTTAACTGCCTCAATCCCTTTCCACGGCCATGTCCTACTCCTTCTCCTCCTACTGCTGCTCCTTTGGTAGTAGTGGTAGTAGTAGTAGTCAATGGTGGTGGTAGCATCTCAGTAGTAGTGAGCGTGGATGATGTGATGGGTTTAGAATGTTTAGCCCGTGATGGTTTCTTTCTCTTGGGTTGTGTTAAAGAAATCTGATACATGTTTCTCAGATTATTTAACTCGGCTAAAATATCTTGTAGCAGACTCACCGTTCGATGGTCATCACTCCCTTCCTTCTGTCCTTCATACTTCTCCTCTTCTAGCTTTCTTATTTCCTCTTCTTGCTTTCTTCTTTCCTCTTCTTGCTAAAGAAATGCTTCTTCTGCTTCTCTCTGACACTGCAAAACAATTTCCAATTCTTCTTTCTGTCTATTTCTAAAACCATCCCCCACGGGTAAGGATGGTGGTACTACTACGGTAGTTGTTTCAGGTAAAATTCTTTCGAAGACAAAAAATCCACAAAATCCAAATTAAAATCTTCCGGTTGAAGGTTGACCGCTGCCGTCGTCGTCGTCGTACTATCACTCCGAACATACGAGGTTTCCGTCGCTGTTTTCGTTGTATCAGCCATACTCAAAATGCCGCAAAAGGTAAAACCGTACGAACGCTGTGGTGGCTATATAGTGAAGGTGACGTCACCCCCCTCCCCCGCTCTCTTCTGATTGGAAGAGAGACCCACCCTTTTTTAACGCGCAATTGGATTGGTGAACCATTTCGATCCGTTTCGATCCGCTCTTAGGTTATATGTACCAGCGTTGTTGTAACATAGCTTCACCTATTCTCAAGATGTATACATCTGTAGAATCGTCAAGCATCGTATCGGGCATGCTGTTCAACCCAAACTATCCGATGTACGTGAAAGTTTCATGGGCTATCACCAAGATGACAGATACAGCTCTTTGGAACAGAAGGATCTATATATAGAGAGACAACGGTGTCTGAAGCGGGTGCTCCTTTACGGACCTGAAGTGCGTCGAAGTTTAAGGAGAAGAAGACCCTCCAAAGAGGTCTGATATCTGTTAACTTGGTTAACACAAAAAAAACTCCAACGGCCCTTTTTAGGACCTCCCACATCTCTTAGAAAAGAAACGATCCAAAATTGCCAATCATGTTTCTATGTTTGTTTGTTTGTTTGTCTATGTGTCTATTCTGTCCCTATACAATACTTCTACCCTATAAACACTTCTGCCCGGCATAAATTTTATATAGAAAGAAAAAGTGTTGTGTTATAAACAGGTCTATTGTGTGAATGTATTTGTGTGTGTCTGTTTGTCGGGAAGGGGAGGGGGACTGAGGAAAAGAGTTAGATTATCACGAAATAGTATTAGCCACTTATTTGAACTTAATTTATTTTTTTAACGATTAGAAGGAGGAGAAGGCAAAATGTCAAATGTGGGGATAGTAAACTGTTGCTATAAAATTTGGAATTAATATCTAGGTTTTCAGTTTATTTAGTATTCTAAAATGATATTATTCTATATTTAAAATGTATACATTTCTTAGTACTTTGCACCTCCAATTGCTCAAACATTTTAAATTCTGGCGCCGACTGTATTCTTCGGTTGTCAGCTAAAATATGACAACCCTCATGTGCACTACGTGACAAATTTCACCCAATCATCAATCACCGATAACACGGCAAACCAGTGTTCTCCATAGGTTAGCTACGCAATTGTGATAAAAAGTAATTTTTTTGTAGGATTTTGCATTTTATTTTGAGAGATGAACTACGAAAAATATATTTGTTTGCAGAGCAGAAATAAGTTACACATTGTTTTACGAAGATATGAAATTAAAGTTTCATGAACAGATTTTAAAGGAGATTGTAGATTGGAAGAAGAGTTAATTGTCATAAACGGTTGTACAAACAATAGCAACGAAATTAGTAAAATACTACCAAGTTTTACGTTCACTTCGTCTTCACTCAGACGGCTATTCCATGAACATTGAAGGTATAAAAGAGAAAAAAAATTGAACAATAAATAACGTATGTAAAATTAAAACAATATCAGCAGCCTTTTTTCTTCTTCTTTTTCTTTTTTAACAAAAATGTTTGTTTCCAGAATATGATCACTTCAGAGAACATAAGAGTTATCACCGAATGTTACCAAATTTGTCTTAAAACGATCTTGGTTTAGTTAAGTGATAATTTTTAAATTAAAATAACATCCACATAGGTGAATAACTTTATTAAATGGCAGAACATACATCATCTACACAAATTCAGACAAAATTGCAATTGTCTTAGTTGCTATTATAACAACGTTATGCACAATCAAAACAATAAAATATATAAATTCTTACATCAGTAGAATACAACATGAATTAAAAAAATTGCATACCTGTTGCAAGATGTTAAACGTTGCACTAATTGCGGAATTTGTTTTAAAAAAGCATGTCAAATAAACTATTTATTTTTTCTCTCTGTACGTTTAATTCGTTTCACAGTGGATTGAAGACTTTCTCTGTTGTCATTCGTTTGTCTCCTTTAGCAAGGTTTTCTTCAGCAATGTTTTTTTTCTCAGTCCAATTTGTTGTTCTCTTTATGTATTTCCTCTGCCTGTGTAAATGCCAGAAAACTTTACATAGGCGCAGCTGGTTCTTATATCTCATAGAAACATGACCTTTGGAGATCAGTGCATTTATTTCATCTATCTCGTTAGGGTGTTTGTTTTTATCTTGTTGAGTGAGAAGAATAAGGAGACTATTTAGGGACACTAGCTGACACATTTTAACTAAATCTTACTAAATGTCATTAAATGAATGTCCATAAATGCCACTAACCGAATGTCACTAAATGCTACTAACCGAATGTTCCTAAATATCACAAACTGTATGTTACTTAATTGAGTTTACAAAACTTTATTTGAAGAATTTTATCCAATCAAATTAGTCGAGAATGCAAAGCTAATTCTGGACAGTGAAAAGCTATTGGGTAAAACATGTAATCCGATTTGGATATAGTTTTATTGTGATAAATTTAAAGAATTCGATAAAAAGAAGAGAAGATAGGAGATGTAATCCTTGTGCTAATAAATCAAAAGCAGAATGAAACAGAGATGTTCGAATACCGAGAGGCAAAGGTTGGAAAATGTGAATGTGGAAAACGATAAAATTCAATTTTACATTCATAATAAAGAGAATGTCTGACAGTTTAGTTCAGCGAGTTATAAGGAGTAAAAGAGATTCAAGATAGCAACACGCTGTGCATAATAAATAGTTGCCTTCTTGAGAATCAATTTGGGGTTCTATCGCTTCAAGATTAAAATAAATTTAACATAATTAAATCATTGATTTTTACCGCTTCAGCTACAAGTGTAGATCCTGCATAATAAGAAGCAAGATATGAATAAAGTAGATTAAAAGATCATGAAATCCCACATATCACATCGGTAGATCCACCTTCTGCACTCACTTCCCAGGAAAGACATTACGTCAAGTAATACTGAAGCTAGATCATCGACGAGATATATTGGAAGGACATCGTCGCGAAGTGGAGGTATTTCGGATAATTAATATAATTATTATTATTCATGAGTGGTGCTAGTAGGATACGCGACGGTGTAAAACAGTTTGGAGAATGACAGAGGATTTAACGCGGTAAAAATAAACAAGGATCATAAAGAGATAGTTCAATTTAAGTTTAAGGAACGCAATTTTAAAACTTCCTAGAATGAAGTTGAAAAAATACACTCAAAAGGTGTTAAGTTAACACTGCCTACTAAGACAAGAAACATTCACGTCATAAGATTAAAAAAGCTTGAGAGAATACTCGACAAATGTATCGCCGACACAAATAGAAAGTACTCGCGGAATTTTTTGAAGCCCAACCAATGGATAGTAGCAACAAAAAGAAAAACAGGAAAAGATTGTTGAAGAAAAAAGTAGACTTGATGAACTATTCGTTTGACGGGAATATCAAAATGTATAAAACCTCTTTAAAAGATATGAAACATGTATACTGTCATGTTTTTCGAACGCCATTAGAGAAAGGAGAATAGAACTGATCACCAGTAGAGCTGGAAAAGTAACAACGATTTGCAGATGCATTTGTAGACATACCTACATGAATTAAAGATAAGAAAGCGCATATAAATGTGAAACGAATAAGGATATGATATTTGCGTTTTGTTACGCAACAGAGTATTTTGAATACACCTAAAGTACATCGTCCTAGTGGCTGCAATTTAGATAAGTGTTGTCACTGGTTTGACAAGTACCCTATCAATAGCTATTCAAATATGAAAAGTAACATTAAGGAAGAGTACAACCTATTGATTTTACATTATGAAATTGTGGAGGACTATCAAGATCTTGATATTAGCAATCATGAGAATCAGAATGGCAAAACAATGCCGAGCAAAACATGTGAATATAATGAGAGTTTCTGAATTCGAAGGATGAGCTAGTAAATTGCTATTATGTTAGGATTAAAAATATGCCACGATAGATAGGTCACGAGGTATCAACACATACTGGAAGCGGATATCAATATTTATGTGATGCTAGTAAGTATTTTTTTTCTTCAGATCATACGAGATATTTAAAACACGTTAGACTTTGCAATAGTGTAGGGGATACTATTGACGTCCTAACAAAGAATGAAACTATTAAATTCGTGAAGATATGTATTTAATGCTTAAAAGCGGAATAAGAGGAGGTATTAGCATGGGCTGCGTGAGCTATGCAAAAATCAGCAACACATATTTGAGAATTATGATCCAAGTAACGAGGATTAATTCATCGAAGATTTATGTAACAAGAATTTGTATGGTTAGGCAATGTTGCAGTACTTACTCTATTCCAATGTTTGAGATGGTTAAGTGAAGCCGAAAATTTAAAAAAAAATACGTTGAAGCAAACATTAAACGGAGGACCGACGATAATGAAAAGGATGATACCAGCTCATAAAGAGATATAAAAACTTCAAAAACATTTAATTGAAGCAGGAAAGAGAAAATTATCGAGGGCTAAAAAGTTGATGCGAACGTTGCACGAAAAGACAAATTACGTTATTCACTATATGAGCATAACATTACATGAGTTTAGGTTTAAAACTTAAAATATAAATTTACAGAGGAATCGTATTCTATCAAAAGCCTTGGATGGAAAAATATATCACTCTTCATGCCAATCTGGAATAAAAACGACAAATGATGTCGAAAGTTGACGAACAATGCGGCATTTGGTAAAACGTGGAGAATATCAGGTAACAAACAGAAGTTAGAGTTGTCAAGTATTTCATTTTTTTTATTGATTACAGAGAAACTCAGATAATAAGAGGGCCACCCGTATAAGTAAAGCTACTGTTTTGGCTCAGATAATATCTAAAACAGTTGTGCCCAGCAAGCCGAGATATATTTTTTATGTTGGAATAGAGCAGGCTTTGAATGTACCGATTCTAATTAGTTTTATTATATATTGCATAATGAGACATTCAAATATATCAGTGGAAGAAAAATGATATCGCATCAGAGGCGATACCACTTTTATGACCACAATGACGATATCACTTTTGGAACTACTTTCTTTTTCCAGTATATTTAACCTTATGCATGTTCTTCAAACCTATATTTCCATATTTAGGCCTATTTAATTTTTCTTCCTCTTCTCTCTCTCTCTCTCTCTCTCTCTCTCTCTCTCTCTCTCTCTCTCTCTCTCTCTCTCTCTCTCTCTCCATCACGATGAATAGATCTTAAAATGCGTTAATGCTGTTTACCCTCTAGTATACATTTATGTAATCAATGAAAAGGCACCGCCATGAATGCATATAAATGAACCCCAAACAACAAAAAGCAGGCTTCAAGTATTAACTTTTTTATAATTAGTTTTCCACATGAATCATGCAAATTGTCAGTGACTGAACTTACATGTCCTGTTGTTATTCAATATTCTGTTACCCATACGGTATCGTATACCTGTTACACTCAACGACAAATGGTATAAATTTTTAAGAAAAACTCTTGATCACATATAGTAAAAATTGTTTAAGTAGCAATTTTAACTGTCATCACAGTCATAATCGTGTCTGAAAACGATGGATAAATCAGGCTTTGATTAGTGTCGATTGCAAACCGAAATCAAGGGACAATGAAAATATGGGTGCAGCGTCTCTTACCAAAATGGACTGCAAGCTTGCCAACACACAAAATTCACGTCTAATTGCAGAAATAAACAAAAATGGCAGCCAAAATCCCTACAAGTAAACTCACAATCATTAAAACATTTTTTTTCATGATTTCACACTATTAAGTTTATTTGAGCATTCTATCACGTTGCTGTAGAACCACCACTACAGCAATGTTCACTGCATCAATCCGCGCGAGAAATGTGCTAACGAAAATAAAAATCTCGTCATTTTCCCATGAAAAATTCATTAATTTGATAATATACACAATTTGAAGCATTATATGTACAATCTAAATTTGTAAAAAGTCGCTGTCCTAAAATTATTGTAAAATTTCGGAACTTCTTTTTATCGATGGAGTAATGCAGCTATTGATCGTATTCGCACAAAATGGAGTAACAAATCCATGCAAATCAAAGTTTTTGCCTTATACAAATATATAATGAAAATAAAAACTACGTTTTTTGAGTAGATATAAGGAAATATTTCACTCGTGAAGTGAAGGCGTTTTGTATTTTAACTCGTGGCTTCGCTACTCGTGACGAAATATAATGTTTGCATTTTACTAGTGAAATATTTCCTTATATCTACTAAAAAAACGTAGATATCCTCTATGGTCAAGATGAAACTAATATATACAGATACAGATTGGTTTGTTATGTATCAAGACAAAAGATCTTTTACAATGATATGATGAGAACTACAGATCATTTCAACAAATGCGACAATCATAAAGACAACATGTATGTTCTACCTTTAGTTAACAAAAAGGGATAGGAAAGTTTATGGACGAAGTAAACGGTGTTACTACCGTGGAATTTGTTGAGGACATTGGTAAGATGAACCCGTTTAAGGTAAGACAACAGTAAATAAAAATGGTAAGGAAGTTTGAAAAGACACCTGTTACTGACTTGCAAATTAATTATGACAAAAATCCCTTGTTTAACTGTCAAGAAAGATATACTAGTTTTCAAAAAAGTCAGAACTTACAAATATGATATATAAAAAACCGAGATTAACAATTTAGCGATGAACCGTTTTGACGATAAGATATATTTAGTAAACAAAATCGAAACATTACCGTACGGTTATGCAGAAATAAACATTTTTTGCAAATTGTTTTGAGAAATAAATGCCAATCAAAATATCATGCCCAGAGATATGCAGAATAATTGAATCAAAACAACGGAACATATACACGGCATATCCTAGGTTTACAAACTACCGTTATTAATGGGTGTGTTTGAAAAATTGCGAAAAGAAAAATATCTTTGAAGGCTTATAAAAAGCAATTGTTTAGAGAAGAACGTATTTCAAAACCACGAAGGAGGGCCGAGTGAAATTTCCACCGAGATATACAGACAACTGAAAAGTTAAAAAACAAAACAAGCACAAACAAATTGACAGTGTCAAAAACAAATCAAGCCTGTAAAAGAGATAAACAGAAAAGAGCAAATAAAAAAATGTTAGAAGTGATGGTGTGTACATAGAAAATCTGAATGCAAATCATGAAGATCTGAAAGATGGAGGACTTTAAAATCGGGAAGACATTAGTAGAAATAACGCTTTCCCGTGTCCAGAGAATAACGATATTGTCCCATCTGGATACGCCTTATTGCAGAACAATAGCAACATAACCGATAACAATAAAATACTATTATGAATGCGTATATGTAGAAGCAACAACCCAAGGCAGATCACAGATAAACAGAGTAACCATATAGAAAAAGAATTTAATAGTGTTGTGAACAGAAACGTTAAATATTAGAAGACATTAATGAATGGCGTTGCAACAAAGATGCACCTTGTAGGTGAAGCTAACGACGAAGCCAATGCGAAGCATAATTGCGTATCATCTCTGAAGGATAATCGCGAAGCGTCTCTAAACGAGATTGATGGAGTCTTACAGAAAGTAAATTATCTACAGACAACATATGGAGAGAATAAAATCGGACAAGACTTTGCAAAGCATAACGTCACAGACGGCTGAGTCTCGTCACTGACTTTGCAAAGCAAAAGCATTTGGATATAATTAATTAAATATCTAAAAATTAGTTAAATGCATATATGGAACACACATTAAACATCACATTACATTTACCTATATTGTTTTTCCCTCCTTTAATATTTATAAAAAATAATCGTTATGGTATCAGTCAGGTTTTGACCGTATTAAACTTTTAAAATTTAATTATGGTCCAGAAAGGCCCATTCTGATAATACTTGCCAGAAAGGCTCTAAATTGATCCAACGTGTTTTGTTTTTTTAGTTAAAAAAATTTCAAAATAGCATACATACCATACTCACTTGCCCTTACAGACGGGCAAGCTAACATAAAATTTATAAATATGCTTCTTGTCATGAGTTATATACTTCTTGGAACTATATAAAAACAGCAGTTAAGTCTCTTATTTCGAGATAGTAATTGATAAGAAACTGTTTCTATTTTTTTTTACATTTATTTAAGGCCGCATTTCCCAGAAAAAATAACAGTAAGCACGTCTTTAGTAAATGACATAATATGGCTTTGCAAATCTCCAAGCAAATAAGTTTTCAACACAACATTATGACAAGACGAATTTTGGACAATAGTGTACATGAATGTAAAATATTGTAATTAGCAAATTAAAGTTCTGTCAAATTAAGGTCTTCCTACCTTAAAGTATTTAAGATATGGACATGGTACATATAAATCTTAAAAGAATCATGGACATACAAGTCATTATGGACGGCAATACCACTACATATCACTTCATATCTGAGACGGAAGAGAATTTTAATTTACCTATTTTAAGATAAAATGCGGAAAATACTTTAGTCTGAATTAAAAATATACTCAATGAACAAAGAAAAACAAACACTAAATCATATTATGACGTAAACCTGATATACTTGTTTGGTCACTGTCTCCAACCACACAGAAGGGTTGTGAAATAGGAAGATATCACTCCAACGGTATTTTCGTCTCGGGATTGGATAAATTGGCTTATCGACGTTTGTAAATTATTTACTTCTTCTCGGTGTTTCAAGATAAATTATTGACCAATCAGATTGCGAGCCATCTGCAAGTTCACGAACATTCAACTTGATACGCCGGTTGTGTATAATTGTACTCGAGCACGTGATATCAATGACGATTCATGATAGTGGGCAGTGTTGATGGACGTAAATAAGTGTTAAATTCAACCTAGTTAAAAGCCCTCCTCGATTACTGTGGTAAAATTATGAGAACATGCACAATGGTACTGTTAAATTACCCGAGTAATTGCTTTACAAAATAACCTTGAATATAGCAGAACTCATTAACACAGTGACCACATATTAAGACCTTTCCCGCAAAACACGAAACTTGTATTGTTTTTCTTTTTTTCAGGTTTGCAGTAGAAATTGCAGCTGAGCGGATTTATTATAAAGTTTGGTTGCAATTTGAACTATTGCATTTACTCCGAGTCAACAAATAATATCGTATCTTTCTGGCTTAACTAACGAGTAGTTACAAAAAAATACGGGATTCGTCGTACCGAGAACGTGTCATTTCAAGAAATTGCCCCAATAATATGTTAAAATTGTTCCCTGCTTTCCTATAAACATGTATTAACTGCTTAACCTATCAATTTGCTGGTGTTCCCAGATCTAATTTGGCCAATCTGTGATATGATTAAAAAAACCGGTAGAAGGAGTTAAGTTGATAATATAATTTTCTCCTATCTTACATACCCGTATATAATATATACAGATTAAGTTGGCTAGTGTTTCCCGTAGCCATTTTTTGTACTCCAAAATTATTGTCTGGAGTGCTTATTCCCAGTGGAAAGACTAGTGTTCCCATGAAGAAAGACTAGTGTTCCCATGAAGAAAGACTAGTGTTCCCATGAAGAAAGACTAGTGTTCCCATGAAGAAAGACTAGTGTTCCCATGAAGAAAGACTAGTGTTCCCATGGAGAAAGACTAGTGTTCCCATGAAGAAAGACTAGTGTTCCCATGAAGAAAGACTAGTGTTCCCATGAAGAAAGACTAGTGTTCCCATGAAGAAAGACTAGTGTTCCCATGAAGAAAGACTAGTGTTCCCATGAAGAAAGACTAGTGTTCCCATGGAGAAAATGGTTCTAGGGTAGTAATTCCCCAGGAGAAAAAAGAAAAAAAAACATGGCTGAGATGGGAGAAAAGTTGCTCTAGAGAAATTTGCTGCTTTGAGAAAACAATGACAGGCGTATCCACACGGGGAGACAATTACCTCTTTGACGGTGGTATTGGTAAAGGAATGCTCAGAGGAAAGATGTACGTCCCAATGTCGTAACAGCGACGAAATTATGAGTCGTTTGATCAAAGTTGTTAAAGTCACAAAATAACTTATAAGAAGTCATGGACTTTTTTTTTCTTGGTTTGATTTAAATATATTTTTATTGAAAACAATGCAATTGGGATCGGCCAAGAAGTTCTTGCAACTTGCAATTACTTTTCCATTGCAAGTAATACTTTCAAATACAAACAAAATGGATATGTAGAAGCATAATTATCAAATTGAGAATGAAACTATGAAAGGGAAATGACTTCTTTTGTTAGTGCAAAGCGATTACATATATGCTTTTTTTTTTTTTTTTTCCAAATTTTGAAATTTAAATAAGGAACCAATGCATCAACTATCGACAATCGGAATACATTCCTGCGTAAATTATATTTCTGCTTTGTTTGTCTTTTAAAAAAATTAATTATTGCTTCTTTTGCAAAAAATTTAAAAGTCGAACTAATATGGGCTCTTAAAAGGTAATGCTTTCTATTTGCTTTAAATGATGATGATGATGACGTTGGGTTTTACGACACATCAGCACAATAATGCTACACAGCGCCGAAGCAATGGTATTAGTAAAACTATATGATTTGGAGGTAAGTAAGTTATAACAGAAATTACAACAAAATATTTAGAATTTTTCAAATAACCTTCGTGTATACACAATATATGAAAAGAATCGTTATAGGTCAGTCCGGTTTTGACCAGATTTATCATTTTAAAATTTAATTATGGTCCAAAATGGCCTAAATTGATCCAGCGTGTTTTTTAATTTTTTTAAAAATAAATTAAAAATAGCAAATGTTGACGGACGATGCACGACACACAAGAACCATGCAAAACTTACTTTCAGGCCGGTAACCTAAAATAAAATTTATCAAAACGCTTCTTGTCAGGAGTTCTATGCTTCTAGGAACTATCCAAAACCTGCAGTCAAACAGGGAATTCAGTCTCTTCTTTCGAGATAGTAATTGATAAGAACTATTTTCATATTTTTTAAATTTATTTAAAACTGCATTTTGCAGAAAAGAAATAATAGTAAGCACATGTTTAGTCAATGGCATAACAAGACTTTGTAGATCTCCCAACAAATACATTTTCAACACAAATTATGACAACACGGTTTTTGGACAATAGTGTACATGAAATGTGAAATATTGTCTTTAGCAAATTCAATTTCTCTTAAATTAAGATATCTCTACCTTAAATATATTCAAGATATGAACATGGTACATATAAGTCTTTAAAGAATCATGGAAATACGAGTCATTATGGACGGCAAGTACCACTACATATCACTTCATATCTAAGAAGGAAGAGAATTTTTAATTTACCTATTTTAAGATAAAATGCGGAAAACACTTTAGTCTGGATTTAAAATATACTCCTCGGACTAAGAAAAACAAACACTAAGTCATATCATGATGTCAGCTTGCTATACTTGTTTTGGCATCGTCCTTAACTACAAGGAAGGAATATGAAATGCGAACATATTACCCCGGTACTCCACCGGTATTTTCGTCCCGCAATCAGATAAATTGGCTTAACGGGATTTGTCAGTAATTTACTTCTTCACGGTGCTTGAGATAAACTATTGATCAATCAGATTGCGAGCCATCTGCAAGTCCATGGATATTCAACTTGACGTACCAGTTGTGTATAATTGTACTCGAGTACGTGATAAAAATGACGATTCATGATAGTGGTCAGTGTATATGGACGTAAATAAGTGTTCATTTCAACCTAGTTAAAAAAAACTTCATTGCTGTTTACTGTGGCAAAATTATGAAAACATACAGAATGGTATTGATAAATTACCCGAGTAATTGCTTTACAAAATAACCTTGAATATAGCAGAACTCGATAACACAGTGACCACATCTTTAGACCTTTCCCGCAAAACACGAAACTTGTATTGTTTTTTTTCTTTTTAGATTTGCAGTAGAAATTGCAGCTGGGCGGATTTATTATAAAGTTTGGTTGCAATTTGTACTATTGCATTTGCTCAGTGTCAACAAATAATATCGTATCTTTCTGGCTTAACTAACGAGTAGTCACACAAAAATACGGGATTCGTGGAGCTTAGAACATGTCATTGGAAGAAATTGCCCATATAATTTCACAAAATTGTTCCCTGCTCTCCTATCTTTCTATGAACATTTATTAACTCTTTAATCTTTCAATTTGCGGGTGTTTCTCAGATCTAACTTGGTCACCCTGTGATATGATAAAGAATAGAAGGAGTTAAGTTGATAATATAATTTTCTCCTATCTTACATACCCGTATATAATACACACAGATTAAGTTGGCTAGTGTTTTCCGTAGACATTTTTTGTACTCCAAAATTATTGTCTGGAGTACTTATTCCCAGTTGAAAGACTAGTGTTCCCATGAAGAAAACGGTTCAAGGTAGTAATGGGAGAAAAGTTGCTCTAGAGAAATTTGCTGCTTTGAAAAAACAATGACAGGCGGATCCACACGGGGAGGCAATTACCTCTTTGACGGTGGTATTGGTAAAAAAAATGCTCAGAGGAAAGATGTACGTCCCAATGTTGTAACAGCGACAAAATTATGAGTCGCTTTATCAAAGTTGTTAAAGTCACAAAATAACGTATAAGAAGTCATGTACTTTTTTTTCTTGGTTTGATTTAAATATATTTGCCAACAATGCAGTTGGAATCGGCCAAGAAGTTCTTGCAACTTATAATTACTTTTTCAAATAAAAACAAAATGTATATGTAGATGCATAATTATAAAAATGAGAATGAAACTATATTTCTGCTTTTTAAAAAAAAAAAAAAAGACAAAAAACTAATTATTGTTTCTTTTCAATAAATTTAAAAGTCAAACTAATATGGGCTCTATTTGCTTTAAATAATGATGATAATAATGAGGTTGGGTTTTACGACACATCCGAAAAATAATATTACACAGAGCCGAAGCAATAGAATTAGTAAAACTATATGATTTGGAAGTAAGTATAAAGATAAATAGATCAAACATATGTACAGAATTCCGATCAACGGGCAATATAAACAGTTGAAATATTCTTAAAGGTACAAAATATAAAAAGATATTTCAAATCAGGAAAATATTATGCACTAATTAAAATAACTCATGGAATCCGATGAGCAAACAAGCTATATTTTATTAGAAATGGTAGCTTCCTTCTAGAAATTGAAGTTGAGAGACACACTTACTGTGTCAAAAAATTGTATCATGTGATTGACACGATGGTATCGATCACGTCGATATAATCAATCAAAAAGTGTTTTACTGTAAATGGTTCATTGCAAGAGACCCACTCGGATGAGTCCTCACTCTTCCCAAGATGAAAGAGTGAGTTATGACAGTGTGTCCAAATCTTTGTATAGCTATAAAATGGCGAAATCTCCTGATTTCCTACAGATGAAATATTGTGAATCCACTTGTTAATGATTTCTTGGTATAAACAATTTGTGCTGGTAGTTTTGCATACCACAGACTATAAAAAAAAACGTGTACTGATGTCATCATAATATTTTTCAAAGCGGGTCCAGTATCTGAGGTTTCAGCGTTGTGGTTGTCAATCTATAGAGATAATGTAAATTTTCATGGTGCTACTGAGAGGTAATTCTGGGATATTTTATACCTAAATAGGAATATACACACGTTTTGTAATACTTCAATTTGCTTCGAGAAACATACATAAATACATACATACTCATTCAAATTGATCTATGTATACTACGTTGGCTTGTAATGCATCATACGACTGTATGTCCAAGGACATTTGAACTATTAGAAACGCAACACGTCTTGCGCATGTGCATTGCAACGCCTCTCTCTCTCTCTGTGTCTGTATATATATATATATATATATATATATATATATATATATATATATATATATATATATATACAGATAGATAGATAGATAAATAGATATACATGAGAAGTCTTTTAAAAGTTCTGCATATTAGTGCTCTACGTCAGTGCACACCCCCTCATAGTAAGCCCATATATATCTAATCTGAGGAAACAATCAATACAAGAGTGATTTAATAATTATTTGCCAGTGGCTTACAATATATGTTTCATTAGTGGGCACTCCACAGGAACCACCGGAAAGCAATGGTTGCTTGCCATTCGTTAGTAATTAAATTTCTTCCTATTTATCCCTTGTCGGTTTTTACGATGTGTGCGTGTGTGTTTTACACTCATGTTGCTATCAAGCCTTTGTTGTGTACACCTTTCCGGGTGTTAAGAAAATATAGCTTCCTTCACATGAATAACTTTTTTAGAACATGACGTCGATCATTTCTGTCAAAATGATTGCTTGCTTTTTCTTATCTATCGTGTATATTAAATGCATCAGGAGAGTGACAAGTCTAATTATGAATATACCAGTGACTTGTCTAAACTGGGAAATCTTTAGAGGTTTGAATAGTGCGCTTACGATATCAATGCACATGTGATTCATGTAAACAGCGCGTTTATTGTTGACCTTAGTGGCCTCGCCTACCTTGTAGCACTGTCGGGTGATCTGAAGTACTTGCCAGCTGAGCCACAACGGGTGTCTCCATGTATGGGTGTAACAGACCTGATTCAAAATACAAATAATAACAATGTCAATGAATTTGTATCGTGAACGCACTTTGATATCAAAATCTGCCTGCAAGGGTGGGAAGAAGAAGCAGAAAGAAAGAAGTTCCAAGTAGTAAAACAACGGTGTATTTGTAATTCATTAGTGTTAAATTATGATAAAATTACTTACATAACAGAGTATAAGCATCTGTTCCTTTGTATTCTACATAAGTATTTGACCTATGTATTTTACATAAGCATCTAACCCCATGTATTCTACAGACTTTAGGTTGCAAATTGAGGATATTTTATGGAGGTTTATTTCATATGAAATTTCGATCTTTAGCGAAAAGAAGTATAAAACCGGGGCGGATCCAGGAATATTTTTTTTTTTTTTTTTTGGGGGGGGGGGGCGGGGAGATTATTTTAGCCATCTAAATGTAAAGAAAATTATCTTTAGGAAACGTTCGCTTGTTTCACAATCAGTTTTAGCGTTTAGGGGGCTGGAGGTGCGCCTCCAAGTAAGCAAGTATTTTAATTTAGAACATGACAAAAATGTTCCATTTCATTAATCCATAAATTGCTATTTTGACTTGATTTTGAAATACATTCAATTGCCTAGCATAAGCTTAATGAAGAAAAGGCCGAATACATCGAATGATCCTCCGCTGTAACCGATACTGTCTGATAGAGATTACCTGACTCCGATAGTCGTGCATGTTTCTTTAAAAATATATATATCATTAGGAGAAGAAGAAAAAAAAGATAAGAAAAGGTAGGCCTTGATGAAGATTTAAATGTAAAGATGGTAGGACGATACATGTTTTCTCATTCTACATGCATTGCAAACAAAAGTACGCCAACGATATGTGGAAGATACAGAAGAGGAAAATAATGATCAAATGAATGAATATATACAACTTAGAGACGAAGAAGCTAAGGAGGAAATACATAAACGATTGAGAGAGAAAATAAATAAGCAAACGAAAACAAGAGTAAGTGTGTTATAGCTTATGATTAATAAAGCAGCAATTTAAACAATATAAAATCAAATTGTGCAAACAAAGGGTTAACAAATGATGAAAGATAAAAATAAAAACAATCAGGGGGTCAAGGCTAAAGGTGTGGGTATTTTCAGAGTCAGCGTCACAATTATAGAATAGCAAATAGTAATTTCATTATCAGCTTAAAGTCAAATAAAAACACTCGAATTATTGAATTCGTTTGAGAGCGAGAGAGTTAGCATCCTTTCTTGACTAACTTCTCTAGAATTCAGCTATTAGGCCGATGTCAACTAAAGTAGCAGCGATGTTTCTTTGGGTAAGGAATGGACCCTGGACCCATCATCTGAAGCAACATTGTCAGGAGGAAACTAGAAATATTTGGAACTTTGCATTATTTTGAAACACTTCACATTAATACAGGGACACATTATTGGCCTCTAAAGAATGTTCATGCTGGGATTTCATTTCTCGGGGTCAAGATGACCCGTTGGTATGTGACATAGGGAGTAATGTTTCATCTGACTCGAGAGAACACCAAGCTGCTTATTCAACAGAGTACCCTCGTTGGCACATGACGATCAATTTCATAGGGTGACAGAACGGTCTGGGCACCAAATTAAAGGCACATGGTCAATGATCATGGATAGAAAACATCAAGAAGAGAAGATCAAATCTTTATAAAAAGCACAACTGCATTTCTTTACAAAGTTTGCGTACAGGGTAAAAAATATATATTCATTTTATTCATGAACAAAATACTGGTAAGACCTATCTGAGTCACCTGTTTTGTTCTAAACTACCGCACCTATTGACATACTAGAGGCATTCAAGCTTCACTGTTTTCCATTTTTGGAATGAAAACTGCCATGTTCATATCTTAATTTTATCAAACTTGAAATATAGTTTATATTATCAATATCCCGGACGAGTTCGAATAGGAGCGAGATCTATCCATGTTAATTGAATGCAATGAGGTTGCATCTTATTGGCTGACATTGTTATCACCTGAAGGCCATATTTCTGATTTGAATTTGATCAAAGTTGGAAAACAAGCTTATATCATCAAGATATCGACAGAGTTCGATAATGATCGAGATCCACGCATATGAAGGAGGTTAAGTTACATTTGATTGGCTGAGTTTGTTACCATTCTGTTGTCCGCATTTCTGATCTGACTTCGATCAAACTTGGAACATATGCTTATATCATCGAGATCCATCCATATTAATGAGGTGATCTTGCATCTGATTGCCTGAGCTGATTACCATTCTGGAAGCCATATTTCTGATCCGATTTATCAAATTTGGAATATATGCTTATATCATGAAGATCCTGGAGGATATCGAAAATGAGCGAGATACACGCATGATGATTATGGATCTGATTGGCTGAGCACTTTTTTTCTGGTGTCCGTTTTTCTAATCCGACTTTGACCAACTTGAGATATTGGACAGAATTCACATGATAATGATGTCGCGTGAGTTCGACAACGAGCGAGATACACACATATTAATTAGGTGATCTTGCATCTGATTGGATGAAATCGTACCACCCTAGAGACTGTATTTCTGATCCAGTTTTGAAAAAACTTGGTAAAATACTTAAATGATGAAGATCTTATATGGGTACAATTAGTAGCAAGATCAATTTATACTGATGGATATCTTGATGATATGAGTTTTATGATGAGCAAGCTCTGCACATATTAATGACAATCGGTGCAGTTGTAAATTGTTCTCAGTTTGTATGCTATTTAATCAATTTGTGTTCACTTTCAACATACTTTCCTCCTCACTATAAAGATAAGCAAGGAAAGTAACCCATGATATTGATTATTGAGAATCGGAAATTTGGGTTAAATCACAGTTTTCCGGTTGCAAGGCCTGAGTCGGCTGCCGTGTTGCGTCATTAGGTATGGCACTATGCTCTCATTACCCAACAAGCACTAACTTAAGAAACAAGTAAAAAAGAATCTAAAACCGGACTTAGTCTAACGAAACCATAAATGTTGTTGTACGAGCCGTACACCAATTATTTGTGATGCACATCATTCATTTTTAAAGAGATGGTAATGGGGAAACATTTGATTAGATACATTCATGTTAGAGGCTATGTTCAATTGCAGGCTAGCATAAACTATATGCAATGTTGTAACTAAAGGTGTGATTTTCTTGACGCAATTATAGATATTCGTTTGCAAGTAATTGTACTTTTTCAATGTTGATTTTGCTCCCCCCAAATCCCCCCCCCCCCAAAAAAAAAGAAGCAATTACTTGTAAAAACCATATATAAGTTACTACATTTATTTGCAGATAAATGTTTCTAACACATATGAAATTCTTAAATGTCTGGAAGGATGTTTGTGATCTTCGGTGAAATAGAGTTTAACAGTTGCTAGTATTTCTATGTTGAAGTGCCTGAAATAAGTGTTACTTATATGTCTTCAGATATGTTGTGCATTATTAAATAACATTTCCAATGCAATTACCCACAAATTGTTTAAAATTAATATTTTGTATTTGAGATTGTAATAAAAGAAACACCCGAATATGATTTTGTCCTAAAACACTTCCAAATTTAATGACCAAGACAAAAGAAACTCGTGGTCTTAAAACAAAAGAAAAACTGAATTATAATAGAAATTCCTGTGAAAGCCATGTGACTCTGTATACACAAATTAAAAGTTTCGTCGTTAAACTTAACTTTTAAAGATTTGGAAGTCTTATATTATGAGCAAGATACGGTGTATATTAATTATACTTTTATATTTATAAATAATTTGTATCAGACTATAGCAAAATAGATAAAATCGAGATGATATAAAGTTTGGGACATATTTTAGAAAGGTTGTGCATTTACAGTGCTACATAAGTCTGCTTAGTGAAATGGGCCCCTTGTTTACCTTTTTGTTTATCGGTCTGTCCATCCATCTGTCTATCATAACACACTTTAGTTTCTGGATCCAAACTCCAAAACCACTTTAATATATCCCCATGACACTTGATATACCGATATATCTCACACTAGAAATCTAGCTGTGTAATCATCAGCGTCAATATCATTTTTGAGGGGGGTGGGGGTGGGTATAGTTGACTCCGTCTTCTTGTTTCACTTGCAAATATGTTATAGTTGACAGGACAACATCACGAGAAACTACGCTAGGAAGAAAAAAACAGGTTATTAATAACATCCAGCAAATTTAATGGAAGCAACACGGTTAGTGTAAGCATTGAAAACTTATATATACCGTCTGTGAATAATAGGGCTATTAAAGCATGATTGGAAGAACATTACATTTTTGTCCGCCAGCTTGTCGGTATGTATTATGGGGACATATAGCTATCTCTATCTCTGTATGTCCGTAAATATTGTCGGTGCTGAAACATAACTTTTAAATCCTTCAAGGTATTTTAACCAAACTTGTTACACATGTCAAGCAAGTTGAGCTGAAGTGACTTTTTATGCTTAGAATTTTTCGCATTATATATATATATATATATATATATATATATATATATATATATATATATATATATATATATATATATATATATATATATGTATGTATGTATGTATGTATGTATGTATGTATGTATGTATGTATGTATGTATGTATGTATGTATGTATGTATGTATGTATAATATTACCAAGGAAACAAAATGTAGAATAATTAGCATACACAAATTGAGTGTTTCACCATAGGATACTTTTAGTAGGAATCTTTCTATAAGCAGGGGAGCGGTGGAATATGTCATCTCTTGATGACTCTTGCAGAACATGTTTTCTGCCCACTCGTTCCATAGTATTTAGAAAACTCTCTTTGCCATAGTAAAAAGTTTCTCTACCGCAGTAATTTATCTGCACATGCTTAAGTTTTTATTCAGGGGGCTAGACTTAATTGTTAGCTTTCAGACTTAATTGTTTTTATTCAGACTTAATTGTTTTTATTCAGACTTAATTGTTTTTATTCAGACTTAATTGTTTTTATTCAGACTTAATTGTTTTTATTCAGACTTAATTGTTAGCTTTCAGACTTAATTGTTTTTATTTAGACCTAATTGTTTTTATTTAGACTTAATTGTTTTTATTTAGACTTAATTGTTTTTATTCATACTTAATTGTTTTTATTTAGACTTAATTGTTTTTATTTAGACTTAATTGTTTTTATTCAGACTTAATTGTTTTTATTCAGACTTAATTGTTTTTATTCAGACTTAATTGTTTTTATTCGTACTTAATTGTTTTTATTTAGACTTAATTGTTTTTATTCAGACTTAATTGTTTTTATTCAGACTTAATTGTTTTTATTTAGACTTAATTGTTTTTATTCAGACTTAATTGTTTTTATTTAGACTTAATTGTTTTTATTCAGACTTAATTGTTTTTATTCAGACTTAATTGTTTTTATTCATACTTAATTGTTTTTATTCGTACTTAATTGTTTTTATTTAGACTTAATTGTTTTTATTCATACTTAATTGTTTTTATTCATACTTAATTGTTTTTATTCATACTTAATTGTTTTTATTTAGACCTAATTGTTTTTATTCAGACTTAATTGTTTTTATTCAGACTTAATTGTTTTTATTCAGACTTAATTGTTTTTATTTAGACTTAATTGTTTTTATTTAGACTTAATTGTTTTTATTCAGACTTAATTGTTAGCTTTCAGACTTAATTGTTTTTATTCATACTTAATTGTTTTTATTCAGACTTAATTGTTTTTATTCAGACTTAATTGTTAGCTTTCAGACTTAATTGTTTTTATTCAGACTTAATTGTTTTTATTCAGACTTAATTGTTAGCTTTCATTTCTCCAAAGCCTTTTTCTGTATCATAATAAATCAAAATATTCTTGAAACCCTCCATGTAAATTGTATGTAAACGCCTTTTGTCTTTTTTAACATGCATATACTTAGATTATCCATTCTAGTTTGTCCCAAGTTCTTTACGTATTGTCACTTTCTATATGAATGCATGTGCGAATATTGGCACTGTCATGTGCTTTATTATTATTATTTATATCTTGCATCGTTGCAGTGTTGCGCATGTCAAATATTATTTTGCCACTTGATCAGTGATGACCTATCAACGACGTCTATAATATTGGTGTCCCTAACACCACAATGAATTTGATGATTATCATTCATGTATTTCTAGTTCCAAACATAAGTGCATATGTGTGTGTGTTCGTAAGAAAAACAATTTGCTCCTCTTATAGTTGGTATATTCATTATTCGGTGACTAGTGCAACTTAATCTTTCAAGTTTATTCTCACTACATTTTCCTTTATACTCTCTTTTCATTAAACATCTCTAGGTAATATGTTTTAAATCTGATTAATGAGCATGAATATAGAAACCTTATAGTTGTATTGGGAGGCATATCAGTATCAATAAGCACATATACAAATAAGTGCATACAACCGTCACTAATTAATGAAACACAAACCTACTGTCCCGATTTTACAGTATTATCAACCTTTAATTGGTTTATAAGCATTATTATTACTGCTAAATAGTTGTACACTGAAGAAAGAAGATTATGCATAAATGTATAGAATCCAGATAGAATTTTTTAAAAACTACCTCCACGGCTATATGTATAAGAGATAGCATTGTTAAAAACTACCTCCACGGTTATTTGTACAAGATATAGCAATTTCGTGCCTTCAGCCTTTACACTAGCACTAACTAGAAAGTACATTGCATATGACATAGTTTAGTGCATCAGTTTCTCACAGTAAACCTTTTGATATCCACGGTGACTTAGCGGGTGTTTGTGTGTGTGTGTGTGTGGAGGTGGGAGGGGCATTTTGAATAGATTCAATTTCATTACACAGAAGTGGTTCTATTAATTCACAAATAGTATAAAATGAAATAGGGCTATAGTTCCTGCTAAAAGAAATAAAATGTACTTTGCCTAGACTTGTGCCTTGAAATGAGTGTTCCTCCATATAAATTTAATTCGTATTCTTGAACTGAATCATATATGCCATCAATTAGGTTTCCACAAAAAAAAATTTCATTTCCTTTTTGTTGTTGGGGTGGTGTAAAATATAACTTTTCTCTGCATGCCCCTGATCAGTTGAACTTGATTCTTTGATATATTTCTTTCCAGAAATTTATATGCAAGGCAAGTGTTGATAAAAAAAGCCAGCAGCAATTAAAATTGAAGGACCGTATTTAACCACTCAATTAGGCTGGTTATGTTATGTTATGCAGTTCTTGCAAAGGCTTATTTAAAATCATTTCACATACAAGATACCAAGGCTGATCTGGAAGCCCCAACCCCTCGCCCAATAAAAAAGATCTTTTAATATGGGAAAACAAACTTCAGTATTAAGGCGGATTAAGTTTCATTTTTCTTATTGCAGACAAAAATAAAAATAACAATCCATAAAATATAGCTTCCACTTCATAATGTCACCATAATGTTATCTTATGTACTTTCACTTTAATTATACCTATATGAATATCTTTTAAAAATATATACCTGAAATTAACCTTGCCATTAAACAAGAAATACTCGAAATCAAACGTGTCTGTTCCTAGTCACCAAGCTTCTTGAACATATCATTATGTGTGTTTGTGTGTGCGTCATAGATTAAGAGAGAAAGTGATAAAAGCATACGGACGCGGGCGAGACACAGGATACAGCGAATCTTGTTTTATTAGACTGATTCAGGTCTTCATTATATTGTGAGTTCCAGATTACCTTAAATGTTTACACTGTCATTGGGATACTGCATATGGAAACAATTCCAAAATAGGACATGTAATGAGATACAACAGCAGTTACAAATAAAAAGCGATCGCGGTAAATGTTGTTGGAACTGTTGTTAGCATTGAAACTAGTTTTAAACACTCTATTGCAACTTATACAACCCAAAACTTATAATATACCGACATATTTTAAACATCCGTGATTCCATGTATGACAGAGAGAGAGGGAAATACAATTGTTTACCACATTTTTCTAAACCATTCGAATAGTGTAAATCAGTGTGTCTGTGTGTGTGTGTGTGTGTGTGTGTGTTTGTGTGTGAGAGAGAGAGAGAGAGAGAGAGAGAGAGAGAGATAGAGAGAGAGCGAGAGAGAGATTTTAGCACATACAACTTTATTTTGTTTTAAGACCTATATTGAAGTTTTTTAATCAAACGAACACATAACCCCAGCAATATCTTCTTCATCATAACTTTTTCCTATGAATATTGACATCGCAGTCTGGATGCTAAATTTGTACACAAGAGTTTATAATGGTGCCTGTTCACAAATACTCCGCAAAGAAAATGAGCAAAATGATGTTATCTTGCAAGATGTGAGGTCTTGGCTTAGATTAAATTCAACAATATTACATATTTTCTCTATCATTGACCTAAGCGATGATACCGAAAATATAAATGTGGTATTTACCAATACTCTTTAAAACAAAATTGCTTCAAAAGTTTCATAATGTTTATCTAACCTTTGTTAATCCTCAGATATTGAGCAATCTAATAAACTGAAGACATAGTATATTCACAAACCATATTATCACATAAAATCACCATGTAGTTTCGCCATAGTTTCCATAATCTGTGGATCGAAACAGGTTGATATAAGTATCGAACCACTAATAATTTTACATCCAGAGAACCAGTCTACTGGTGGGGATTGAAAAATAGAGTACATGTGTTTTGAGATGCACCCATTATCTAGTAAATGGATTTTAAAAACAAAAAATTATTAATTTCACAAATTTCAATCTATGTACTATAGATGACAACAACAAAATATTTGCTTTTAATTTGATATCCTGTATTTAATTTCCTTCTGACACAATATCACATGTATGCTCGGTGCGAGTCTTGCATATTAGGGTGCATACGTGGAGGTTGCCCTGTTTAGCACGAGGCTCAAAACAGTACCGCGAAACACCTGTTTTACAAGACTGTGGTTTGTGTGCCAATCTAATGCAAACATTAATTTTTATTTTGTATATAATAACATTAAGTTCTACGGAAAATTAATTAGTGCTCCGATTTCTATAACTAAATTGAAGCAATCAACGTTTTTACCAGTTCTTCCCAAACTTGACAGATTTTTCGAAAAACACTTCCTACTACATGTACATGCTTATAAAGTTTTTAGCTCCGTCCTTTTAAATTACATTATATGTCGTGATATTTCGTGCTAAACGCAACGATTTATATTGCCTGCTTACAACGTAAAGCACTCCAGTCAGCCATGAATGTATTACGTTTTCCATTGATAATTTACAATTTACGTGATGTAAAGTGTAGTCAAGTGTAGTTTGTTTCGCCCAAGTTCTATTCATTGTTGTTAATTATTAAGAATAAAATTATAATGATTTTTTCCAAATTTGTCCATTTGATCGTCTTTTTTTAAAATTGGCATATGAAAAGAAAATGGAAGTGCTGTGGCATGAAAAGAAAATGGCTGTGACTGTCGCCTACATTGCTTGGCTATGTAACGAAAACATTTATTTGTGGTTCAAGCAGAGCATGTCTTTCAATTTGGCCATCAGAATATGAAACATGTTTGATTGAGTCTTTCCCATAACACACACACACACACACACACACACACACACACACACACACACACACACACATATATATATATATATATATATATATATATATATATAAGCCTTAGCATATTTATACAAGTCAGTTTGTCCCGGGCAAGCTGACTGGAAAATCAAACTTTCGCTTGGGATATTTGAGCTTGTCCAAAATATCACAACGTAATATCACAATGAAGGTTACAAAATGAGATAAAATGAAATATGGGATGTTTTCTTGACACTGTGATACATTTATTTTACAAATAGAAAAGTTATTTTGGCTTACATTGCATCTTTTTTGCACATTAGCTAATTATGTAAATCATTAAAGCATTACAACAGATATATCTAATTGTACATGTAGACAGATATATAGATGAAGAAAAAAAGTAAGGGTATAAATTCACAGCTGGAGAATATAATGCATAGATAGTTAGAAGAGCCAACTTTCTTGCACGATTAGTAGAATAATACTGGCTATTTTGCTTTGCAGCATATTCATTATATTTCTTTGTGTAAACTTTGTTAAGTTTCATTTTTCTTAACCTAAAATGCGGATAACGTCGACTACATGAACACTAATAAAAGACTTAGTTATATATGAGAGTCGTTTTCTAATGATTTATTTATTTACACATCACAATGATTTGAGAACACACAGTAAGTATATGTCCGTCTCCTGTAATTGCAACGTATATGACAGATGATAAACTCCGCTCGTAATTGGTTGATGTTTCGGTACATCGAAAGCGCTTTTGAGAAATCCACGTAGCTCATCAATAGAGATGAGTGCCTGTTATTTCTAAACACACCTGTAACATACATCTTAATAGTTTTGTCATTAAACTTATCCCCTAGTTATCGTGAAATCGACGACATGTGTCAAACAATCTTTGATAAGCCGACATTAGGGAGTCGGCAAGCAAGGCACATTTCATTATACCAGAAAGTTTCTATGACCAGCATTATGATTAGGGATGAACGTACCGGTTGTGAATTACATCAACACGGGATTCAAGAAGCACTACTGGTCTGAGATAACGGTTGACAAAAATGTTCCACACCTACAAGTATTATAGGCTGTATCATATTTGGTATGGTAAATTTTTTTTTTTTCAAGTGACACTTGCGTTATTTGATCAAAATATTTTCCTTCAAGTAAATACTGAAATTCACTACTGATTTCTATACTATTACACATTTCCTCTCATATCTAGGTATTCCTTCCCATCGTCCCTTTTTTATACTGGAAATCGTTGATTACATGTTCGAAACTTTGTAAAGATGTTATACAACTTTGATCTTATTCTGTGTGTAATATACTTGTACTCTTGAATCTGTACGGAAACCCGAAATACACGTCGTGCTGTGTCAACAGTGTCCATTCTATTTAAGGACATAAGAATTTTATTTAATGTCGGATACTGCAATAAAATAATATTAGCTCTGAAGAGCTATTACTCCGACAAACAATCAACTAAAACAATACAGATAGAGTCATAGGATTATTTTAAATATAAAGATGTATACACATCACATATAAAGCAGAAAGCCATTGCTATTTTGGTGCCATCCTATATACGATTTTAAAAACTGCTAAGGCTATGGTTGGAAGTCGATTTAAATGGAGTGTAATTAATCATGCCGTTGCAAGCCATTCATCATAGGAGTTACTGTATTCTTCATAGATGAAACGTAGGGCTTGTAGTTGTATTTTTATAGCTTAAGAGTATTATGATTGTTACAACAATGCCGTGCTAAAGGACAGTAGTTAAAGTCAGAATACAATAGATAACCAGTTTACCATTTAAAGTTAGACACTACCAATGTGCCATAATATATTCGGTTGTCTTGAAGTTTTCCTACATATTTCACTTATAAGCTCATCAAATTTCAGAAGGAAATCTATGTCAACTCCAAGCAGCCCGACAGTGTCGTCACAGTCAATCGGATTTCTCCTAATGGAGAAAGACGTGCAACACTCATGCATCTCTTTGCCAACGTGGATGGGCTGGAACTTGTCTGCGCCTTCATTCCATTCAGGGCAAACCAGTCTCCCACTGCACGACTTCCTTAACGTACGTAATTTCGGAATGGATACAAGAGAAAGTATTCTTATCTGCACTGTTGTACATTTGGATTAGTACCTTTTTGGAACAACTCTACTTGTTTCTGACCCATCAGACTTATAATGGATTACATACATGCATGTAAATTTGTAATTTGTGTTATTTTGTGCTTTAGAATCTGTCCATTTAACTGTGTGATGTCATTCACTCATTATTCATCATACGTATCCTGTGCTTTGAACTGAAGACGATATTTAATTGTCAGTAATAACTTTTACTTCTTTGCAAAATGTGTTAGTGCTAAATGTGTGATTCTAAGTTATTAATTCAAAGAAAAATCGTGTTCTAAACGTAAGAAGAGATTTTTCAGCATTTTAAATGAATTTCAACATGGTGACAGTGCAGCAGAAGATTAGAAACAAAACATTTACAGTTATTGTTATCAACAGCGGGTATTGGACAATTGTTTTAATGTTAGTCATATAGTCTGATCTACCAATGATGTCATATAATGTGAATTGAAGAAAAAAGCGTGAAACTTAGTAATATATCTTTATTTCCTTTCAAAAATATGTCTTCATTTCACATGACTGAATACACAAATACCATGAAGCCCCGAAAATATATTAAATTTACATAAATTGAAATGCTGATTATATGTTTGACTGGCTTTTTCTTTTGCTACCTCCACCACCCACCCCCACCCCCGCTCCAGGCTGCTATTCATCCAACTTCAGATCATTCCCTCTCTACGGCGATATTTTGTATAGCGGTTCGTACCATAACGCAATCTGCCGTTGTAAACCTCAAAATAAAATGATGACGAAGGAGAGCTGTACATACAGCGAGTTCTTGATGGTAATTTGTTGATGTAGCGTATTTTATCAGCAGTTTGTGGTACCTTTTTCCTATAAATTATTGAGAAGTGTTAGCCTATTTCACAAAGTTATTTTCAAGAAATACAAAATCATACAGCCTAACAAAATGTTATATCACAAGAAAGGCAATTCAAGCTAGGCCATCATGATGTTACATTTTAGAGTTAACTCCCCTAAGAAGGAGACGAAATGTATGAGTGAAGGTGAATGCATTTGAGAGAAAAACAAGCTTATTTATGAGCAAAATCAAACAAGGAATCACAAATTCAAATGTAATTGCAGAATCTTTGAACATTCCTCCATTTATCACGTACAGAGTTGTGAAGATTAATTTGACTGGACAAGAAGTAGAGTCCCGAAAAGGAGGAAGGAGGCCTAGGAAATTCAAATTAGCATATCGCATGCGACTTAGTTAAATTGTAAGTCATGGCAATCTAAAAAGTGTTGAAAGCTTTACCCAGGAAATAATTAGGACGGGAAGTTGAGCTGTACTGATTACATTGGGAGGAAAAGAATGAAACTATATCAAATAAAGATACGCTTTTGACAATTGGGAATTATTTTCTTCAGTGACGAAAGTTTTATCTGGCTTATCCTAATAACATCAGAATCTGTACAAAATATATTCAAGAACCACTCTGTCAACATAAAAAAAACACAGACCCAAGCTTAGTATATACGGTGCAATTTCATTGTAGGGAGCCTACTCCATTGTGTATATTCACAACAAACTTGACAAGTGAGCGTTGCGTAGACATTCTATATGGATATATCCTACAAACAGCACACGTTTTGCACAATAATACTTGTACATGGATCTTTCAGCTGGATAATCAATCCAAGTACATGGCTATCTACACATAAATAACTTTCTTTGCTAATCAAAACATCCACATCATCGACTGGTCAAGCTAAAGTCCCGATCTCAACCCAACTGAATATATTTGGGCATTATTAAAGGCCAACATCAATGAGAAAGGGATCAGAAGCATTGAAGAAATGACAAGAAAAGTGGTGCAATATTGATACAACATGACCCATAATTCCATACATAATTTCTTCGAGTAGTATTTCTGTAGTAGGATGGAAGTACATGCATGCTTTATTAGTGACGCTATGAAAAATGGGAAGCGTTAGAGATTGGGGAAAATAAGATCAGATAAATAAAAACATAAGGATATACAATGCTCTAAGATCAGATTGCCCTTTTTTAATACAAATTCATTTTGTTAGTGAAGCTTTATGTTTTTGTGTGCAGAATTATTTTAAATTTAATTTTTGGCTTTTCCTTCAGTGTCCTTTGTTGTGGGAGTGGAATTTCTCCATCGGGTACTAGGTCCCCGATTGGGCCTAGCCTACTAATCCTCTCACCACGGTCAGAGACACCCCTCTCCGGGTCCAGACAAATCAGGTTGGCCAATTTTAATGTACTTTTTCATTTCCCTTTTTGATTGAGGTATTTCATGCCGGATCGACAGTTCATGTAAACGCCGCCTACCCCTTAAGGGGACAGACATAAAAGTCTCCCTACCCCGACAGTCGACATTACTTTATCTTTTGATTCCTTATTTTTCTACCTGTGCGGGTTGTGATTTAATTTATATTTGTTATCCTGTTGTTTGGTATATTTCCTATCCTATCTTCCTAGGAATCTGTCTTTGTGGTCCTAACCGAGGATTAGATTTTCCCTCTCTTTCCTATGTCAGAAATGTACCCCAGGTGTTTGCCCATGGGCAAGTCCTTAAAACTGAGAGAGAGAGATCTTATTTAGTTTAAAATGTTCGATGTTCTGCAAGTTTTATGCTCTGCGAGTATCAGCACCTTCATTTAACGTTTATATGTGCCGCTTGGTTCTGTTGCATAAATGCCCTCAATCTCAGTCATCTATCGATCCTTTATATCACGATATGCTATGATAGTGTATCACTTCCATACTGTTGTCAATGTTAAGGTCAGTCTCGCATTGTTTAGCGCAGACATGATACCGTGAATGCTTACTAATTGATGCAAGTTTTGATAATTAAGGAATATATATTTATATTTTAATTGTCATAAATTTGATTTTAATCGTAATATTTGTAAGTATATTGGATCTGCCGACCTTTTCGTCCTAACATAGCCACAGGCAGTGATTGGGTAGGATCCTCCCTAATCATTATGCTGGTCATTGGAACTACGGGCCGACTTTTGGCATAGTAAAATGTACCGAGCTTGCACATTCTCAAAAGTCGCCCCGTACAAGTTTGTTTTAATGCATGTCGCCGAGTTCAAGGTGACTAGACCATAATTTTAAATCGCATAACTGTCGAGATTTATGTTACAGGTGCGTTTGGAATTAAAGGAACTCATCTCTAATGATTAGTCATGTGGATTTCTCTAAAAGCCCGATAAATGTACCAAAACATTAACCACTTATGAGCGGTGTTTATCAAGTTTGTTTTGAGCATGTCGCCGATTTCAAGGTGACTAGACGATAATTTTAAATTGCATAACTATCGAGATTTATGTTACTATTGCGTTTGAAATTAAAGGAACTCATCTCTAATGATTAGTCATGCGGCTTTCTCTAAAAGCGCGATCAATGTACCAAAACATCAACCACTTATGAGCGGTGTTTATAATCTATTATTTACGTATTAATTACAGGACTAAGGTCACAAAGTTGAAAGTGATTTAAAAATTGAAATTACCTCAGACAGTTGGAAAAGTAAATCGGATATTTTAAATTCCGGGTAAAGTTCAGGCCAACCCTTTCTTATGGTATGAACATGATCTTTCTTTGAAATTAAAAACTCAGAATCACATATTTACCACTTCTAAACACATTTTGCAATGAAGTAAATGGATATCTAATAGTGTATATGTTAAAGAACAATGTATAATGTCAAGTTTTTTTAAAATCAATTAAATATCGTTTTCAGTTCAAAGGACGCGTTATATATAATTAATAGCTAGTGAATTACGTCACACAGTTAAAAAGCACATACTCTAAAGCACAAAATAACAGAAATTACAATTTTACATGCATGTATGTAATCCATTCAAAATCCAATAGCGCCACAAACAGGCAAAGTTGTTGACAAAAGATACTAATTCAAATGTACAATTATGCAGTTGATAAGACTCTGTATTGTATATCTGCACAAATTACTTACATTAGGATGTGCTGCAGCGGCAGAGGGAAGCCATAGTCGACTGGTTTGCAAAGAATGGAATGAAGACCAACCCAGACAAGTTCCATGCCATCTGCATTGGCAAAAGGATGCATAAAGGTGTGCAATCCGAAACTGTGTCGACACTGTTGGTCTGCTTGGAGTTGACTTAGATTTCCTTATGAAATTTGTTGAGCGTATAAGTGACATATATAGGAAAGCTTAAAGACAACCGAATAGATTAAATGCGCATTGGTAGATATCTAACATTAAATGGTTATTTAGTAGATATCTAACTGTAAATGATAAATTGGTTATCGTTAGTTGTCTTATTCTTAGTAGCTTTAACTACTGTCATTTAGCACGGCATTTTTGTAGCAAGTGTAATAGTCTTAATCTATATAAAAATATAACTAAGAGCCCTACATTTTAGACATGAGAGGCAGAGACTTGTAAGTGTGGCCTATGCAAATATTTTCTTTTTAAATATTCTTATCAATCTTTTAGCTTTGCTCTCCCTTTGGCTTTTTGTTGACATTTTAGTGGCCTGTTAACAATACTTTCAGCCTAGTTTCTAGCTTAGTTTTACTTTTATTAGTTTGTATCTGCGCATAATATAGCGCTTAGTGAATTTGTACTCTTTGTTTTATGTAGATTTGGTCTTTGTAGCCCCTTAGTCTTTGTTTTATGTAGATTTGGTCTTTGTAGCCCCTTAGTTTTTCAGTGGACAATGTTATCTGCATGATATGCTTTTCTAACTACATGCTTTTGTAAAACTTTCTGTACATTTCTTACCCCAGCTAGCACGCCTTGAATTCTAGTTTTGTTAACAACAAAATAATGTGATGTATGTATGTATGTATGTATGTATGTATGTATGTATGTATGTATGTATGTATGTATGTATGTATGTATGTATGTATGTATGTATGTATGTATGTATGTATGTATGTATGTATGTATGTATGTATGAATGGATGGATGGATGGATGTTAATGTATGTATGTATGTATGTATGTATGTATGTATGTATGTATGTATGTATGTATGTATGTATGTATGTATGTTCTTTTGGCGTCGATATGTAAGTATGTATGAAATTATCCATGCATTTTATGTATGTATTCTATGTGGACGTTATCATTAAATGGTCTTAAAATAATTTTCCTACGTCTGTTTAAATTGTTGTTTTAAATATACATGTTATGGATCAGAGTATAGTAACGTCGTTATGCTTCATGTATGATGTGTATGCATTTTTATGTATAAAATACTCCTATGACTCTATATGTATTGCTCTTAGTTGATTATTTGTTGGAGTAATAGCTCTTCAGAGCTAATGTTATCAGTTTCAATATCCGACGTTAATTTAATTTTGCATGTTTTATGTCTTTACATAGAATAAACACCATTTACACATCACGATTTGTCTTTCGACTTCCATACCGGCTCACTTGTACAAGTATATGACACACAGAATAAGATCATGTCACGGTGAAGTGTTCCTTGATTATCTTTTCTTTGCGACCTGTCCCAAATCACTGTCTATCAAACTTATTTTGATATAAAGCGATAACAAACTATATTCTGTCTTAATTTAATCTTAAATCCATTTGATCTCGCTTCTAGGCAGTAAATTCATTTTAAATTCAACTGATTGCACAATTATGTGACATATAATTGCTTTAAAGTACCTTACTAGAGGGTATGTTGTGTAAATATGCATCTTTCAGTGACCGTCGCTTTCTGTCTGGTAATTGGATTTTGTACTATGGGATGCAATGGAGCTCTTCAATTGCTAGCTTTGCATGAAAATACAGCAACAAAGCTTATTGCATGCTTATTGTAGGCTATTTTTTACTGATACATAGTCGGCAACAAATCACAGGAAGAATCAGCGTCTGCACGCTGAGATGTACCTGTATGGTCGGCGAGGTGTGTCAACAGAGCTGAAATGGCCGACCTGTCTGAGTGGCTTTAGTGCGAGAGGCAATTCCTGTTCTGTGTACTGTTACAGCCAGTTACAAATAGTGGCTCATTAGATAAGATATAATTTCGGGCGCTCTATAGCCTAATAGGAATACAATATCTGACAATGGCCGAATACAATAGTTGCTAATTAGTGACAAAGGCACATTATAGAATTTCGTTAAGGTGATGCCCAATCGGAGTAAAATAGGTTTGACGTAATTTTTATAGCTGACGAAGGTCGAAAATTCCGAATTCCTATTTATTTATTTATTTTTTGGAGGTCATCGTTTGGTAATGGAGACAGTCCCTCGAATCCTGCGTGATGTGATTCACAACTATTTGTGGTTTCTTTTATGGAAGAGTGCCATATTCATGGAGGTATTTTTCATCCTGTTCCCTAGAACACTGAACAAGAAAATTCAGCAATTGTAATCAAATGATTTGTGTAGTTGTATTTAAATCTAAAACAGTGTATTTGTTGAATAACTTAATAAGAATAAATTAACATGTAAATTATTTTGTCGCGCAATTTAATACATTGAACTTGATAATACTGTTATGGTTTAGAGCAAGCTAACCCCTCGGTCAAATGAAAAATACCCTGAAGACCGGATTTGAAAATTAACAGTTTCTATATCCATCAAATCTGGCTTTGATAGATTCATGAAGCATCTTACCACCATTTATCAGACAGGCTGATTTAAAATGTTTATATTTTTTTAATGAAAAATCCCCAAATACAACAGTCATGTCATATTTTGTCTTTAGTTGCACATATCCTCCATATAAGTGTCAAGAGAAAATGTATGACGTGCCATATAGATATGAATGTGCGCTACAACAAATCTCGCATTTTTATTTAAATGGATCACAGAAGCGCCCTTAAAACTACAAAAATACACATTTGTTTTCTTTGTCTGTTGCATATAAGAAACAAATATATATATATATATATATATATATATATATATATATATATATATATATATATATATATATATATATATATATATATATATGCACATAATATTCTCTCTATCAGAACCACAAATAGGTATCTACTTTTAGTATAGTAATTTGGTGAAAACGATTTACCCAAATTCAACCAATTTATTATAAAAAATCCACTTTAGTTTAACATCTAATTAGCCAAAAATAAGCTCATTGGAATATGTGTAGACCTACGAAGTATTAGAAGTCTATATTGATCTACCTATATTAGACATTTTCAAGCAAGTCACAAGTGAAAACTGTACTGTAGCTGACAAATGAGTCAAAAAGTAACATCCGTAAATACAAATTATCGTTGTTTCCCAGTTTGTATTTTTCAATATAAGTCGTATAATGTTAGTTTTCGCCTCGTTATGGGCTCAGACTGTTCCTATGTAAAAAAAAATCTCTATGTTAAGATATTACTGGTCACTGAGCAGGCAATAATTTTGTTGTCATGGCGTTCGTTTGGAATGAACC
The DNA here is from genome assembly GCA_029931535.1 of Margaritifera margaritifera. Classification (NCBI taxonomy): domain Eukaryota; kingdom Metazoa; phylum Mollusca; class Bivalvia; order Unionida; family Margaritiferidae; genus Margaritifera; species Margaritifera margaritifera. The sequence continues at coordinate 11,007,595 of JAQPZY010001690.1, read as the reverse complement.
AATCTTTTTGAAATAAGCTAGAGAATACAAGAATGACATATTAAGGAATGAATGACTACTGATTATAGTAAAGAAAACGCAATTATTAATTTTGGTAGTTCATATTTATTTGTGAATGAATTCAAGATCCATCGTTTTTCTCTCAATGTGAATGCCTCATCAGTATAAAATAAATAAACGGTTAAGTACTATGGTTGCTGGGTTTGGTAAAAATATATTGGTAAAAGTACGGACAAGTTCCTCGTAACAATATTTCTGTATATACAAAAAGAAATGCGCAAGATAATCTAGATTCAACAACAGAGGACCGATATCTACAGAATACTGATTTCTGCGTAGATGAAGTATTTGATATGTATCAGTGAAAAAGAGAAAACAATAGACGTGTACCGTTACTGAAGTAAAGATAGAGTCTGTCAACATTATCCAGCATTTCGACAGATCCTCGGAAAATACCGAAGGAAGTGATTGTAATTCAGCACTTCAACAACGATGCATTTGGTATGGGATATAGAAATAAAGGACATATTTTAGTAATAATTTAGCATTGCAAAAGGATACTTAAAAATAATTAATTTGTAGAGGGTCTTTATTAGTTGCCTACCAGAACCAGTTACCGCACGATCTTTCCTTATTCTTGATTCTATGCAGTATTTTAGTTTGTTACATGGGCACACTGTACCTCACATTATGGGTTCATTGTTATTTCTGCCACTTTAAAATGTACAGCACAGAATCAAGAATAAATGAGGATAGTAAGGTAACTGGTTTGGTGCGCAGCCAGTCCTCTAGAGATAGAAAAGAATAAATAGACTCTAACAGATGACCGTTGTTTCATCTAACTACAGTGGCAGATTCACTCGCTGGGTTAAAGGTACTGTAGCGTCAACCCCAACCCTGCCCCAAATATCCAATCCTAGTTGGTTAATTGAAAATATAGAAGAAAAACTTGTTTTTGGTAGTGGATAAGTGAAAGATATTGCTGGATAAGAAATAAAAGAAATAAAAGAAAAGTGGATAAGAAACATAAATATTTTTAAGAGTGAATTAAAAAACATTACGGTGTAGATCTAACATCGTGAATGCTGATGCTACTCGTGAAAACACCCCCCTCCCGAGTCTCTAATCAAACAAACACTTGATGACTTGATGATTCAATACTGACAAAATAAAAGAGGCGTATTTTTTTGTATTTCGACGTGGCATACTGTTTTCCAGCTCAGTAGAGGTTGAATACGAGATACTTTCATAAATCCCACTTATGAGGCTCAAATCACGTTTTCTACACGTATATTTGCAAAATCTCTACAGCAGTTACGGTGCAGAAGATGTGGCCAATATAAGATATTCTTGAGATGGGGAAACACTTGAAACTGAAGGTTGGCTGTTTATGATAGTCACAGTAGGAAGAAAATACTCTGGAGAAATCAAAACGTACACAAATGTAAGTATACACTGATCTCTGTGCACTGCTTGCAAACAGTTGCTTAATCAATATATTTCTCATGAAGTGAATAAAGTACAGAAGATAACATACCTACATAATTTTAGTTCAAAAATGGCGGCCATCAGCATAAATGTTAGAAATACACGCATGAGCAATGTGAAGTTGTGTCTTATGCACGCATGCATAGAAGCAAGCTGTGTTTTATCTGTAAGAGAATGCAGCTGATGATCTCATCTTGTCATGGCGTCCGTGTACATAATGTTTTAGCAAATGAGTTACTGAAGGCAGAAAATGTGGCAAACTATAATAACATTTACGATGCTTAGATAAATAAATAAATCTGTCCTAAATGCAAAAGAAAATTGAGGACATGAAGAGGTTCGATTCTAAATTGTAGTCCGCAACATCAGGCTTGTGTGGCTGACGTAACTTCCCATTTTTGGCCCATATATATATATATATATATATATATATATATATATATATATATATATATATATATATATATATATATATATATATATATATATAATCTGCCTTCAAGAAACATGATCGTGATCTCTGCTATTTCCCATTTTCTCGCATAATTCTTTAATAATATATAATTATATTAAGATCTGGACAAGTCTACTTGCCCGACGCCATGGACAAGCTCAAATTCGACTCTGTCAAACCCAACTTTGGAAGGTGCTTACCCATGAATTAGTCCAAAAACTGAGAGGGAGAGAGGTCGTGTTCAGCTCAAAATGCTTTATGCTCTGCAACTTTTAGTTCTGCGAGTATCAGCATCTTTATTTAGCCTTTGTATGTACCTCTTGTTTGTTTTACATTAATGACCGCAATTTCATCAATCTATCGATTTTTTAAATTATGATACGCTGTCATAGTTTTTCACTTTCATCTTGCTGTCAATGTAAAGTCAGTCTCACATGTTCTCGCGAAGACATGATCAAGTTATTGCTTACAATTTGAAGCGTGTTTGGACAAATGGGGAATAAATATTTATATTTATTTTATGTATCAGTTAAATGTTTATTATTAATATTGAATAGGACCTATACGTCCTAACCGATTCCCAGGCAGTGGATGGATAGGTTCCTCCTTAATCACTATGCTGGCCATTGAAAATGTGCGCCGCCTTTCTGATAAAATGCAATGTGCCGGGCGTGCCGGCTCTCAAAAGTCGACTTGTCTAAGATTGTTTTCATGCATGTCGCCTATGTCACGGTGACTAGGGAATAGTTTTTAATGATATAACTATCAAGATGCATGAAACAAGTGTGTTTGGAAATAAAAGGCACTTATCTCTAATAATCAGCCACGTGGATGTCTCTAATAGCTCAGGAGCTGTGTTTATAATCTATTATTTGTGTAATTATTACAGGAGACGAATACATACTTACTGTTTGGAAAATAATTACAGAGATTAAAATAGGCTTTCTGAAATCATTCACGTGTGCTAAAAAACAAAGCATGAGAAATCCACTCACATTTAAATGTACAAAAAGCTTTGATTATTGTTGATGTAGTCGAAGATATCAGCCTGTTAGCGCATCAAAGCAAAATAAAAATTAAACCTGACATAGTTTTCACAAACAAATCTAATGAATATGCTGCAAATATGAATAGCCAGTACTATGATACGAAGCGTGCAAGGAAGTTCCAGTCGTAGTGTATTAATGTGAATATCTGTCTAGACTATGATTCAGAAAATGATCTTCTGTTTTTCAGACTCTGCAGAAAATATATACCTATCTTTCTATCTGCCTGTCTTTGCTATTATAACTATATATGCATCATATTCTCCAGCTATCAGTTTATACCCTTCCTTTACTTCCTCATCTACTTATCTCTCTCCAAGGACAATTAGAGATATTATTTTTAATGATTGATATATTTATTTAATGTGCAAAGAAAATGAAAGGTTAGAGAAAATAACCTTTTTATTTGTAAAATAAATATAACACAATTTTGGGAAAACGTACCATATTTTATTTTACCTTATCTTTTTAACTTTCGCTGTGACATTATCTTGTCATGTATTTGTTTGGGCAAGGTCAAATCTTGAAAGGGCAAGTTCAATTTTCCATTCATCATTCCCGTTGCAAACTGACTTATATTTAAATTGTCCAGCTCCGAAAGTTGAAAGTCATGCTCTACTTGAGCCACAAATAAGTGGCTTCCTAACATAGCAAATTTATGCAGGCGACAATCACTTCCATTTTATTTTCATGTGACATTTTCTTTTCATATGTCAATTTAAGGAAAAGATGATCAAATGGCCAAAAATTGGAAAACAATCATTATAATTTTATTATAATCAATTAACCGCAATAAATACAACTTGGTCGAAATAAACTACAAGAAGGATCACGTACAATGCCAATGGGCTATGGAAAACGTGATCCAGTCATGGCTGAGTGGAGTGCCTTATGTAGTATGAAGACTATATAAGTCGTTGCGTTTTGCACGAAATGTCACGACATATAAAAAATACCAAATGCAGGGAATATGTGCATGACTTTAACTTACATATTTTAAATAATGTTGAAAAGATATTATCTGACTTCCTTCTAGCTGAAAAAATTACTCAAATAAAATCCGGTTCGCTTTGCAAAGATATTTAAATTATGATTTCGCACTTGCCTAACCATGTGAAATATTTGAACATTACTGATACGAAACACACCCATGCGGCAAGGTACATCAATAGCGTAACGTTTTGACTAAAATGTAGTAAGGTTTAAAGAATCTTACGAATAAAAAAGCAAATAGTATATATGAGATATATTATATATTTTGTATTGTTAAGCGGATTTAACGTACATACACTAGAATGTATGCATTAGGTATGAAATAAACAGACTTATGGACACTGAGGAATGAACAGAGCGGTCCACAAAATCCCTCTTTTTGAGATAAACAACGATAAGTGAAACGCTAAAGCTGGTTCAAAGAATAGCAAACAAATCTTTTGCATTTTACTTTGTCCTGCACAACTAAGAAATGCATACATAATTCTAATTCAATAGACATTTTTACCTCGAAAGACATGTGAAAAATTCATAGATTTATCATTATTTGAGCATATAATTGAACTAAACAATTTTGCAATACAAGGAAAATGTTGATAAACTACTTGGACGCATTTTCACAGCAAAGAAATTGCCATGTAACAGAGAATATTGTCGAAATATGATTGAATTTTATTCATATCCACCTGAAATGGAGTAACTAGAAAAGTTTTAGAAGCAAACGTGCTGCATAAAACTACCAGAAGAAAGCCATCATCTATTGTTGTGGAAAATTATATTGCACCCATTACTTGTGATACACTAAAGAGAAAATAGTGCAGAAGATGGTAAAGGTCTGGCACTGGACACTGGACACTAATAATCTGCCGCTCAAACACTCTTCTGTTCATTTGGAATGAACTAGGTTGCTTTCAATCAGGGGGAAGTATTTGATAGCAGTTGAAAATCGGCGCTATTGATTTTTCATTAAAATGTCAGTTTAGCTAGCCGATATTTAAATCCTGTGGAAAATAGGTTGATCTATTTTTTATTAATAGTACGGAAATCTGCGAGTAATTTGCAAAGAAGAGGACAATCTTAGAGGCGTGTACTTATGTCCAATCTCACTGATTGAAAGTTTATGAGTATTAAATTTATTAAATTTATGTTGGGCATACTTTGCTGAACTTGCTTAAATTGAGTCAAAACTATGTTGAATAGATTACTCAGAGTACATTAGTCGGCATTTTTCGTCTGTTTAGCAATAAAAAAAGCCCTTTTTGATAATCAAATACGGTATTTGCCAGTGTTCAATAAGATTACTCTGAAACACATTGTCAGTGTCATTGGCGCAACTCTGTGTGTTCAAAACATTTGCACAGCTTGCAGAGGCACGAAATGTATATACGATGAACAATTAACACTTATTAAAATGGTGCCTATATTAAACAATTCCATGTCCTAAGTAGAGGCAGTCTCAAGGTATATAAAAAGAATTATGAAGACGATTAACATGAACTGGAATATCCTTTATGAGATGGCCGTTTGACACAGGTTTTGAATATAAAGAAAGAATGTCGAGATCATCAAACGAAATTGAATATAAATGAGAATCCACATGTAAAACAGAAATCAAGAAATAAGATGAAATTTATTGTCAGTCTCAATCATATTGAGATCTTGAATTTTATTTTCCGATTTTATAAGTTACTAAGTGTGCTGTGTGGAGCAGTATCAGAGAATATCATAACAAATATTAAGAATATTGACATTTCTGTGCGTTTTAGCTGCCGAATTATGAACATTCCATAAAAGACAAGCAGGTTTAACATTCATAAGGGAAATAGAGGTCCACTCGTAAATCATTCGGCATGTTATTATCTCAGGCCAATGAGATAAGTCACATGTAACAGCATACGATTTAGCATAAAAATATTGAATAATCTTAAAATTCGTCCACTTGCATTCCGACTAAACAGGAAATAAATTGTTAGCATCTTGTCATAACGGACGTTAGACTAAATGTTGTTCGTTAATAATTTACTTTAAAACAAAATGCGCAAAACTTTCTACAAGAAAAATATATTTGTTATAAAAAAATGGTTTATATTTCCAACAGTCATATCATGAAAATGTACCGTTCATATTGAATTACTGTGTCCTTCCCCTTATATATATATATATATATATATACATATACATATATATATATATATATATATATATATATATATATATATATATATATATATATATATATATACATATACATATATATATATATACTTCAGACTCACTGCCTACACACACACACACACACACACATATATATATATATATATATATATATATATATATATATATATATATATATATATAACAACCAGTTTAAGTCGATAACATGCTAGTGGTTATAATACCTAGCATTCATTAAATCACACATTTAGATAAATGCTATGTATATACAATTACCCATTAAATCACACCTTTAGATAAATGCTATGTATATACAATTACCCATAACGCCATTTCTGAAAACATGACTATGCTGACAATTTAATAATTCAAGGAATTTGTCGATACTCGGTCTCTCAAAAAGTTGCAGTGTATGTATTTAACTCGAGACAGATAATATTTTGCAATCAATGATAAAGTAATAATCGTCTTCGAGTACAAAAAGGATACAATATGTGCTCAATATGAGTAAGATTTGGTCTTTTCCATCTACCAGTTTCTATATACAAATTATGTGAGGATGTTCTTAATTTTGAAATAGCACTTGTATATTTTTGCATTGTAACTAATTGTAAATATTCCGAACTCCAGAAACAAATTTACATATAACCTAGATCTTAAGGATTCCTCTATCCTGAGATGGCAGTTTTAAACAAGCTTGTTAGCTGAAAGTTGTTTGATAAGTAATACAAACACATTTACATTGCCAACAGTTTTGTTAATCCAAACTTCTCTAAGTCCTAAATCATTTAATAATTGTCGTATTCAAAATGACCAATTTGTATTCACATGATAACTTTCTAGATCAGTGAACATTAAACTGTAGACATGTAAGTATATTACCTGATATTAACATAAGTAACTTTGGTCGAGTACTTCAAAATATGGTACTACCTCTTTGCCCTAGAGACATTCTCCTAAATTCACCATAAACAAAATCATTATGGTTACACTTCCTCACTGCCAACACGTTTTGCAAAATTTTAAGTATACTCTTTACATCATTTGCTAAAATAGATCCCCTTACTTTGACACGATAATTTAGAAGTGGGTCAAATAGAATATAAAATAATTTACATATCACTTTGAGAAATGCGTCATGAAATTTATGTTAAAATTTTTCTATAGCTAAAATACCGTTAGAAGCCTGTCCAGCAAGTGTTTGTTGTGTTACATTAAATGCACCACCTGAGGCAAAATATCCTACGAAAAACATAAATTTATTGACTATTTAATGTTTCAGACTCTTACAAATAAAACAATTTATCAAGAATTATTTCACCCATTTGTAAATACCATAATATTTGCCTTGCTTGTAATTACTTTTAGGCGCAATGTATCCCAATCGTTGACAAAACTTTGCAAACCCGTTTGTAAACCCTTTTTTAAACATTGATATATCATCTGAATAAAGAATCAATAACAATTTGTATGTAATAAAATATATCCCTGCTACCTTATTTTGTGACAATTCCACTTCTCAATCGGTAATAAACATATAAAATGAAAACAGTGATAAACATTCCATTTTGCGCATTCCAATTAGATATATAAATTCACCAGACAAAGTATTATTGTATCTAACTCTGCTTTTAACATTTTCATTCATAGAATGTATAATAGAAAACGTTTTTCCTCTAATCCCTAGTTTCAGTACCTTTCATCATAATATATCTTTTACAGGGTAATCACAAACTTTGTACAATAAATAAAAGCGCAATATAGTTTTTTTTAGCTGAATTTAGACAATGACTAATTAGGCCATGTAACTTAGAAATAGTATCCACAGAAGACATATTTTCTCTGAACCCAAACAGAGCTTTAATATAAAACTGATAAATACCTAATAAACGTAAAAGGGTGATGCCTCCATAATTTTCAACCTCATGAATTTACCCATTTTTATGAAAATATGGATAATGATTCCGTCAGACCAATTTTCAAGGAAAACATCCTGTATTAAAAATAATAATAAATTTTGTAACAAATATGACTGCAATACATCATTACCATGAATACAAAATAACTTGTCGGTTAATCGGGTTCCTGCTCTTTCCACGTTTGAATTCTCTAATGGCTTTACTTGTCTCTAATTCTGTAATATTTACATTTAAAAGTTAAACAAAAATCATGCTCCTCCTTTACATGTTTATTTTAAAATTCAGAGGTAAAATCATAAGTGCTAGAGTAAGATCATAGAGAATATTGATACTTTCAAAAAGAGATGCAAATTCATAAACATGTACTTCAGTCCTTTGTTTAGAAACACGTCCATTTAGCATCCGGCAGTATTCTTTCGTATTTCATTAACATGTGATTTGTTGATGAATGAACTAAGCTGTACACTGCTTAATATGCTTTCTAAAGGCTGTACTTGCTTCTCCCATGGGTATCCTTTATGACTTAACCTTATTTCGGCATCGACTAAATTGCTTTCTTTTAGTTTCACGTTATGCATCCAACCAGGAAGAATCACATTGTGACCGATTAATTATTACTCTTTATGTAAAGATATGCTATTTGTCGCTTTAGAAATAAAGGACCCCTCTAGAACAAACAACTTCAGAAAAATTCATAATCGAGCTGTCAATTATAACACGATTCACATTTGGATTAGAAACGCAACACCATATTTCAAAAGAACAAATTTAATATATTAACAAAAACACCAGCCAGTTCGAGCACGTATACGTATTTCAACGAGCCATTTTGACCATTTATACGTATAAAATCGTCGTTTTCATATGGGTACATCTAAAAATATCTAAGTGTATTGAAAAATTGATAATACAGTGATAAAATGAGGGCTAGGATAACTCACATAATCGACCAAATTTCTGCCCAGTATCGTGACCTACCGAATAAATAAAAGAATATAATTAGTTTCAAATAACAATTTAAGTTCATTAATAGGAAATACAGACGCTTATACCTAACAGCAGATTTCTGGAATTTATATATCGACCCCCCCCCCCAATAATTACATTACAGTTAAAGTTCCATAAAACAACATTTAAATAACGTAGTCACTTTATTAACTTATTGATAAACCTATGGAGGTTCGTTGTTTTTCTAACGGTTGCTCATTGTTTTCCCTAAATGCGAAGCGTTTACTTTTCGTACATAAAAATCGACGTAACAGAAGATATGGCATCACAACGGCTTTAAGTTGTTTAGTTTGAAAAACATACCCATATATACTTTTCATAATTTCAATGTGCATTCATGCGAAATCCTTAAGGAAAAAAAAATCAAATATACCCATGTATACGAGTGAAAACTCTTCAAATACATAATAAGACATATATTTTAAAAATATTCTCTGCTGCATTGTTGACTCAAACTAAACCCCTGACAAATAATCTTTTTAAGAAGCGTGTCTTGTATTTCCCTCAGCCCATGTAATCAACGGGTTTTTATATTCATTACACAACCTAGAATTATTTGTGCTTGATTTACGATATTATAACTAAATTCATACTCCAGCTTGACGACTTGAAATCCTAAAACCTAAAATCACTCATTATAGTAATACAATGTCAAACGTGAAATGTTATTTCAAAAACTACCAGAACAACTACAAAAAATTATGTGTGAGAGGAAAATAAGATCATATGCATTTTCTACCATCTTGCCAGTCAAGTACTAAAGGGAAAATGGTAAAAATGGTAAAGGTCTGGTACTGGACACTAAGTTGACCTTATTTATCGACTGCTATCACACATTTCCTTCCTCCATTTACTTGAAGTATACTATACTGTGTTCAGTCAAGGGAGTATTTGATCTGATTTATTAATTGCTTTCCGCCTGGTTAACATTCATTGTCTAATACGGTAGTTACAAAATTTGGGTAGTATTTGCCAAAGGTAAATAATATTGACCTGGAATACAATGCTATCTTTGCATCTCAGGGTGTTCAGAAAAATATTAAAGCTTACCGAGACAAGAAACATATGTACGAAGAACAATTCTAACTTACCAAAAGGGTGCATATATTAAGGATGTCCACTTTTGCACATTGAACATTTAGTGCGCAGCTCAAAATGACGTGATTATTTCATGATTACGTACTCAATATGTTGTCACCTAGCGCTATTTACTCTTGGTGACCTGGGACATTATATGATATGATTGTGAATAATATCTGTTTTGAACAAGAAGAAAAGCTTTTATATAATTTTAATAATCGCAAGAATAATAATGTGAATGAAATGATAACATTAATGAAAAGTATATCTCATTTTTTGAATCATTCGTGATTGTTGACCTGTTATAAATCGGCCTCGCTCGATTTCTATTCTGTAATTCCGATGCGAGCTCAATAATAGTGAAAAACTTCACTCATCAGCATACATTATCTCGATGTATCTGAGAAGAGAAAAATGTGATCGTTAGCCTGTGGAAATTTGATAGAATTTTAAATACTCGTTTAGCTTACCTTCAGCTACTATTTTATAGAGCGTAATTGGCAGCGAGCTGTTTTTAATTTTTTTTTTTACGTGATGACCATTACATGGAGATAGGTATTTAACTAAGTATAGCGCTTGAAGATGCGCATTAACCAAACCTTTCTTCTTGGTTTAGCATTGTTTGGACCTTTAAATATGTAAAGCTATTGAATTTTTAACAAACCTAGGGGATTTACGACATGGAAATAGCTTGTCGAAATTAATATGCTTACCGGCATAAAACATCTCCCCAATGTGCCCAATCATAATATGTCGGGAATGAAAGAAGAGAGCAGATTGCAACCACATACGTCGACTAATCATCTAAAGTACATTTATGTTTTAAGTGTAATAGAGAGACCCTAATCCAACAGAAAAAAATACCACAACATGGTAACATTTGTTTAAGAATCGTTTTGAATGGTCCCCATAGAGACAAAATAATTTATAGTGCTAATTCGAGGTCGATGTCGATATTGTTCGTACATGTTTCTAATTGAATATTGGAGAGAGGAACATTTTCTTCCTAAAAAAGAAAGTATCTTACTGCCCTCCTATGTCTCCGAAATGTAATTTATTATTTGTAAAATGTATCCCTTTAGAATGTACATAAGTTGGAATTGATATTCTTTTTTATTTACCTGATTTGAAATGATATCAAATCAAATACGCGTGAATATACGTGAAAGTCTGTTCCTTGCTCGACAAAATTGTAGTGTTAAAAAATTGCCTTTCACTTCCTTATAGTTTAAAAAAGTATAGCAAATATGTCGCCTTTGAACAATGCAGATCTATCCCTAACGCTTAGGCCTTTTGAATCAACATTTTCGTTTTTACATTCTTCAGTCAAGTAAGTTATTTGAAATAAGATATTCAAATTGTAATTTCGTCCAGGCCTGAGGAGAGATAAAACTAAAATCTAGCTGATAAAACATTCATGCGGAACGATACATGAAAGACAGGAGCAGCGGTGATATCGTCCAAGTATTATAGCTGTAGGACATTTTCCATATGAGTGTTTCTTTCCATATGGGATTTAGTTTTTCCTCTTCAGAAAAGTTGATTTAAAGAACATAAAATGAACAGATAAAATTTCAAGCTCATGTTTTGAATCTCCAAGGATGTAAGCCATATTTTTAAAAAAATATATTTTCGATGTTTAATGGAAACTCATTCACATAGATTCGGTTGTATTTTATTTGTGAGGATCTTTAAGAAGATAGAAGGCAAAGAATGTTAATTATAGTAATGTTTGAATGTATAATTGAGGGATAAAACATTACTTATAGGTCACACAAAACACTGGAGCTGTTTCATTATTTTTGTATAACAAGTCAAAATGCCTCTATCGCATATTCATGGAGATACAAAGCAGTTGCCAACAAAATAAGATACTCCCGCAGGCCAGCCATTGTCGGGGGAAGACAGTTAGCTCCCATTTCATCTGCATAATATAGCCCAAAACGTGTTCAAAGTGCCGTCCAACACCTAGCAACCAACAACAACAACAACCAATTATCCGACAATTGTAATAGCCGACCACACTGTTAAGATGTTGATTTCCTCGGGTAAATCATATTAATATGGACAAGTTATGTCGATTTATTGTGTGTGTGTGTTTGTGTGTGTGTGTGTGTGTGCACGTGTGTACGTGCGTGGAGAAGAATATTATCATACAAGTTGATTAATTATAATTGGCCCCTTCTGAAAATCAAACCCGAGCCAACAAGTTATGGTACAATCGCTATGCATGCGAGTACCAGCTCCCGTACTCTCATGAATAAGCGCACATCCCCTCAAAACGATGGAACTTGGTCGTTAATAGAGGCATTCATGTATAGCAGACACACTTACAATGTGACCAAGGAATTGACCCTCATATAAGTACATAGTTACTTAGGATTCCTCTGACATTAACAAAGGCGTATAAAAGATATTCTTGTAAGTTACAAATAGGTACAATACAATGTGGAAAGTGCTATTCCTGGATACTACAGGATGATGCATGATAATCTAAAGTCAAATTACACGGAGAAAGAATACAATCGTACAGTCTAGATAATTATAAATTGTCCCCTACATGGAATCCAACCCAGGTCGGCAATGTTATGGCACCGCACGCAGCAACTAACATACCTTCTAGACTAAGCACACATCTCAAAATCCCCCAAAAGCTGGGATTTTAGTCCTTAGTTGTGAATATGGGTATTCACTGATCATAAACACTCGGGTGGCTGCACACACACACACACACACACACACACACACACACTGTTTATTTCAGAATATGTTTAATATGTTTATAAAGGCAAGTAGCAACATGTAGCATTCTGTATATTTACCTTTTTTCTGTGTTTATCGTTGGATGTTGTGTCTATGTCTAGTGATAGTCTTGTTTGCCTTTGACAAAGAGACCGGTTCTGCAAGTGCTAGGGCTAGTTTACATTATATATATATATATATATATATATATATATATATATATATATATATATATATATATATTTATATATAAAGACACTTGTATATGTCAAAACAAACAGGTAAACTAGAGATTCACAGGTATAAACTTTTATTAGATAGTGATCAGTAGGATGAAAGTAATCATATATAAATTGGAATGACATAAATTATATGCTTTCAACGTCACTTTCTGCGAAAACATAATGTATCATGCAGCAATTTTATTGGATAAGAGGTAGCAAATAGGATGTAGGAACAAGTATATAAGGATAATTAACAGATGTGAGAATTTAGAAATTTGCCGAATCTTTTAAAATAAAGAAGAGGAGCTGACGAATCTTGATCAAGGGGTAGAAATTTCGAAGGTAAGATTTTTTCACTGTCAAATATGTTTAATATTGCTTACTGTTCAATAAGTCGGACATAAAAGAAAAGTTCTTACGATAAATAGATCCTCAATATCCATTTATTTTTTAGATTAAAGCCGTTCGCGAGAAATTAATGATTTCTCGGCTTGTACCAGTGACTTCTTTTGTAAACCCATATCAGGCAATTTCTCCTTAATCTGGTTTGAATCGAAATTCAGGGATTGTAAATATACATTATTATATTGACTTTTATTGTTTGTTTATATGATAGTTAGAAAATTTAATATCTTAAAATATACAAATTGGACACGTTGATTTAAACACAAGAGAGGTGAATAAAGATAGAGAAATTTATTTATTTTCACAAAAGCCGATCCAAAAAATCTCCCTCCGACCCCTACTTGTCCAAAAGATTTTCCTTATGTCATCATGGTAGACCTCTACTATAATAATATATTAATAATATACTACTGCTACATAGACCTTTTGCCATCACTATGATGTCTTGTAATTTTTGTAAGGCTTGCTTTTCTACTCCTCCCTATCTTACTTACAGTAAAAAGTTTTATAACTACTGACTATTACTCGTTTGTAGAGTTAAGTAGTACATATTCTTTGTTTTAAATAATACTCTTTTCCCTTGTCGAAAATATCTGTTCGTACTAACGACACAAATGCAGCTGTCTCTAGGGGTCTGACTCAATTGGCCATTTTGCTTCCACTACTAAAACATGCTGGGAATATGTGAGCAAGGTATCCGCAGCTGTGGCCACTTCTTGTGTTAAGTTCATCTTTTTATAACCAGGCTTGAAAGAATAGAAGTTTTTGATAATGGTTTGACTGTGACTTTATACACGCATGAGGGTATTAAATCTTCAATCGGTCCTTTGTAGAAGAGGGTACTGGAGGAACTGCGGTGGAAATCAGCCATAAGCGACTGAAAGTTTTCAGTTATATTCAAAACTAAACTTAGATATTCCTATCAAATATTGAACACTATATTTAACCTACGTAGATGCTGTCAAAGTTCCCATTATTCCTACTGAGCACGTGGCTGTTTATCATACCGCATAGCCATGAAGTACCAGACACAAGGGCCAATGGAGAAGATGGTCTGGATAAGATTCTTGAGCAGCTACAGGGACAACTCTCGGCTGCAGAAAGGGCGAGAGGAAATGAGATGGCCAAGGCAGAGAAAGTATGTATTTGGTAATTTCTGTGTAAATGAACATACATTCTTCCATATACGTACAGTAAATGATGGCCATGATGACCCTAACGAAAAACAATAAGTCCGTCTGCTTATATATGTATGTATTTATTTATGTATATCTGTATTTGTGTATGCATGTATTTATAACAGACTGACATACTGATTTACCTGAAATGTATCCTTATCTCTCAATGAATGTAATTTTCCAGAGTCATATATATCAAGTATAGCAATATATCATCAATATAATACAAATAGCATTGTGTAAAAGAAACGAGAGACATGAATTTGGTGAGTTTTGCTGTGCTGAAATTGTTATTCATATACATGGTAGAGAGGGACAATAGTTCAACAGCAACATATATAATTAGTATTAACTGAATACACTGCGACAATTCCAATCGATCAAATGCAGCTATTTAGAAGGATACTCATTCTTACAATTAAAAACTTGAAATAAAAGTGTATGAATCAAATTATTTGCAACAAGGATTCTGCATCAATACCTACCCGTCTGAATAAATCTAAAAAATAGAAGTATATTTACATCCTGAAATGAATACAAACAATCTCAAATTGTGCGTAAAACATGAAAGTTCCAGCATGCAATATAGACATATGTTAATATGAATTGTCTCGTACATAGACTTAATACCGTTGGTAATAGTTTTTGTGGTACAACAAAACATGTCCTTCTTATTATGTCCATGCAAATGTTTCGAATTTCCCTGATTCAGTGGATGGTAATATGTTTCTTGACTTATTAATGAAGAGAATGTAAAACAACTGGAAAGAAAATGTGTGAAATTCCATCTCAATTACTATTTCTTGCAAGTATTACAATATTGTCAGATTTAAACTTCATGACATTCTTAAATATGAAATATGGATCATCTCGAAATGAGAGTCTATGCCAACTCATTGACGGTTAAGACTGGTAGATTTGTTAATACTTGTATTGAGAGAAACTTTAGAGTTTGCCTTTTATTTGGAGAAAATAAAATTGAAAGAGAGTAACATTTTTATTAGCTTCTATGAAATATTTGACATTAATATTTTTTGAAAACATTCATCTAGGTAAAAAGGGTGCAACTTCTAAATTCAACTAAAATATTTTTAGCAATGAAACTATGTTTATAATGCATATATTGAATTGGAAAAGCAAGTTCATTAGATAAGCCTCATTCTTTAGCATTTGCTCCGATTAAATACCTCTTATATCCACAACCGGTTGTAGTATTTTGCCTAATTTTGACTGTAATTTAGATTGTAATATATTTTCACCAGTATATTCCATATCGAAATGCTTTTATAACGCAATTCTCAATGGTATTTGAAGCTTAACAGAAATACAGTTTCAATTTAATTAAATTTGTATGGTTCATGACTATAACAATACACTCTGTCTGTAACTGCTCGAGAGGCGTAATATAAACAAATAACAGACAAGATGATAACTAACATAGTTTTCATTAGCATTGAGTTTTATTCCCTCTTGGGTCAGACATAACAGTCTGTGGGTTTGATGCGCACCCATCATGAATATGTGGTAATCTAGTCAGTATCAATAATGGCTAATGAATGATTAAGATACATTTAGGAATATGACCTAAATTCAAACTGATAAAATTTAAGTATTTCAAAAATCTTTTGGCACTGGGGATACAAATGAACTTGCTATATTATTTCTCACCACAGTTCTTATTTGATTTCTTTTTTTTTTTTTACAAATAGAGTGTGGACTGCAAAGAAGAATACAATTGTAAGTTTCTTTATAATAATGATTGTTAATCGTTTATTAGGCAGGAAGAAATATCCCTGAGAACGAAAATAGAGTGGAAACCGTTATAAATGTTGGGGACTCTACAATAACCAGAGTGGACGTGACTGAGAATGGACAGATCGTAGAGCAACACTACCGGGACTGCAATGGAGTTTGTAACCCAGATCTATATTTCTCAATTTTATTTATATTAAAGTTTTTTCAGTACTGATACGAAAGGTAATTACCGATATGTTAATCTGCCTGATTAGTAAAATACAGTATTCCTTTAATATATGCCGCAATATAAATCATGAATATATATTTTTATGATTGAATGTTTGTTGTAATTATGCTGTTTCCAAGGCATCTAACTTGTAGTTAATAGTTATTCCAAAGAAAAGATTTTTTTTGCAAGGATATACAGAGAACAGTTTTAATTATTGAATTCATTTATTAAGTTTTTACAACCATTTATAGCGAGATTCACCTTCTGACTTCGTTGCCCCCAACTGCAAAATTTAGTCGCGTTACCTTCGCCTTGGTAATCATTTGTTACGTATTTTCTGATATATTTGGATGCCAGCGAGGAACATTAACTGGAATGATTTTTTGGGTTGTGTTTCTTCCTTTTTTAAACTGTGCCGAAGTTATGTTTTTCCACGTTATGAAACATATGGTATATAAACTGTCAAATGATTCTTATCAGGCTCAGAAATACGGTGTTTGAGCTCCTTTCATAATGGATCCTCAAGTGTATGTCACATACATATATGCGTATTTCTTTTACAGTGGAAACGTGGGAATAAATGGATATCATGGTTGGAATTAATTTCAGAAAAACAAATCATTTTGTATTTGTGGAGACACATACAATTGTCTTAGAATCTATGATATTAATATTCAGAGGGATATTTTGTTCTCGAAAATAAGTAAAGAAAAATACATTTGTGCAGATATTCTAACAATCATCATTATTCATTGTTATAAATGATTGTTTCCCATCACTCAGAGAAATGAAGTGATTGTGATGAAGCCAGGAACCCCAAGTGAGAGCTGCTTCATTCATAGCATTGACGACACCCAGTACGCATACGATTGCGAGAAAAAGGGGAACAAAGTGAGTCTTTATCTTTTTTTTGTCTTTATATGTCATTATATTCTCAAATTTATTGGGCACTTTCAGCTAAAAGAATTAAAATTATATCTGTATAACACGGAATATTGTTTTAACTCAGTTAATACGTTTTTTAATGCTGTTAAATATGCTTGTGCGAAAGTGTTCTGACTATGCATATGTCGATCGGTCCAGATATTCAGCACTTCATCGATGTATGTATGTATATATATATATATATATATATATATATATATATATATATATATATATATATATATATATACATGTATATATAAAACATTCTTTAAATCCTGATTGTTCATATATTTGTGGTTTTCTCAACGGTCTGCTAGATATTTGCTCCTCTCTTAATTCT
Source organism: Margaritifera margaritifera (assembly GCA_029931535.1). NCBI lineage: Eukaryota > Metazoa > Mollusca > Bivalvia > Unionida > Margaritiferidae > Margaritifera > Margaritifera margaritifera. The sequence continues at coordinate 10,989,650 of JAQPZY010001690.1, read as the reverse complement.
GTAAAAATGAAGGAAGTTGGTTAAAGTGAGGTATGTTTGGTTTCAAATGTAAGTATCTGAATTTTTTTATGTTATGTTTCTCCATATTGTTCAGCCTCTTTTATTTTATCTTTAAGGTAGAGCATACATATAAAGTAACGGATGAAATCAAAGACAAGGCGTTCCTGATAGAGGCACTTGGAAGCTCAGTCTGTCAAGATGCACCTTTGTACAAAATGGAAATCTTCGACCAAGACCAGGGTAAAATATTCTTCGTAAAGTGATGAGTATTTATTTATAATAGATGCGAAGTAAACATTTATGATTATGGCTTCTTATTTCCTATTCTCTTAAAAATACATTTTTCTTACGTGAATATGATACAACATACCAGGAAAATGTTTATAAGTGCGGTTTCATCCTCAATCGTGTATTGTGACTAACGCCACCATAATCCCACTCGAAAAATACAGTCTTCAATGGCAGGGGCACGGGGACGAGTTGCTCGAGTTGCTCACATGCTCACCTACACATCCTGATTTAAAGAATTAACCCAGTTGCCCTATCACACTTTCAGAAATCTACCTTACTATCTGTTTTTCTTTTCATTGAAATAGTTGGTGCTCCCGGAAGAGAATTGAAGCTCCAGCGTAGACAATGTTCGACCTACTGCTGTGGGGCAGGATGGTGGGGAAGATGTAAATCATACTGCCTTGCTTGTTAACGCATTTTTATGTACAAATCGATGACTAACTTTTTATGTTTTGTATTTTTGTTTATAAACGTGCTTGAAATGTTCAAAGTATAAACTGATAAGGTTATTTTACATATTTGTTTCGGCACATTCTTTTCGATACACTGTAACTTCAAATGTTTTAAAAGATCAACAAAATAGACTAATAAAAATATATCATTCATTAAAGATAGTAAGTAATACATAACTGCAAAATAAAAATGTCACTCTGTGAGTAAATATCTTTGGGTTGTTGATTTTGAACCCTTTAGGAACAGAACTAATAATCATTGGATGAAATAATTTTGTTGCAAAGAGACATATATGTTAGGGTACATACGTAAGATGCATATATGCATGTGTGTTTGTTCGATATTTTTGTTATTTATTTATAAATCTATATTACTCTTCAATCATTGTTTACTTTTTAGGTGGGAATGACAAATTGTTTAATGGGATTTTTTTTTTTTTAAATCTAACGGGAAATTTGTCTGTGTAAATGGAACTACAATTAAAAGGTTGATATCTGTAGACTACCTACGAGTATGATAATACCTTTTATGGTACAATCATACCATAACTTATGAAAGAAAGGGTTGTACACTGCTTTTGGTACCTATTTGCACACTTAAAAAAGAAATAAATTTATAGCCGAAATAAAACAAAATGCATAGCGTAAATTGAGACCAGTTTTCTACCCTGAGTTGTGACTTTGTGTTCAATATGCTAATCCAAACTCAAAGGTTTGAGTTTGAATTATTTCTTCCTTTTATCCTTTAATTATTTTCTGGCTCAGTAAGCTGAATATTAAAATGTTGGTGAACTTGAATCTCATTCTTTGTGCAAGTAATACTATTGACCTATTACATCAAATGTTATGACTAGCTAATTGCAGATTGGCCAATGTCAGGAGATTTAATTTTATATTCAACATTGTACGGACATATTGATACTTCTGGTGCATGTTCACCAGGTTGTACTCTGGCACGCACATCTTATAATGTTGACAGGTCTTAATGACGTGTTGACAGCAATGGTGGTGTATAGCTTATAAAGGATTTTATCAGTGAATACTGTGTATAAAAGTATTTTCAATTTTATGTTTTTCCACACATTAATGTTCACGAAATCTCCACTCCCTCCGCGTTGAACGATATGTAGATCATTATCTTAAACAATTGCCAAAGAATCAGTATCTATGTATTTTAAATAACAATAAATGCTTTCTTTCATATCTGGTTTAAACATATTATTTTGGGGCTTTTTGCACTTTCTGTACTCGAATATACTTCCGGTGTATCGCACATAATGTACTTGACAGAGTCCAACAAGGTAAGCTTGCAACATGTGTATCGAGGTATGCACTACGATGTTAAATACCAAACTACAACATCAGTATTTACATTTCTTGGGTACTGTTCCCACCGGAAAGGTTGTATCGGTCCATTAAAATGTACTATGAGGCATTTTCGAACAAAAGCTATTTAAAAGACCAAACGTTTTCAAAACAACTCTTAGCACTTGGGCACAAGTGAAATTTAAACTGTTTTCTCCTTCTGGCCAAAAACTTGTATCGTATCTTGTTGAAATAAGTACAAAAGCACCAAAACACTAAATTGCACACATTTGCATGAGTAAGAGTGGTAAATATGTCAATTCAGCCATATTTTGTTTGTAAGATTCCTTCTGTTCCCTTAAGATACTCACATAGAATATAAGCATTGATCGTGGAGAAGAGCCTTTGTCTGAAGTATGTTATTAAAAAATATAAGTGATGATGTTGACCAGCAAGGCGACAACAGCAGCAACGACAACACAGTATCGAAAGCAACAACAATGCGAATCAGATGAGAAAATAAAATTCGATAACTCTTAGAATTAAAAAAGCACACAGAACATCTTGAAACCTAGCGACAATGGAATAACATTGTTTGCAGAAATGTCCTGATGAATTGCTCATACTTATATGTTGTTATGATGTTTACTACAGCCATGTCGGCTCTAATTATTTAATTCAGATGCCAAGATTCAGTTACTGTAGATAAACGCGGAACGAAACTAGGTTGATGTATATTTTAATTCGTTTTATATGTAAGCACACCCATATTAACACAACTGTTAAATTCCATAATTTTATTTTTAGATTTTGATTATAGTCAAATCATCGTTACCTTTGAGTAGATGAAGCCGAGGTGACGATTTATGGAGTTATTCATGGACTAAGAAACGTAGAAAATGATCCAATTCCTGTAACTAGAATGGAAGAAAATATACATTTGTATGTCTCTTTGGGCCCAAAAAGAAAAGGACCAAATACGACCCATCTCCATGTACTATTATTTAGGGAGGAAACACACACACGCACGCCCTCCCCCCCCCTCCCCACACACACATAGGCCTGGATCCAGATGCATACATGACGTTCAACGACAAGTCCACTGGCTTTCGAATGAACACTAGTCCATCGGCCCAGACGAAAAATGAACACATACACCAAACTCTGTCATCTTTATTGTTTATCGTAGACTCAAGACAAAAGGACGTGACAAAGTAAAATGTACAGTATAATCCATGCAGATTAATGGGCTGATGTTTTTCTCTCCTGACCAATCAGACGTTTAGCTCTTTATCGATGTTTTGTCTGAGCTGAGAAAAACATAGCAAATTACATAATATCTCTAATTAATTGAACGATCAGATAAATATGATTTACTGATTGAATGCAAACCTTTCCTGCAGTGGTTCAGAGCAGTACCATCAATATTTTTTCACCTCAGAAATTTTTAACTTTTTGATGATAAAATTTAACCTTGTAAATATATCGCAATAGTCATACAAATTTGTATAATAATTGTATAATAATTAATTTCAAAAATTGTTTTTCAAAGTGGAAGTAACTTTTGAGAAAGTATGTGATGATGTAAAAGAAATCATTCGATTTTGCAAGATTAGATGATGATCTGGATAACGTTAGTTAAACAGAGGATTAATCGATAATCGTACAGTGCGGTAGTGCGATCAGTTTCGTTCTCCATTCTAGAACTTGTAAGGGAAAGTGATCACCTACCAAAGATTGGTGGTCTCCTTTGAGTTTTTTCGCTTTCTTCATTTCAAAGGACCACATCACGCCAACACTCGTGCCGTAGAAAGCGCGTCTTACAGGTTGTAAAAAAGTTCATGTGTGATCAAATATAGCAAAATGACAATTTTGTAAGAATCATTTCACGGTAAGTATGACACACAGATCAACGAAAGAACTATTACAATAGCAATAAAGAACTATTACAATAGCAATAAAATATGTTATACAAAAGTAAAATAATTAAAAAGTAGCAAGTCTTCACACATATTTGGTGACAGAAGTTAACAGACAAATCAGAACAAACATCATAGCTCCTAGACTGTTCTTGAGTGCACCGAGCATATGTACACACTTGTTCTTTGTAATGCCAGACCAAAATATCAAGACATCGTGAGTTCTGACACTTATGCTAACAGAAAGAGATAATATCATGGAAAATATATCTTTGTGAAACTTGAAGAATAGACAGAAAAGAGACCTTTTTTTGTTGTCTATAACATTTCTGTTCTGTACGATTAATTTATGATGCAGGCTCGTTACAAATTTAAGTCCCCTTTTGTTGACTATACTAACTGGGTATGAAAATATTAACTGTACAAACATCATTAAGAGCATATATGTTGTCAAAAAAATGCGTAAATTGTACAGCATATGTGATGATTTGCACATAAACTATTATGGTGTTCATACATTCAAATCAGAATGTCCGTGACATACAAAATGGATTTTATATGTCCGTTGTGACTCTAATATTTATGATTGAGCAAAACATATTTAAAATTATGGAATTGCTTTCCTTTATCAAAACAAGCAAAAAGAGACCGACTTCGAAATTTTATGCCAAAAGTAATCTTCTGTTATTCACATGCCCACCTATAAATGTATGTAGAGAGAGTATTTTCTTTTCCTACTTCAATACCGTATATATGTGGTACAAAGAACGTGACATTGTAACTAGTGGCGGAGCTATTGTACAAAACGATGAAATATATCAGCTATTTGCTTGAAAAAATAACATTTGCTTGATATTATATACCAAACGTTCTCCTGAATCAAAGCTCACTCTTCAGCATCCCACCACACCATGTTTCGTAAGTTTATATCAGTTTTAATCATATTCGCACATTTATCATACAAAATATATGCGTTTTAAGACAACGGTAGCTTTTGGATGTAGTCATTAGGTACCTGTTACAATAGATTACATTTTTGACATTTTGTTAACTACTGAATCATATCCGACCACAAAGCAAGTCTGATTAAACGATGCAACACACTGGGATTTTAGCATTGTTGCCAAGGTATTACAAAGGACATAACTTAGTAGCGTAGCGAAAGGTGGCGAAGCAAATATCTTCCGAAAAACAACAACAATAACAATTCTATACCTGAAAGGTAATGCATTTTCCATTTATTGCTCTAGCTCACGAAATACTTGTTTTTCTTCCTGCGAGTATAACTTCTGAAGACACACACACTCAAGCATTGCATGGCATTATCTTAAATCTTACATTTTCACATATAAAAATATAAGGATAATCATATTCACATGTGAAAATATTGGGGTGGAAATTTTAAAACTGTTTCACCAATTATTTCCTATATGTCCCTCTCTGTCTTATCTATGGTGGTAAATCTGAAAGACAAACAAAGAGGAGAGAGAGAGAGAGAGAGAGAGAGAGAGAGACAGAGACAGAGAGAGAGATATGGATTGGAGATTACATAAAAGAAAACTTACGGCAAGTCAAGCACAATAATGACTTGGATCAACTGTAAATAACTTTAACTACTTCTTGTTTGTTCGTCATTTCTCTTAGACTATTCCATACTCGTATCATCGTAGTCGATTGGGATCAATCAATAAAATAGCCGCGCTTTCATTGTTCGGAACGCTTTACCTGATTTTGGAAGGCTGAGATGGCAGGGGACAGTTTCGTAAATTGGCCCCTGTCAAATTTCTTAACTTAAGGCTATGATGTGACCTTTTTTATAGCTATTATTGTTTAATAATTAAAGATATGGATATATTTGTGAATTAGGTGTTTAAGCTTGTGTTGTTCTTCAAATTGATGTGAGGCATGTACACCTCCCATAGTCACTTCACAGTATGTAGACAGTGAAATACCAATAATCGACTAGGAAGCAGAGCTAGCCATCTACAGCAGTAGACACGTGGGTTCAAGGCAAGTAGAATAGCTCAAAAACTGCCTGGATGGCAATTATTTTGAATTGCATCAAGCTGTTTAGTACACAATGTGTTTCAAAATTATCACCTAGAGAAAAGGCTTGCGTTTGCACTGTGAGCATCACATTGTGTCAAAAATGGCCTTCGGACATGAAAAATGCATATATAAATTGGGGCTGGGGCACATAAACTTTTTGTGCTATGAACTTCCATTGATTTGTCAGGTCAAGTGAATGATATTCTTATGTTTTGTTGTATTACAGCTATCCAAAAATATGCACCTTTTTGACCTCACTTGTGTATTTTTTTAAATGAATTTTTGTATTGGGCAGGTGGACGCAGCTTTTGGGGTTCAGGAAGATCTTATTGAACATATAGTATTACACCTCGTGACTGCCATGCGGGCACATTCTAAAATTGCTCTAGATTTTAAGTCTTGTAACATAGCCATAGCTTTACAGTCATTGCAATATACGTCCTATATTTTATGTCGTGTGGAGGAATTTTCTGAGTCATCAATTTTTCTCCGCGGTCGCATTGCATATTACTTTTAATACCTCACTATCACTAATAATGAGGTTCGTATATTCTTTAACAACATGTTATGTATTATATACCTAACAATAACTCTGTATGTAACTGCATATTTGTACCTGCAGAGTATGACTATTTCTGAGACCAACAAGCCGAGACAAATATAAATATTGTTGGGCAGTGAAATCTAAGATATGTTGCCCAAATTTTAAATAGGAAAAAGAAACAAAATTGAATTTTAAACCATTTTTCTTATCCTTTCTGACCTTGTGGGCAGGGCCGGGTTAAGGCGGGCACAGAGGACACGTGCTCCAGACTCCCCCCAGTCATTAGGGCCTCCCTGGTTGCCGTGGATAAAATTACATGTGTTTCATTAAACCATATATAGGTCTAATCGTCTAATACTTAGCCTAATATAGGTATAATAAATATACACATATAAAGCACAGTTTAAAGACTGGTTTTTGGGTGTATTTATACACCCACAAGCCCCCGCCCCTCCATCTTAAGTGCCCCGGGCAACCCAAAGCCTTAATCCGGCCCTGCTTGTGAGTTTACATTGAAATTGTCACCTTCTACCTCTGCTAAGCTAGGTCAGTCTTTTAACCTAAGTCAGTCTTACACATTGAAGCTTAGCTTTTCTCGAGTTTGTTTTCTTTTCTTTCAAATTAATATCTATATTACTGAGTTTCAGATAGATCAACCTTGCCCCAGATATTGCGAAGTCAGTTCTTGACAATTGCAGTTCGATGTTCTATCCAGTCACTTCTCATGTGCTGAAAATCAAATGATTCAAGACACATTTTAATATAGCAAAATTCTATTTATTCGCTGTAATATCCTGGTATCCTGGTATTCTCTTCAAATGAACTTTGTTTTCATCATGTTGTGATTTTGACAGTCATGTCATCACTATGCATTCTTGATCAATTTCGTTTACATCATGTTGTGATTTTGACAGCCATGCCTTCACTATGCATTCTTGATCAATTTCGTTTGTTTTCATCATGTTGTGATTTTGATAGCCATGTCATCACTATGCATTCTTTATCAATTTCGTTTGTTTTCATCATGTTGTGATTTTGATAGCCATGTCATCACTATGCATTCTTGATCAATTTCGTTTGTTTTCATCATGTTGTGATTTTGATAGCCATGTCATCGCTATGCATTCTTTATCAATTTCGTTTGTTTTCATCATGTTGTGATTTTGATAGCCATGCCATCACTATGCATTCTTGATCAATTTCGTTTGTTTTCATCATGTTGTGATTTTGATAGCCATGCCATCACTATGCATTCTTGATCAATTTCGTTTGTTTTCATCATGTTGTGATTTTGATAGCCATGCCATCACTATGCATTCTTGATCAATTTCGTTTGTTTTCATCATGTTGTGATTTTGACAGCCATGCCTTCACTATGCATTCTTGATCAATTTCGTTTACATCATGTTGTGATTTTGATAGCCATGTCATCACTATGCATTCTTGATCAATTTCGTTTGTTTTCATCACGTTGTGATTTTGATAGCCATGTCATCACTATGCATTCTTTATCAATTTCGTTTGTTCTCATCACGTTGTGATTTTGATAGCCATGTCATCACTATGCATTCTTTATCAATTTCGTTTGTTCTCATCACGTTGTGATTTTGACAGCCATGCCATCACTATGCATTCTTTATCAATTTCGTTTGTTGTCATCATGTTGTGATTTTGATAGCCATGCCATCACTATGCATTCTTGATCAATTTCGTTTGTTTTCATCACGTTGTGATTTTGACAGCCATGCCATCACTATGCATTCTTGATCAATTTCGTTTGTTTTCATCATGTTGTGATTTTGATAGCCATGTCATCACTATGCATTCTTTATCAATTTCGTTTGTTTTCATCATGTTGTGATTTTGATAGCAAATGTCATCACTATGCATTCTTTATCAATTTCGTTTGTTTTCATCATGTTGTGATTTTGACAGCCATGTCATCACTATGCATTCTTGATCAATTTCGTTTGTTTTCATCATGTTGTGATTTTGATAGCCATGTCATCACTATGCATTCTTGATCAATTTCGTTTGTTTTCATCATGTTGTGATTTTGATAGCCATGTCATCACTATGCATTCTTTATCAATTTCGTTTGTTTTCATCATGTTGTTATATCACTATGCATTCTTGATCAATTTCGTTTGTTTTCATCATGTTGTGAATTTGATAGCCATGCCATCACTATGCATTCTTGATCAATTTCGTTTGTTTTCATCATGTTGTGATTTTGATAGCCATGTCATCACTATGCATTCTTGATCAATTTCGTTTGTTTTCATCATGTTGTGATTTTGATAGCCATGTCATCACTATGCATTCTTTATCAATTTCGTTTGTTTTCATCATGTTGTGATTTTGATAGCCATGTCATCACTATGCATTCTTGATCAATTTCGTTTGTTTTCATCATGTTGTGATTTTGACAGCCATGTCATCACTATGCATTCTTGATCAATTTCGTTTGTTTTCATCATGTTGTGATTTTGATAGCCATGCCATCACTATGCATTCTTTATCAATTTCGTTTGTTTTCATCATGTTGTGATTTTGATAGCCATGTCATCACTATGCATTCTTGATCAATTTCGTTTGTTTTCATCATGTTGTGATTTTGATAGCCATGTCATCACTATGCATTCACTATCAATTTCGTTTGTTTTTGTATGTTGTGATTTTGATAGCCATGCCATCACTATGCATTCTTTATCAATTTCGTTTGTTTTCATCATGTTGTGATTTTGATAGCCATGTCATCACTATGCATTCTTTATCAATTTCGTTTGTTTTCATCATGTTGTGATTTTGATAGCCATGCCATCACTATGCATTCTTGATCAATTTCGTTTGTTTTCATCATGTTGTGATTTTGATAGCCATGTCATCACTATGCATTCTTTATCAATTTCGTTTATTTTCATCATGTTGTGATTTTGACAGCCATGCCATCACTATGCATTCTTGATCAATTTCGTTTGTTTTCATCATGTTGTGATATCACTATGCATTCTTTATCAATTTCGTTTGTTTTCATCATGTTGTGATTTTGATAGCCATGTCATCACTATGCATTCTTGATCAATTTCGTTTGTTTTCATCATGTTGTGATTTTGATAGCCATGTCATCACTATGCATTCTTTATCAATTTCGTTTGTTTTCATCATGTTGTGATTTTGACAGCCATGTCATCACTATGGATTCTTGATCAATTTCGTTTGTTTTCATCATGTTGTGATTTTGATAGCCATGTCATCGCTATGCATTCTTGATCAATTTCGTTTGTTTTCATCATGTTGTGAATTTGATAGCCATGCCATCACTATGCATTCTTGATCAATTTCGTTTGTTTTCATCATGTTGTGATTTTGATAGCCATGCCATCACTATGCATTCTTTATCAATTTCGTTTGTTTTCATCATGTTGTGATTTTGATAGCCATGTCATCACTATGCATTCTTTATCAATTTCGTTTGTTTTCATCATGTTGTGATTTTGATAGCCATGTCATCACTATGCATTCTTTATCAATTTCGTTTGTTTTTGTATGTTGTGATTTTGATAGCCATGTCATCACTATGCATTCTTGATCAATTTCGTTTGTTCTCATCACGTTGTGATTTTGATAGCCATGTCATCACTATGCATTCTTTATCAATTTCGTTTGTTCTCATCACGTTGTGATTTTGACAGCCATGCCATCACTATGCATTCTTTATCAATTTCGTTTGTTGTCATCATGTTGTGATTTTGATAGCCATGCCATCACTATGCATTCTTGATCAATTTCGTTTGTTTTCATCACGTTGTGATTTTGACAGCCATGCCATCACTATGCATTCTTGATCAATTTCGTTTGTTTTCATCATGTTGTGATTTTGATAGCCATGTCATCACTATGCATTCTTTATCAATTTCGTTTGTTTTCATCATGTTGTGATTTTGATAGCAAATGTCATCACTATGCATTCTTTATCAATTTCGTTTGTTTTCATCATGTTGTGATTTTGACAGCCATGTCATCACTATGGATTCTTGATCAATTTCGTTTGTTTTCATCATGTTGTGATTTTGATAGCCATGTCATCACTATGCATTCTTTATCAATTTCGTTTGTTTTCATCATGTTGTGATTTTGATAGCCATGTCATCACTATGCATTCTTTATCAATTTCGTTTGTTTTCATCATGTTGTTATATCACTATGCATTCTTGATCAATTTCGTTTGTTTTCATCATGTTGTGAATTTGATAGCCATGCCATCACTATGCATTCTTGATCAATTTCGTTTGTTTTCATCATGTTGTGATTTTGATAGCCATGTCATCACTATGCATTCTTGATCAATTTCGTTTGTTTTCATCATGTTGTGATTTTGATAGCCATGTCATCACTATGCATTCTTGATCAATTTCGTTTGTTTTCATCATGTTGTGATTTTGATAGCCATGTCATCACTATGCATTCTTTATCAATTTCGTTTGTTTTCATCATGTTGTGATTTTGACAGCCATGTCATCACTATGCATTCTTGATCAATTTCGTTTGTTTTCATCATGTTGTGATTTTGATAGCCATGCCATCACTATGCATTCTTTATCAATTTCGTTTGTTTTCATCATGTTGTGATTTTGATAGCCATGTCATCACTATGCATTCTTGATCAATTTCGTTTGTTTTCATCATGTTGTGATTTTGATAGCCATGTCATCACTATGCATTCACTATCAATTTCGTTTGTTTTTGTATGTTGTGATTTTGATAGCCATGCCATCACTATGCATTCTTTATCAATTTCGTTTGTTTTCATCATGTTGTGATTTTGATAGCCATGTCATCACTATGCATTCTTTATCAATTTCGTTTGTTTTCATCATGTTGTGATTTTGATAGCCATGCCATCACTATGCATTCTTGATCAATTTCGTTTGTTTTCATCATGTTGTGATTTTGATAGCCATGTCATCACTATGCATTCTTTATCAATTTCGTTTATTTTCATCATGTTGTGATTTTGACAGCCATGCCATCACTATGCATTCTTGATCAATTTCGTTTGTTTTCATCATGTTGTGATATCACTATGCATTCTTTATCAATTTCGTTTGTTTTCATCATGTTGTGATTTTGATAGCCATGTCATCACTATGCATTCTTGATCAATTTCGTTTGTTTTCATCATGTTGTGATTTTGATAGCCATGTCATCACTATGCATTCTTTATCAATTTCGTTTGTTTTCATCATGTTGTGATTTTGACAGCCATGTCATCACTATGGATTCTTGATCAATTTCGTTTGTTTTCATCATGTTGTGATTTTGATAGCCATGTCATCGCTATGCATTCTTGATCAATTTCGTTTGTTTTCATCATGTTGTGAATTTGATAGCCATGCCATCACTATGCATTCTTGATCAATTTCGTTTGTTTTCATCATGTTGTGATTTTGATAGCCATGCCATCACTATGCATTCTTTATCAATTTCGTTTGTTTTCATCATGTTGTGATTTTGATAGCCATGTCATCACTATGCATTCTTTATCAATTTCGTTTGTTTTCATCATGTTGTGATTTTGATAGCCATGTCATCACTATGCATTCTTTATCAATTTCGTTTGTTTTTGTATGTTGTGATTTTGATAGCCATGCCATCACTATGCATTCTTGATCAATTTCGTTTGTTTTCATCATGTTGTGATTTTGATAGCCATGTCATCACTATGCATTCTTTATCAATTTCGTTTGTTTTCATCATGTTGTGATTTTGATAGCCATGCCATCACTATGCATTCTTGATCAATTTCGTTTGTTTTCATCATGTTGTGATTTTGATAGCCATGCCATCACTATGCATTCTTGATCAATTTCGTTTGTTTTCATCATGTTGTGATTTTGATAGCCATGTCATCACTATGCATTCTTTATCAATTTCGTTTATTTTCATCATGTTGTGATTTTGACAGCCATGCCATCACTATGCATTCTTGATCAATTTCGTTTGTTTTCATCATGTTGTGATTTTGACAGCCATGTCATCACTATGCATTCTTTATCAATTTCGTTTACATCATGTTGTGATTTTGATAGCCATGTCATCACTATGCATTCTTTATCAATTTCGTTTGTTTTCATCATGTTGTGATTTTGATAGCCATGTCATCACTATGCATTCTTTATCAATTTCGTTTGTTTTCATCACGTTGTGATTTTGACAGCCATGCCATCACTATGCATTCTTGATCAATTTCGTTTGTTTTCATCATGTTGTGATTTTGATAGCCATGCCATCACTATGCATTCTTTATCAATTTCGTTTGTTTTCATCATGTTGTGATTTTGATAGCCATGTCATCACTATTCATTCTTTATCAATTTCGTTTACATCATGTTGTGATTTTGACAGCCATGCCATCACTATGCATTCCTAATCAATTTCGTTTGTTTTCATCATGTTGTGATTTTGATAGCCATGTCATCACTATGCATTCTTTATCAATTTCGTTTACATCATGTTGTGATTTTGACAGCCATGCCATCACTATGCATTCTTGATCAATTTCGTTTGTTTTCATCATGTTGTGATTTTGATAGCCATGTCATCACTATGCATTCTTGATCAATTTCGTTTGTTTTCATCATGTTGTGATTTTGACAGCCATGCCATCACTATGCATTCTTTATCAATTTGGTTTACATCATGTTGTGATTTTGACAGCCATGTCATCACTATGCATTCTTGATCAATTTCATTTGTTTTCATCATGTTGTGATTTTGATAGCCATGTCATCACTATGCATTCTTTATCAATTTCGTTTGTTTTCATCACGTTGTGATTTTGACAGCCATGCCATCACTATGCATTCTTGATCAATTTCGTTTGTTGTCATCATGTTGTGATTTTGATAGCCATGCCATCACTATGCATTCTTTATCAATTTCGTTTGTTTTCATCATGTTGTGATTTTGATAGCCATGTCATCACTATTCATTCTTTATCAATTTCGTTTACATCATGTTGTGATTTTGACAGCCATGCCATCACTATGCATTCCTAATCAATTTCGTTTGTTTTCATCATGTTGTGATTTTGATAGCCATGTCATCACTATGCATTCTTTATCAATTTCGTTTACATCATGTTGTGATTTTGACAGCCATGCCATCACTATGCATTCTTGATCAATTTCGTTTGTTTTCATCATGTTGTGATTTTGATAGCCATGTCATCACTATGCATTCTTGATCAATTTCGTTTGTTTTCATCATGTTGTGATTTTGACAGCCATGCCATCACTATGCATTCTTTATCAATTTGGTTTACATCATGTTGTGATTTTGACAGCCATGTCATCACTATGCATTCTTGATCAATTTCATTTGTTTTCATCATGTTGTGATTTTGATAGCCATGTCATCACTATGCATTCTTTATCAATTTCGTTTACATCATGTTGTGATTTTGACAGCCATGTCATCACTATGCATTCTTTATCAATTTCGTTTACATCATGTTGTGATTTTGACAGTCATGCCATCACTATGCATTCTTGATCAATTTCATTTGTTTTCATCATGTTGTGATTTTGATAGCCATGTCATCACTATGCATTCTTTATCAATTTCGTTTACATCATGTTGTGATTTTGACAGCCATGTCATCACTATGCATTCTTTATCAATTTGGTTTACATCATGTTGTGATTTTGATAGCCATGTCATCACTATGCATTCTTTATCAATTTCGTAGCTGTGAAGAGTTTTAAGAGCGTTATTCCTTGTTTTATTTAAAGTTTCCTCTACCTCAATTTGTCTTCTGTGAAAATGCAAAGAAAGAAGGAGTATGTTCTTCCTTAAGAATATGGAAGTCACTTCTGGACTGCTGTGGTGCAGCGATAGAATTTACACTACTGAAGCGTGTCACTGCTTTGAAAAGTGCATTTTCAAAGTTAATGTTAAGGAGTTTCAAATTTAATTTCAAATTTTACCCTAACATCAAATGTCTATTTATACTAGAAGCAAACTACCCACTTGACTTAAAGTTCTGTCTGACATTCTTGTCATATGGACCGATCAAAGAAAATTGTATTTCAGTTTCAACATATTTTTACTGCTGTAAAATAACAAAAGTGACAATAGTAGGGTAAGTCGATAAGTCAACTGCATTTGAGATTTGTTGATTTCGAAGAGCAAAATGCAATGAATCTTGTTTATTACTAACAATCGCTGATAGAACAATCTGAAATTCTGAAATACACGTTCGTACCTCTTCAGATCCACTCCTACTCCCAACTAGGTTGCAAATAAACCTCGACTTATGCGTAGAAGATAGAGAACGTATCATTTTGAATTGTTGACTCACAGGTGAACTAACTTAGAAGCCAGTATTTACAGTTTATATTTTTCAGGCTCTTTACTCTCCTGTGCAGGGCTGGGAATTGGTCGGCTGTATCCTTCTGCATGTCGTAAGAGGCGACTACAAGGGGGCATCACGTGCTGTCTAAGTTTAAACCAATGAAAAGTATATCGTATTGTAGAATTTTTGTTTGTGTGGAATTAACACTGCGAATTGTACTTCGCTTTTGGCAATAAACAGCCTAAATTATTATGATTTGCTGTTATTCACCATAAAAACGATCAATTAATGGATGAGTCATGTTTTATAACATCTCTAAGTTTCAATAACAACTGCATTGTATACATTTCCAAATTTTGCTTAAATTTGAAGAAAAAACCGAAATAACTCGACTTTTGTTTGCATGACACTTATGCTTCCACTGGAGAAGAAATATATTCAAAATTAAAGATTTAAAAAAATTGAAAAATTTGCTATTAAGGCATTCAAATTTAAGCATGTAATTTACATATGCATACAATGATGCATAACGAATTTCACGTGTCTACCTCAAGTGGTTTTTTGCTGACCATGTTATCAATGTTTGTGACATAAAATGTAAGTACAAAAAGTATTAAAAAAAAATAAGTAAAAGAATAGAAACAAAATGCTTTGATAACCTGAAACTCTAATCACCTCTTTTATATATCAATACAAATATGCCTCCTGCATTACTTTTCTGTATCTCCAGTATCTTTTCCACAAGTCCAAAAGATTAAAAAATACGTAGAAAGGAGTACCTCAAATAACGGTGTGATACGCCCGTAGCGCGACCTTTTTCATTTTCTAATGACCCTGAGTTTTCAGCTAGGGACTTGGCTATTTTATGATAAAGTTTCCTGAAAATATATGACGGGGTTAAAAAGTGACATCCTGGATAAGGAAAGAGGTTTCTGACTGACATTGTACCTTATAACGACCTTGACGTTGAGGCAGACTGTATGACTGAATATGCGAGACACAATCAAGTTTCATTAAAATATGCTCATTGATTCAAAAAATATTCCCGTACATGGATCGAGGTCACTGAGTTATATTTACCCGTGCCATTGCCATGACGTCGAGGCAGGTGGTAGAAGATACACTAGTTCGGGCGTATAACTGGTTGAAGTTTCATTAAAATATATAAAACGCATCAAAAGTTATTCTCTGGACAAAGATACGAGGCAGAGTAACATTTGATCTTGCAATAATCTTTACCTTAAGAAAGGAGGCGTGGTTATCGTTTGTGACACACTGTTTATACAAGATACCAAAATTCAGTTAAAGTTCATTAAAAAATCTTCGGTATACTGCAGACAAGAATACAAGTCACAGAATTGCATTTTCCCTTGTTGTGTTCTTAATTATGAGGCAGTGAGTATGGCTACTGTACGCGGCACAACGTATTGGGATGATATATACTTTTCAACGTTTCTTTAAACAATATTCAGTAGTTCATATGCTAAATTTCGGATAAGGATACATGGCACATAATTATATTTTCTCTTATCGGATGAGGATACATGGCACATAATTATATGTTCTCTTATCGGATAAGGATACATGGCACATAATTATATTTTCTCTTATCGGATAAGAATACATGGCACATAATTATATTTTCTCTTATCGGATAAGGATACATGGCACATAATTATATTTTCTCTTATCGGATAAGGATACATGGCACATAATTATATTTTCTCTTATCGGATGAGGATACATGGCACATAATTATATGTTCTCTTATCGAATAAGGATACATGGCACATAATTATATTTTCTCTTATCGGATAAGAATACATGGCACATAATTATATTTTCTCTTATCGGATAAGGATACATGGCACATAATTATATTTTCTCTTATCGGATAAGGATACATGGCACATAATTATATTTTCTCTTATCGTGACTTTGTCCTTGACTCGGGGGAGAAACTTGGCTATTATATGCGACAAACTGATTATACATGTTACATAACTGACTAAAGCTTCATTAAGATAGCTTTGGTGTTTCAAAAGTTATACTCCGGACAAAGATACGGGTCACTCCATCCATAATAATTAAAGCTTGCCGTTTAAATGAGAGTGGTCTTTTAAAATATTGTTTTATTTACACACTTGAATAGTTTGAGAACACTTTCCGAAAAGCTAACAGACTGACATCTTCGAGTACATCGACAATAATGAATGTTTGACGTTTAAAAGCGAGTGGTTTTGCAATGATTTATTTATTTACACACCTGAATGATTTTTATCTATGTAATTCTTCGCCCAGCAGCAATTATGTATCCGTCTCCTGTAATCATTGCTTAAATGATAGGTGATAAACACCCCTCGTAAGTGGTTGATGTTACGGTATATCGATCGCGCTTTTGGAGAAAACCACGTGGCTAATCATTAGAGACAAGTGCTTTTTATTTCCAAGCACATCTGTAGCATAAATCTCGATAGTTATATCATTAAAAGGTATCGCCTAGTCACCTTGAAATCTGCGACATACTTCAAAAGAATCTTTGACAAGCCGACTTTTGAGAGTCGCCAAGCTCTACACATTTCATTATATCAGAAACTCGCATTTACTGGCATTGGCACAGAATGTTGATAATATTCACGAAAATGATCGATTTTTGTCCCCAAAAATATATATATAATAAAAGAAATCTACATTTTCTTTTAAATGATAGAAAAGTTCCACATCAAGAGAGGAGAGGAGTGAGCATACAATACACCCACATTTGGGAATTTATAGGTGTAATAATAGTAGTATTACAATAAAATGTAAATATCCTAAAATTATTGTAAAATTTCAAACTTCTTTTTATCGATGTTGTAATGCATCCTTTACTCGCATTGTCACAGACTGTTGATAATATTCACGAAAATGATCGATTTTTGTCCCCATACATATATATATATATATATATATATATATATATATATATATATATATATATATATATATATATATATATAATAAAATATACCTACATTTTCTGTTAGATGATAGAAGGAAATATTTCGTTTGTGAAGTCAAAACTTTTTGTATTTGTAATTCGCGGCTTTGCCACTCGTGACAATATAATGTTTTCACTTCACTCGTGAAATATTTCCTGATATCTATGCAAAGAAAACGTACATATCCTGTATGTATCTGCTTAATTTAGCTCCTATTTCATTTTTTGTCCTTCTTTTTTAAGTAGATTTGGTCTTTATAGCATTTTAGTCTTTCAGTGGCTATCGTTCTCTGATGATAGTTGTTTTTTAACTGTATGCTTTTTAAAGAAAACTTTCTGTAATTTCTTACCCCAATTAGCATGCCCTGAATTCTAGATTTGTCAACAACAAATACTAATAGCATGTATGCATGTATGTATATATGTATGTATGTATGTATGTATGTATGTATGTATGTTGATTTGGTACTCATATGTAGGTATATATCTAATTATCTATGTATTGCGTGTATGTATTATATGTGTACGTTATCATTATACGTGTCTTAAAATAACGTTTCAATATCTGTTTAAATTGTTGTTTTAAATACATGTTTTATGTATCACAGTATGCTCATGTTTCTATGCTTTGTGTGTCATGTGTATGCATCCTGATGTTTCTATGCTTTGTGTGTCATGTGTATGCATCCTGATGTTTCTATGCTTTGTGTGTCATGTGTATGCATCCTCATGTTTTTATGCTTTGTGTGTCATGTGTATGCATCCTCATGTCATAACAACTTTTGTGGATCTATCTTTATTGCTTTTATTTCATTGTTTGTCGGAGTAATCGCTCTTTAGAGTTAATGCTATTTGTCGTAATATCCAACGTCAAATACAATTTCGTATGTCTTGTTTCTTTAAATATAATAAGCACTGTTCACAAAGCATGATGTGTCTTTCCGACTTCCGTACCGGTTCACGTGCACAAGTATATGACACACAGAATAAGATCCCGTCACACAATGGTTCACGTATTCCGTAATTTTCTGTTCTTTGAGACCTGTCAAAATTCACTATTTATCAAACGGAGTTCCATATTAAGTTAGAACAAAATATGTTAAGTCTTAATTCACTCGTAAATCCATTTGATTGTTCTCTTAGGAAATAAAGAAGCAGAGTTCTTAATGAATAATGGTGTGACATGTAATTGTTTTAACGTACCTTATTAGAGGTATGTTATGTAAATATGCATCTTTCAGTGACCATTGTTTTCTGTCTGGTGATTGGATAAAGTACTCTGGACTACAATATTTGAAATGCACCACACACAACAGTGGCTATTTATTGACAAAGAATTTTCTAAAAACATGTTGTGGCGTTGTCCACTAGGAGTAAAATGTTTCGGACGTAATATTTGAGCTGACAATTGCTGACGATTCCACATTTCCTTTCTTTTGTCAAATTTTGGTAATGGTAACCGTCCAATGCGTTACATTCGGGATAGAGTTATAATGAATGACGATATGACGAAAGAGAGCTGCAGCTACCGTTATCACAGTACTGATTCTCGAAAACCCGCATGATGTAATTTACAACTGTTTGTGGTTTTTTATGGAATAGTGTCACATTCATGGAGGTGAAGACCCGCTATGTTTCGTCCTGCTTCCTGCAACATTGAATAAGAAAAGTCAATGACTGCAACCAAGTGCGTTGTGCAATGTATTTAACTCTAAAATAGTGTATTTGTCAAATAATTAATAAGAGTAACTAGCATATCAATTATTTTGCCGTCCAATTTCAGGTCTTGAACTTGGCAATACTGCTATGGTTGAGAACGTGTTGTCACCTCCTTGAAATTAAAATTTATTATTTCCTATCTGCA
The DNA here is from genome assembly GCA_029931535.1 of Margaritifera margaritifera. Taxonomy (NCBI): domain Eukaryota; kingdom Metazoa; phylum Mollusca; class Bivalvia; order Unionida; family Margaritiferidae; genus Margaritifera; species Margaritifera margaritifera. The sequence continues at coordinate 10,969,887 of JAQPZY010001690.1, read as the reverse complement.
TCAAACCTGGCTTTGATCGGCCAATGAAACATCTTGCCACCGTTCCGTCAGACAAGCTGATTTCAAAATATTTAGATTTTCTTTACAAAAGATCTCCAAGCACAACCTCCATGACGTACCATATAGATGTAGAAATCAATGCGTGCTACAAAAGCTGTCGCATTGTCATGCCAATGTGTTGCAGAAATGTCCTTAAAACTAAAAAATACACATTTGTCTTTTGCATGTCAGAAATAATATAATATTCCCCGATCACAAATACAAAAATGAATTACTTTTAAACAGTAGTTTGGTGGAACGATTTCTACAAAATGTAACCAATTTATACACAATCCACTTCAATCTAACTCAAAACTAACCAAATAAAGTCATTTGAATATATGTAGATCTACGTGGTATTAGAACTCTATAATGACCTGTATATATAAGACATTTTTAAGCATCTCACTAGAGACAACTGTACTGTAGACAACAAAAAGAGTCAAATAGTAACATCCGTGACGAAAATGCCGTTGTTCACAGGTTTAATTTTTCAACGTAAGTCGTATAATATTAATTTTCCATTCGTTATGAACGCAAAATGTTTATGTGCAAATACCTCTATGCTGAGATATTGCTGGTCACTGACTAGCCAAGAACGTTGTTGTCATTGGGTTCGTTTAGGAGGAAAGAATCCTTTTGAAATAATAAGTCAGGTAATCAAAGAATTACATATTCAGGAACAAATGGCCACTGATCATAGTAAATAAAACACAACATTACCTTTAGTAGTATTAATTTGTGAATGAATTCAACATCCCTTAATTTCCCTTCAATGGGAATGACTCATCTGTACTAAATAAATACACGTCCCTGTATTTCCCTTCAATGGGAATGACTCATCTGTACTAAATAAATACACGGCTAAGTACTAACGTTGCTGGGTTTTGGTAAATATATATTGGTAAAAGTACGAACAAGTTCCTCTTAACAACATTCCCGTATACACGAAAAGAAAAGTACATCATAACCTAGCTACAACAATAGAGGACCAATATCTACTGTGGCAGGTCGAGCTTCCATATGTATGTCTACGAGTCATTTTGACCATTTATACGTTTCAAATCGTCGTTTTCGGAAGACTCGCAGAAAAACTATTACAAAGGAAATAATGATTGTATAAAACATAATCGACCAAACTTATGTCACTATTAATTATACAAATGTATTCACCTACACCAGTATCGTAACCAACCCTTCTGTTTACAATTCGAAAGGAAAGTTTCTTTGAAAGGTCAAGTAGAGCATTATTACGGTGCTAAGTAACCTGTCCAGTATCACACAATGCACGAGGCATGAAATAACCTCTCCAGTATCACACACTGCACGAGGCATGAAATAACCTCTCCAGTATCACACAATGCACGAGGCATGAAATAACCTGTCCAGTATCACACAATGCACGAGGCATGAAAAAACCTGTCCAGTATCACACAATGAACGAGGCATGAAATAACCTGTCCAGTATCACACAATGCACGAGGCATGAAATAACCTAAGATATAATCCTGGGTAAGTAGCATGCTGATATAACTGTTATCGTCTGTAACAAAATCTCCGCATACTAAATATATGTACAGTGGCGGCGCGAAAATTCGAGGCGCCCGGCGGCAATGTTCTTTAGTGGCACTTCTACTTTTCCACAGATAACAGTTTCTATGTCAGTTACCAACCTCCAAACCCACCCACCCAACAAACAAACAAACAAACCACCAGAAGGCGCCCCCCTCGCCCGGCGTTTGGGGCAATTGCCCCCGCTCCCTGCCCCCCGTCACTGTACATATGTATATGGATTATTTTCTGCAGTATCAACCTGTATCATACGCTTGTAAATTATATAAAACACTGTTGATTCAATCACATCGTGACGACAAGAGCCGTTTGATATTGCGTAGCATAAGTATAAATAAATGTCATGATCAGTTTGAAAATGTTCATATTTCATTTAGGCACACGGCAAATCATCAGACTCACTGTGAACGAATTCAACTCCATTTCTAATAGAGTTTCTATGATAAAGTATTATTCTCCCTAGAGTCTATTTTAGTAATCATTTTCTTAATAACTACATGTAGAGAAAAGAACTGAAATTTTCAACAAAGATTTTAATCAAAGCATTTGTCAAAGTTTCGGTAAATAAAATAATATCATTAGTGTCAAATATCAATTTAAATTAATTTATATGAAATAGATACCCTTTAAACCTAACAATATATTTCTGTTACATAGATATCGAACAAATAACAGTAGAATTACATTACGGTAGAAGTAGCGAAGAAAATAGCTTTTGGTTACTATAGACACTGGTTTAACTTCTTTATAAACCGAGGGACATCTGTTGCTTTTTTGTAAAGCTTGCTCCTTTTTTTATCTTAAATGCAAAGCGTTTACTTTTTCTACATAAGGATCGACATAACTGCTTCTTGCATCACTAGGACGTAAGTTGTTTAGTAGAAGAAGTGTACGCATATAAACCTTGTATAATTTAAACGTGCCTACCTGCGAAATCTTTTTTAAAAAATAACAGATCAAATACAAGCAAGTACGTCAGTGACTACTCCTTAAATACATACCAAGACATATTAAAACTATTTTACTGCAATGTTTCTTCAATTTATAGCCCTTAAAACAAGGCTTTTAAGAAGCATCCTTCCACTTTGTCAACACCCCTTGTAATCAACGGGTTTTACTTTCATTACTCAACAGAGAATCATTGCCGCTTGATTTACGATATTATAACTAAATTCACACTCCAGCCAGAACACGTAAAATACTACAACCTAGAGGCTAAAGCAGTCATTAAGACACAGCAAAAGCGGAAGTAGGAAAATTATTTTTCAAAGAAGCTGCGGCATTTTAATGTTACATGCATCCTGTTATTGTCAGAAGAATATAATGTTTTGAACATTCACTAATACATATGAATTAGGCCTAAACTAAATTTAACTGAAAAGACGCTTGAAATCATTATTTTATATATAGTAGGGATATTTAATGTGTGACTCGTTCTCGTGAGATTAATTATGTATCAAGCACGGAGAGGACGATCTTATATGCGAGAACTTGTTTCCGATGTCGTCACTTGAAGGTATATAACTAAAGTACCTTTGATGATACAATACTTTTAATTGGGTGCACTTATGAAAACTTGATTATATCAGACATAAAGATTACAAAAAAGACTTATAGTAATTTGTTTATTTATTGTTCTTATTAAATTTAAAACTAACGTTTCGCAAAACTGTGCGTATATGTGCTGTTCTTGTTATTAATGTTCCGGCAATTTCTGACATATGCTGTGAATGATAAACATTAACTGACTCGAGGGAATGTGAGTTCAATTTTTAGTTTGTGATCGAGTTTTAAAAAGGTTTATCATCGAAATGCCAGGACACGTAATAATTCCTCTCTGACACATAGTTTGTATTCCACAACAGGGGAAGTAAAGCTATAGCTGTTTATATGTGTCCATAACAGAGGTCAGACGCAACGATGTCCGTCACAGTTAAACATATTCGTGCAAAGGAATATATATCTTAACTATACCAGTAGCCTTAGTGCCAATTTCTTAAAAACAAATTTAAAAGCTAAGCAAACTCCCCCTGTTAAACCGTTGGTTTTCCGAAAAAACTGTTTGACTTTATATCATTGTATAATGTTGAAGACTAATGACAACAAAAGTTATTGATATTTGTATATTTGAAGTAATATCCATAAGAATTGCACTGGTAAAATCGAGGTGGAGTTTTAAAAACTGTAAGGTAACTTAAGAAGGTTAGTGTATGCAGGACGCCTGTAAAGGTCACTATTTTTGTATTTAATAAAAAATTTTTAGATTAGTGTGGAGATACTGATAAAAATCGTCGTTTGCTTACATCAAAAACTTGCTTACAGCATGCATAGTGTCTGCTCATAGGACTTGAAACACTTAAATATTCTCAGCAATTAACCTTTTTATTTTGTCTCTATCTGCCTTTGAAATCGGCGAGTCCATACAGAGAAAAATGTCGAAATATGATAAAATTACATCTGATATTCAAATTTAATGGAACAATAAAACTATTTTAAATCGGAAAGATTTTTTCAAAATCTATCAGACCAAACTAAAATCTTCTTTAAAATAAGATGATATGCATTTTGTACCATTTTGTCAGTAAACTATTAAAGCACAAAAAATTATTAAATTATTAAAATGCTAAAGGTTTAGCGAAAGACACTTGGTTGACACTATTTATCGACTGCTGCAACACGTCTTTCCTCCTTTTATTTAAATTGTACTGAGCTGCTTTTAATCAGGGGATTATGTCGTCACCTGTTAACTCAGTGTGTCCTAGCGCTATTTATTCTGGGTGAGCTTGGACGTAAGATGACGCGAATGCTACTTTTATCTCTTATTGAACAATAACAACAGATTTGATATCATTTTAATAATCGTAAGAACTAAGTTGTGAACGAAAATGATAACGTCAATGAATAGGATCTCCCATTTTGTGAAATCTTTGGCGATTTATGACCTGTTGTAACTCCGTCTCGCACGATTTCTGTACTGGAATTTCGATGTGGGCTCAATAATTGTGTCATAGTGATAACTTCACTAACGAACATACACTTATCTCGATGCATCTGAGACGAGAAATCTGTCATCGTTAGCTTGTGGAAATTTGATGATATTTTAAAAACTCGTTCAGCTTCTCTTCAGCTATTATATTATAGAGCATAATTGACAGCGCGCTGTTTTCCTAAACTTTTCTAAGTAAAGTGGCAGCACGCTGTTTTCCTATACTTTTTCTACGTAAAATGGCAGCACGCTGTTTTCCTAAAACTCGTTCAGCTTCTCTTCAGCTATTATATTATAGAGCATAATTGACAGCGCGCTGTTTTCGTAAACTTTTCTAAGTAAAGTGGCAGCACGCTGTTTTCCTATACTTTTTCTGTGTAAAATGGCATCACGCTGTTTTCCTAAACTTTTCTATGTAAAGTGGCAGCACGCTATTTTCCTATACTTTTCTATGTAAAGTGGCAGCACGCTGTTTCCTATACTTTTTCTACGTAAAGTGGCAGCACGCTGTTTTTCCTATAATTTTTATACGTAAAGTGGCAGCACGCTGTTTTTCCTAAACTTTTCTAAGTAAAGTGGCAGCACGCTGTTTTCCTATACTTTTCTACGTAAACTTGCAGCACGCTGTTTTTCCTATAATTTTTCTATGTAAAGTGGCAGCACGCTGTTTTCCTATACTTTTCTACGTAAAGTGGCAGCAAGCTGTTTTCCTATACTTTTTCTACGTAAAGTGGCAGCACGCTGTTTTCCTATACTTTTTCTACGTAAAGTTGCAGCTCGCTGTTTTCCTATACTTTTTCTACGTAAAGTGGCAGCATGCTGTTTTTCCTATAATTTTTCTACGTAAAGTGTTAGCATGCTGTTTTCCTATACTCTTCTATGTAAAATGGCAGCACGTTGTTTTCCTAAACTTTTCTAAGTAAAGTGGCAGCACGCTGTTTTCCTATACTTTTCTATGTAAAGTGGCAGCAAGCTGTTTTCCTATATTTTTTCTATGTAAAGTGGCAAAGCACTGTTTTCCTATATTTTTCTAGGTAAATTGGCAGCACGCTGTTTTCCTATACTTCTTTTTCTATGTAAAGTGGCAGCACGCTATTTTCCTATACTTTTCTATGTAAAGTGGCAGCACGCTGTTTTCCTATATTTTTTCTATGTAAAGTGGCAAGGCACTGTTTTCCTATATTTTTCTAGGTAAATTTGCAGCACGCTGTTTTCCGATACTTCTTTTTCTATGTAAAGTGGCAGCACGCTATTTTCCTATACTTTTTCTACGTAAAGTGGCAGCGTGCTGTCTCCTTTACTTTTCTACGATATGTCGGGATGAAAGACGAGAGAAGATTGCAACCACATCCGTCAACTGATAATACAAAATGCATTTATGTTTCAAGTGTAATAGAGAAAACTTGAAACAAACCGAAAATACCACAACATGGTAACATTTCTTTAAGAATCATTTTGATCGTCCCCACAGCGACTAAATAGTTTATGTTGGTCATTTAAGGCAGATGCTGATAGGGATCGGAACACTAATTCATTTCCCATAGAACTTAATGTTACGATATTAAAAAACAAAAATAAGTTCTTCATTAGATTGGCATACAAACCACGCACGGTTCCATTCATTAGGGGTAGAGAAAAATTGTTCAGCCTTGAAAAACAGGTGCTTCGCAGCATGTTTTTGAGTCTCGTGCTGCTATACAGGTGTGTGTGTGTGGGGGGGGGGAGGGGCTTCTTGGTCTGCACGTAATAATATAGCCTCACATCAAGAGTCCATACGATGTTTTGTTAGTAAAAAAATTAAATACAGGATCTAAAAATAAAAGTACATATTTTGTTGTCAACTATAGTACATAGATTGAAGTTTGTGAAATTAATAATGGAAAAAAATTGAACCCATTTATTAGCCAATGGGTGCGTCTCAAAAGATTTAGTACTCAATTTTTTATTCTCCTACCAGTATACTGGTTCCCTGGCTGTAAAATAATTAGTGGTCTGATACCTATACCGAACATACATTTTGGGCATTTTTGTGTATTGACAACCTAAGACACCAAGAATGTACAATACTAACTTGGGCGATATTCTAAGCACACTAAATGGTAATAATTAGCACTTATGTAATACCTAAAGGTGATAAGAATTAATTTCATTAATTGGATATTTTGTTTTCTTAAATCATTCGTTAAGAAGTGTTTATTGCACCTGGCAGGTTCATTTTTTTTTTCATCACTTGTCACACGAAAAATCGATAAATGTAGAGGTCTGGAACCTGAGGCAAAATGCGAGTCTGGCCTATCTGTAAACTGATACTAACTTCCATTGATGCAAATAAATAATATAAACGGTGCAGAATGTAGTTCTAACAGCACTAAACAGGTACTAAATTCACACTTTGAAACTCAAAGCGTAAAGTACATTGTCAAAAATGCCAAAAGTAAAGAGAAAAATCAGAGGTTGTCTTAATAGGAGAAAGTTTCACTTCAGACCAGGAAATATTCCTCATAACAAGGGTGTAACAAGTGAGAAAACTGTAGAGAGGGATGTCAAAAAACACTGTATAAGACTTTCAGAGAAAAAGTACAATATTGTCACACAAAGACTAAATTCACACTCTGGTATTGAGAAATCGGAAGTTTCGGTGCAATTCAAGTTCCTACGACCAACTAAAACCAAAGATTTAGAGGCTGATCTGCTTGCCAGTGACTTCGAACAAAAGAGCTAAATAGAAATTCATCATTATTTAATGTTAAAAGAAACATTATAAATCAATCTGGTTTCCTATTTTTCATTACATAACTCATGGAGGAAAGTAATGTAAAGAAAAGATATAACAATGATAACCAGATAACATTTCATTTTAAAAAATGTAGCAGACAAAATATGTGCACAAATACCATTTATTCAGAGTAGCAGGTCTCTTCGCACGATTCCTAACTGTAAGATAATAAAATACAAATACCATTTGAATGTTAAAGTTCAGATTTTGTTACTATGAGATATGTTAGCTCATTCTCAAATAATGGACTAGGGGAGCTAACCTATCCAAGGAAACTAATACCTTGACACAAAGAGTTGTAAATAAGAAATGAATGCATTTATAAAGCACCCGGCAACATAAAATATCATACATGTAAGATTCTATGTAACAAAAAGGGTAATATATTCATAATTTTCATGTCAGGTCTGGTGAAAAGAGTACAAACTTGCTGCCACAGATCTTGAATAATGAATAACTGTGGAATGCGGTGTTCACAGAACACAAGAAAACATATCCCATGTGTGACGGTAGCCTAGAATGGGATACATAATTAAAAAGTCTAATGCACTTACAAAATGTGATGCCATGAAAAAACAAAGTTGAACGCGAGAGGATGAGAAAGAATTTTGCTATAGACCTGATCAAGCGTTATCATGCAGAGTGTACCAGCTGGGGAAAATGACAATTCAGAAGACATATCTCAACACTAACACATAAAAGTCTGAAAGTGTAAATAAAGTAATTCGAAGAAGTTTACCTCGAAATGGAACATTCATGAGGAATTTCCATACACCATATCATAGCGCAGCACATTACAGCAACAATGGCCCTGGGATAGTCTATAGTGAAACTGTGCCGAGCTTCTGGGTGCCCCATAGCAACAAACTCCAGTGTGGCTATGCAACTGATAAGAAGACAAAGAGAACATATTATTGATAAGACATTTTGCAAGAAAAAGAAAGCATACAAACATAATAGATGTAAAAAGAGAGCACTTTTATTCAGACTCGATGAGAAATATCAGGAGGAGATGAATTATGCAAAAGGTAGATTGTTATGTAATATTAGAAAAAACTCAGAGCTAAATATGACAAAAGTATAAAAGATTTACCTTGAATAAGATTTATTATATTAAACACATGGGTTTGTGGCATTGTGTATATAGTCCCTGGTTTTTACAGTGATATCTCTCTCTCTCTCTCTCTCTCTCTCTCTCTCTCTCTCTCTCTCTCTCTCTCTCTCTTGATAGAATGGGGTTTCAAAACTAAATGGTCAATGTTCACACACATATTTTCATGACACCAGTGACTAACATTAAGAGATTTATTTTTCTCATCCAGTCTATGCATTAAGTCAGGTGTAATTCTTCTTTTTATCATATATGAAATCTGTGTGCAGTTAAAAAGGAAATAGTGCCATCAACCCATCTCACTTTATGCTTCCCATAGCCAGATTTGTGGGGTTTTCCAATCCAAATTACACAACCATGCTTGTTTTCCATAATTCTTTACTTTTTCACTATTATCTGCCCTAAATTACTCCAAAAATGATCCATTTTACTATAATTACTTTTAAATCAACCAATACTGAAACGGATGCGGAGATGCACGTGGTTGTCATGGATACACACATTATCCCCACCCCTATAGGGATCGGACCACTAATTCATTTTCCACAGAACTTAATGTTACGATATTAAAAAACAAAAATAAGTTATTAATTAGATTGGCATAAAAACCACACACAGTTCCATTCATTAGAGTTAGAGGAATTTATATCAGCCTTGAAAAACAGGTACTTCGTAGCACGCTTTTGAGCCTCGTGTTGCTATACAGGGGGCTCCCTTATCTGCACCGAATAACATAGCCATTGTTCGTGTTCTATTTTGGATCGTGAGGCTTAAGGAGTCCGACGAGCAACAGGAATAGTGTTTCAAACTCCGTCTGATCAAGCACCTAGGGTGGCAGCCTCCTTGTTGACTCCTTCCCATACTCCGAGACGAGAATAAATGAAAGTTTGGGTAAAAAAAAATGATGTTAACGCCTTCTTTAGCAGAAGAGATAAATAAAAAAAGAAGGGAAAAGAGAAGGGAAAAAATAAATCAAGAAAAAGTGACCAAAGAACGGATGATTACTCCTTCTCTCGTTTATTTCTCTTATTCCATCCACGTGGCTGTATCTATCACACTCTTTGGTACTTTTTGCTTTTCGTCGCTTTTCATGACATTCTTGAAATCTCTTAAGTTAGGTTTAGCTGATGAAAGAGTTGAAGACATTGCAATAATTGTCCGTACAGTTCCGATTTTTCTGTTTCTGACAAATCTGTTCGATCCATCAACGATTGCATATCTTGTTGTAAGTATGACATCTCGGTTAGATTAGGATTAGGATGTAAATGTGGTGTGCGTTGTTCGTACAAACGATGGAATTCCATCAATCGCTTGTAAGGAACTAAAGTCAATTTTCGTCCTTCCGTAAGATCTAAAGATACAAGTGTGATGTCTTTCCATAAAGGTATGTCCTTTTTATCTTCTTCTTCGTCCTCTCATCACTCCCCATAAAGAGGTCCATCAATCGATCCCAACAAAGGAGCAGCCATTTGTAACAATGGTCCTATTAGAATGGGTAGAAACAACGGTCCTATTAGCATGGGTAGAAATCCTCGTTAAACGAGTACGTTTTTTCTTTTGACTGATTGACATTTTCCTTTTCCCCATTTGGCGAAGAACGTTCCGATGTCGTCCTAATCGTTGTTTCTGTATCTTGGTCAAAAGCACTGTCCCTTTCAAAACGTTCAAATAACATTCACACACGGTATCGCTGATTTCTTTGGGTGCATTATCAATGATTTGTTTTTGCATCGGAATATTGGATTCGGTAAGTACTGACAAAACATCCCATTCTTTCTTGGCAGAAGATTTCTTTGGACGTGGACGACGATGATGATGGTGTGAACTTTGTGACATCTTTGTCCCAGGAGGGAAAAAATAAAGTGAATCATATTCAGCGCGTCTTCTTTTTAATACTGGAATTCTTCTCCACTGATTGTCAGGACGGAGTATCAAATTGACTTTAAGTACTACTGGTGTTCTATACGGTCTTATCTAAATGATTGCCTCTTATATCGTTCTTGGCAAAAATGTTTTGTGTTTTTATCAGGTTACAAGCTTGAAGACGAAACACTACACACCGATTATCAACATATGTATTTTTAAAAAGAATCCTGCAGAAATCCACTGGTAAAATCCTGCTGGATTTTCAAAACCCGTAAGGCAACTGTTGTCCTCTCTTTCATGTATCTTTCCGCATGAACATTTTATCAGCTGGATTTTGAGTTTCTTCTCTCCTCAGACCTGGCCGAAATTATAATTTAAATGTTATTTGAAGCGCGAACAATCTAATTGACAGAAGAAGGTAAAATACAATGTTGATTCATAGGGTCTTAGAACGAATATCTGCACTGTTCAAAGGCGACACATTAGCCCCATATTTTAAGCTATAAGGAAGTGAAGGGTACTTTTTTACATTAAAATTTTGACTTGCACGGAACATATATTCACGTGTATCTCATTTGTTACATTTAAATTTAAATTCCAACTTGAGTACATTTTAAATGGATACATTTTTACGATAATAAATTGCATATTGGAGACATAGGAGGGCAGTTAAATACTTTCTAATTTATGCTGAAAATGTTAATTTATGGAATATCGATAACACTAGAAACATTTAATATCAGCATCTGCCTTGAACCAACAATATAAACTTTTGGTCTCAATATGTAGAAAAAGGATAGGAAAACAGCGTGCTGCAACTTTACGTAGAAAAAGAAGTATAGGAAAACGGCATGCTGCCACTTTACGTAGAAAAAGTATAGGAAAACAGCGTGCGGTGCCACTTTACGTAAAAAAAGGATAGGAAAACAGCGTGCTGCCACTTTACTTAGAAAAGTTTAGGAAAAACAGCGTGCTGCCACTTTACGTATACAAATTATAGGAAAACAGCGTGCTGCTACTTTACGTAGAATAAGTATAGGAAAACAGCGTGCTGCCACTTTACATAGAAAAAGAAGTATAGGAAAACAGCGTGCTGCCACTTTACATATAAAAAATATAGGAAAAACAGCGTGCTGCCATTTTACATAGAAAAGTATAGGAAACCAGCATGCTGCCACTTTACATAGAAAAGTATTGGAAAACAGCGTGCTGCCACTTTACATAGAAAAGTTTAGGAAAACAGCGTGCTGCCATTTTACGTATAAAAAGTATAGGAAAACAGCGTGCTGCCACTTTACTTAGAAAAGTTTAGGAAAACAGCGCGCTGTCAATTATGCTCTATAATATAATAGCTGAAGAGAAGCTGAACGAGTTTTTAAAATATCATCAAATTTCCACAAGCTAACAATGACAGATTCCTCTTCTCAGATACATCGAGATAAGTGTATGTTGGTTAGTGAAGTTATCACTATGACACAATTATTGAGCCCACATCGAAATTCCAGTACAGAAATCGTGCGAGACGGAGTTACAACAGGTCATAAATCGCCAAAGATTTCACAAAATGGGAGAACCTTTTCATTGACGTTATCATTTTCGTTCACAAAATAGTTCTTACGATAATTAAATTTATAACAAATCTGTTGTTATTGTTCAATAAGAGATAGAAGTAGCATTCGCGTCATCTTATGTTAAAGTTTGCACACATCGCTATCTCTGTTTGTCTTTGCATAAACAGTTTGGTTTTTTGATACACATGCCAAGCAAGCATATAGGTGCCTTTGGATACTTAAATTTTCCAACATTCAATAATTTTTTAATGTTGCCACGGAAACAAAGTTTTGCATAAGTAATATATATATATATATATATATATATATATATATATATATATATATATATATATATATATATATATATATATATAAATTTAAAGTACTGGACTATATGGTACTTTTACTACTTAAAAGTTCAAACACTGTTAAATATATAAAGAAGGGCACGATTGAAAAATCGCAGATACAGACTATAGGGGCACATGGTCTTCAGTTTGCACTTCTAATGAGTGTTATTTGACATTTCTAGATGAATCTTGTATTACGTATTTTCTGCTCACTTGTTCTATTATCTGTGCATAATAAAAATTCTCTTAGGCGTAATAATTGATATACGCATGCGGTACATGTAAAATTCATATTAGTACTCGAGCAGTGATGCATGGATGCCATGTATAATTTGGGTATCCCTAACACCATAATGAATTTTGTCCATTTAATACTCCCTTAGCCCCCCACCCCCATTATATATATATATATATATATATATATATATATATATACCTTTTTACTACTTTTTTTAATCGAACGAGAATATTTCTAATCACCATGCTTCCAGTTCCTGAACAATATTTACCCCATGATAAGTGGACCTTATCAGGTGGAAACTCTTCTGATCCGTTAAAGATGCAAGCAAATAAAAAAAAAAAGCAGTAGAAAAAATCAATCTTTAATTTGCATTTGTACAAGTTGGAATAGACTGATCTTGATAATAGCGGCATGAGGATTAAATGATGGTGGTTGCATGGTTCGAGATGTATGTTCCTTTTCAATCATTTAAAACTCATCTTAGTTTAAGACCTGACGGCGAAGTTACATAATAATTTTGGAAATAACTTTGACTTAATAAATATTTCACAGCAACATATTTTCTCAATGATTATTTCGAAAGTAGATTTTAGAAAAGAGTTTTTTCAGAACGGAACAAGTCCATCATGCATCTGGTAACATTGTATCTTAATTCATAAGATTTCAAAATATTATATCAGGTTTCAGTAAAAAATGTATCGTGGATATTAAACAAATCTGAATAGTTGAATTATCGTTACCTATTTACAACTTTTACTTCATAATGGCTGAGCCAGTTTTGATTAAGCTTTGTAGGGATGTTGCAAATAACATCTATCAACTCTGAGTCCGGATTGCCTCACGGATCACAGGGATGGTTTCCAGTGCAACCGGGTTGAAACACTATTTCAACTTGTCCAGAACGGATGAGTTAATTTCGATCACTTGGTAGGATTGTTTCTTATGACATTCATTATCAATATTTTGTCCGGGCTGTCTCTCCTACCAATAGTGTGGTTGCCACTGTAACCAGTTTGGAAACCTATTTTCATTTGTTTCTCTAGAAAAACTGTGCGCTAAGTTTGTTCAGACATGATAAGACTATTTCCTAAACATGCTCTGTAAATTTATGTTTGGTGTTGCTTTCCTAACAACAGTGGGGCTTCATTAGCAACAAGATGGAGAACCTCTTTTTGACTTATTTTCTAGAACGACTGTGACTATTTTGATCAAACTTGGTAGAAAATTTGTCAGAACGTGCTCTATCAAAATTGTGTCCGTAGTGGCTCCCCTAGCAGCGGCGAGGCTTTCAAAACTACCAGAGGCGAGATCTGTTTTCGACTTCCTTTGAACGGCTGTGTCAATTTCGATCAAAGTTGGTACGCATGCTTGTTAGGGCATGCACTGTAAAAATTGTATCTTTGGTGATTCCCCTAGCAAAGTCGTGGTTTCTTTTGCAACCCTGATGAAACCCTGTTTTAGGCGTCTTCATTAAAATGGATGAACCAATTTGTATCAAATATGGCAAGAGTGTTTGCTACGCATATGTCAAAATTGTGTCAAAGGTGGCACCACTATCACTGGTGTGGCTTCCAAAGCAACCATGTGTAAAAAGAAAGAAAGAAGAAGAAAAAAATATTTTCAACTTCTCTATAATGGCCGAGCCATTGTGGATTACATTTGTTATCAACGTTCGTTAGGACAAAACAGTGTTGCTTTTCTTAACAATCAAGTGAAATATGTTTTGACTCCTACTCTAGAACGGCTGAGCTAATTTAAATGAAACCTAGCAGGAATGTTTCTTGGGGTTTACTCTATCAAATTGTGTCTGAAGTGGCTCCCTTAGCAATGATGTGCCAAACAGTTTCAACTTCTTCCTCCGAACGGTCTAACCATCACCAAACACGAGTGTTTCTGAGACATGCTCCATTAAATTTGTTTGTGTGGAGACTCCCCTAGTAACGGTGTAGCTGATTATATATATATATATATATATATATATATATATATATATATATATATATATATATATATATATATATATTACTGTTAGCAAATATATTGCTATATTGTTTTTCTCCTGTTTGTCCTAGTGTCCGCACGTATGTATGCTCATCCCAAATCCGTTTGAGCATGATTGCACAAAAGCTATTAAACGCAGAGTTATATATGAAATAGTACACATTTTGTCATTGACTTAAGTAGATGATCCGATTGGACTTTAACATATATACTCTTATTTGTAAAAACTCTCTTACCCTTTGTGAATTTTTCAGTGTCAGTCCTGTAATGAAACTGTTTCAGTGCGATCAACAACACAAAAGTGAATATAGCGTATAGTAAGTTTCAGTACCGTTTGAAAGTCATAAGGTGATTACCTTACTATACTTTAACATGCATATCACTATTTGAATGAATTTATAGTTCTTTATCTGGAATTTTCCAAGATGGACTTAAATCCGTTTCAGCATGATTACACAACAAATATTCATAAATTTCTACAAATCAATTCTCAGATGCAGATTACATTTTGGCATTATTGCTGTGTTTTAATCTGTGATTCAGAGTTATGGGTCAGTGGCACCTTGATATTTCCTAAAGTGGCCAGGTCAGATTTTGATAGATTTCTGTTGTTTTTTTAAATAAACAAAATATGTTTTTCGTTTTTTTTTTTTTTTTAGCAATTTAAAACTATTCAATTCATAATACTGAATGCAAATATAAATCAACATTGACATTTCTTTTTCACCTGAACCAAATTTATGTGTAATATCATGGGCACTCTTTCCATTTTCAATGAGAGTAGCTATCCACCATTTACAAGTGATTCACAGGGAAATTAACTGTTTCTGATGTGCTATCTGTGAAAGCTAATCAAGTCTAATAAAGAGAAGTCAGAATGTTCTTTTTCTACTGAATTAAATTTACATTATGTAATTTACTCTTGTGGCAGCCAGTATGTTGCGGTCAATACTTCCTGCTGATTCGTTCTTTTACTTATACAATGGATTTAAATAGCAACTTGATACCATTTTACGAAGCAAACGCATAATGATCTGCAAAAGAATCTCTTCATTTATATATAGTGTGTGATAATTTTAAAATTACCACTACTTTGTTGCACTGTCTTTATCCTATGAGAGTCAGAAATTCAAATGTTTACATTGACAGTGTTCTTACTGTGGATTTAACAAACCATTACTTCTGACTTCATTACCACCCAGATTTCTTCCTAAAGGTTTATTGTATTAGGTTTTGATGATGGAAACCTCTTTAGGCAATTTCACCCGATTATTTTAACACCGCGCCGTTTTTGGCGCGTCTTGCATATTTGTGTAGGACATCTATAATTTTTATTGCGCCATTGTCTAAGATTTGATTCTCTAAATTATAACTATATTGTCTTGCCTACGGATCATATGTGAGCCACTGGGGTCACTTTTGCAATGGCGTTGTTGTCATTGTCGTTGTCAAACTATGTAGTGCTCCGCTGTACAATTTCCTCACATATTTTGACAACAATGTACACTGGCATGTCAATTTTGTACGACATTTTCGTACACTACTGACTATTTAGGGTTCAATCTTGAGCGCCTTTTTTCCACCTTTGGCGCAATAAAAATTGTATAACTCTCACGCACTTTTACATGCGAAGTTGACCTATAATATATACAGGGGCAGGATCAATAATCGAAACTAGAGGAAAGAGAGACGCACATCGGTGATTCTTTCGGCACTAAGTCTGTAGAAATCATCTAGCAATTAGTGCGAAACTAATAATGCTGGAAACATAGCAAATTCCCAACAAACCAATACAATTAATCATGAACCAGTTAGAACTGAGTGAGCTGACCTGTGTGAAAAGTTTAAAAAAAGTACTGTATTGTTTTATTAGAGGACTAATTAATATTTTATTATCTAATTTTCATGTAACCACATGCGGAGTCATATAGAAAAAAATACGACCAATGTAAAATTATTGATGGCCTCTCATGAAGATCGTGTTGGGGCAGTGGCCACATCAAGCTTAAAAATTCCTAGATTGAACCATGGTCATTTATACTTTAACGATTGTTTTATTTTTTTCAAACGTTGGATCTTACTAATTAGTGAACGCGGTGTGATTAATGTATGTGTTATGTATGATGTTTATATAATATTATAAATATTTTAGGAAATTATAAATGTTTCTTCACTTTAATATTTGCTTAAATCTTAATGTTATCAGGAAAAACATGTTTAACTAGTGTCCTTGAATTAGGTTGTTTTGATCAATATGTTTTCTCAATTTGAAGGTCAAGGTTGATTTTTTTTTACAAGTAAAAATTCCATTAAGATGACTCATATTCTAGAACATTCTGTCATGTGACCAATCTTTATATATGCCATGTTCGGTGGACATTTATTCAGTTTTGACATTACCATCAGTCTTGTAAAGAGCTATTACAGTTGTGAAAATTCATTACAAATTCTAAGAGAGGAATTATTTTAAATATTCATTGGATTATAACAGTGCTCATAAACTTTTGGATTTTGGATTTTTAATTAATGATTTTGGAATTTAACTGAACTTATTAAGAGATTTTGGAATACTTCATTTTGACATCAGCACATCAAGATTTCTAGTACATCAGGACTTTGGAGACCATTAGCACATCATAACATTCAAGGACACAGCCGTGAATTCGGAACATTCTATATTTAGGACTTGTGGTTAGAACAATCATTCTTATTGGATTATTAGGATTTCAAAACACATTACTGTAAGTGACTTTTTGATTTTTCATTTTAATTATCTAGTAATAAATTGCTTGTTGATTTTTTACTTGATTTGTTGGTTTCACTTTCTTTCTGTTACATTTTTCTTAGACCATAGAGTCGTAACAGAAATTGGGGGCTCGTCCGGGATTTGAATTTCTTTAAAGCATTTTAGAGATATTAAAGTTATTTATGAAATTCATATTGATTTTGTCTCGGAGAATTATTTTTTTGTCTTTGGCAAAGATTTTTAAATAGAGAAATTTTTTTGTGTGAAACCAACAAGCATTTACAATGGCATCTAATGTTCAGAATTTCATTTCAAAACTTACTCAGGAGGGGTTAGAGTGCATGAGAAAGGATGAGTTGCTCGAGCTTGCCAGAAAATACAGTCTATCTGAGGCAAAAGTATCATTGACAAAACAGGAGATAAAGATTATTTTAATTCAGTATTTAGTAGGAAAGGGAAATTTTGATAGTAGTGCTTTAAGTTTGAAGAGAAAGCCTGTATCTGGTTCTGACAGGAAATTAAGGGAATTAGAGTTAAAGAACCAGATGGATTTAGAATTGGCAAAGCTTCAGATTCAGAGAGAGAGAGAAAAAGAAGAGAGGCAGATGGAGAGAGAAAAAGAAGAGAGGCAAATGCAGATACAGATGGAGAGAGAGAAAGAAGAGAGGCAGATACAAATGCAGAAGGAAGAGAGGCAGATACAAATGCAGAAGGAAGAGAGGCAGATACAAATGCAGATGGAGAGAGAGAAACAGGAGAGGGAGATGCAGAGAGAGAGAGAAAGAAAAGAAAGGGAAATGCAATTTAAATTAAGAGAATTAGAACTGGCAAACAGAGCACACTCCACTCCTTCAAAAACAAGTTCAGGTTTTGATGTTACTAGATATATTAAGTTAGTACCCCCTTTTCAGGAAAAAGAAGTAGATAAATACTTTCTTCATTTCGAGAAAATAGCTGAAAACTTGAAATGGCCCAGAGAGCATTGGACTTTGTTATTACAAAGTGTACTAATTGGCAAAGCTCGTGAAGTCTACATTTCACTGTCAGTACAACAAAGCACTGATTATGATGTGGTTAAGGAGTACATCTTGAAAGCTTATGAGTTGGTACCAGAGGCATATCGACAAAGGTTTAGGAATTGTAGAAAAGAAACTGGACAAACTCATGTCGAATTTGCAAGGGATAAAGAACAACTATTTGATAGGTGGTGCTCAGCCAAGAAAGTTGATCAAGCTTATGATAACCTCAGACAGCTCGTATTAATTGAAGAGTTCAAGAGGTGCATCCATAGTGATGTTAAAACCTATCTTGACGAGCAGAATGTGGAAACTTTGGAAAATGCTGCTCGTATGGCTGATGATTATTCCTTGACTCACAAAATTTCATTTGGCAATAAGTCGTCCTCTCAGCAGTTTTCTGCTAAAAAACCATTTCAGTCTCATTCTAGTACTTCCAAATTTCACAACAGCACAACTGTTAGGAATCAAACATCTGATAAGACTGATCAGAAATCCTTATCTCTTCCTACGTGCACTTATTGTAAAACGAAAGGGCACGTTATTTCTGATTGCTTCAAGTTGAAAAATAAGCAACAGAGAAAAGACAGAGCTTTTCCAAATGCTCTTATTTCTACGAGGTCAAGGTCACGGTCTTGTATTGAAAGCAATACATTTGTTGGGTCAAACAAACCCCAGTCTGATTCTATTTTGGAGGCTTATGAACCATTCATGTCAGAAGGTTCTATATCACTTATTGGTGATTCTGCCAAACCTATCCCAATTAAAATATTAAGGGACACTGGAGCTTCTCAGAGTCTTTTATTATCAGGTACTTTGCCTTTGTCTGAGGAGTCTTCTTCAAGTGAAAGTGTTCTTGTTCAGGGAGTAGAGTGCGGCTTTGTAAATGTTCCTCTCCATTGTGTAAATTTGGCATCAGACATAGTTTCTGGACCTGTGACTGTTGGGGCAGTGATTTCTTTACCCATAGAGGGTGTTCATTTATTACTAGGCAATGACCTAGCTGGAGATAAGGTTGTGGTTAATCCACTTGTAACTGACAAGCCTTGTTTGGATCAGAAAGTTGATCCTGTCGAAACTGAAATCCCTGATTTGTACCCTGCTTGTGCAGTAACTAGAGCTATGGCAAAAAGAGCTATTGAGAGTGATGTTGATCAGGATATTATTCCTTTAGCTGACACATGTATTGGTCAGTCTTTTGATGAGGTCACTTTTTCCTCAGGTATTGATCAATCAAATGGTATTGATCACAGTGATCCTCTTTTGGCAACTCATTCTCTTTGTTCTAATCAGGATGACAAACGACAATCCCTTGTCATTGAACAGGAGCAAGATCCCGAGATATCTTGTTTGTTTCAGAGGGCTATTAGTGAAACTGAAGCCACACAAGTTCCAGTGTGTTACTTTGTGAAAAATGGGGTCCTTATGAGGAAATGGAGACCACCTGGTGTACCCGCTGGTGACGAGTGGTCAGTGAGCTATCAAATTGTTGTTCCTAAGTCATATTGACAGGAAATTCTTAATTTAGCCCATGAAACTCCTTTGGCTGGTCATTTAGGAGTCCGTAAGACTTATCACAAGATCTTGAATCATTTTTATTGGCCGAAACTCAAAAGTGATGTTTCTAAATACTGCAGATCTTGTCACACTTGTCAAATGGTAGGAAAACCCAATCAGAAGATACCTAAGGCTCATCTGCAACCTATTCCTGCATTTGATGAACCATTTAGTAGAAGAATAGTAGACTGTTTTGGTCCTTTACCTAAAACCAAGTCAGGCAACCAATACTTGTTGACCATCATGTGTGCATCTACAAGATTTCCAGAGGCAATTCCTCTGAGAAATATAAAAACTAAAACTATTGTGAAAGCTTTGGTGAAGTTTTTTACACTTGTTGGCCTTCCCAAATCTGTCCAGTCAGATCAAGGGTCAAATTTTATGTCTGGAATTTTCCAACAAGTTATGCATGAATTAGGCATCCAACAGTTTAAATCTTCTGCCTATCACCCTGAAAGTCAAGGTGCTTTGGAAAGATTTCACCAAACTTTGAAGAATATGATTCGATCATATTGCGTTGATACAGAAAAGGATTGGGATGAGGGTGTTCATTTGTTGTTGTTTGCTGTTAGGGAATCAGTTCAAGAGTCGTTGGGTTTTAGTCCCTTTGAACTAGTTTTTGGTCATACTGTCCGTGGACCATTGAAATTATTGAAAGAGAAACTTCTTTCAAATGAAGGTTCAGAGATTAATCTTCTTGATTATGTCTCTGATTTCAAATACAAGTTGTCAAAGGCCTGTGAAGTAGCAAGAACTAATCTTCACACTACTCAGTCAAAAATGAAATTAAGGTATGACAGAAATACACAGGAAAGGAGTTTTAAACCTGGTGACAAAGTTCTGGCTCTCTTTCCCATACCTCAGAATCCTCTTCAGGCTAAATTTTTTGGTCCTTATACCGTTGAAAAGAAAGTAAATGACTTAAATTATATCATTAACACTCCTGGGAGACGGAAACAGAAACAACTTTGTCATATAAATATGTTAAAGGAATATTTTGACAGAGATAGCTCAGCTAATTATTTAGTTAATTTAGTTGTACCTGTCCCACACAGTGAAGATATCAACGATGGAGTACGATCAGACTATAGTGACTCTGGTATAACCAATCTTCGGAATTCAGAAATATTGAACAACCTAGACCAGAAACTTTCACATCTACAACAACAGGAAAGAAATGAACTAAAACAGCTATTACATGACTATGAGCACTTGTTTCCTGATGTTCCAACACGAACAAGTAAAATTTATCATGACGTTGACATTGTAGATTCTGCGCCTGTGAAACAGCATCCTTATAGGATGAATCCTCTCAAACAGAACTATCTGAAGAAAGAAATTCAGTATTTACTGGAGAATGATTTCATAGAACCAAGTAAAAGTAACTGGAGTTCACCATGTATTCTTGTTCCCAAGCCAGATAATACATTCCGTATGTGTACTGACTATAGAAAAGTCAACAGTGTCACCAAAACTGATTCATTTCCAATCCCAAGAATGGACGATTGCATTGATAAAATTGGAAATGCGGAATATGTCACCAAGTTTGACCTTTTAAAAGGATTCTGGCAAATTCCACTGACGGAAAGGGCAAAAGAAATTTCAGCATTTGCAACTCCAGATGGACTTTATCAATATAAAGTCATGCCGTTTGGAATGAAAAATTCGCCTGCAACGTTTCAACGTCTGATGAACATGTTAACATTTGGTCTTGATAATTGTGACGTTTATATTGATGACGTCATTATCTACAACAACACCTGGGATGATCATTTGGAAACCATTCGAAAATTCTTTGATCGACTCAGCGATGCGAATCTGACAATTAATTTGAGCAAAAGTGAGTTTTGCCATGCTTGTGTCACATTTTTAGGACATATTGTGGGACAAGGTCAAGTTAAACCAATAGAAGCTAAGGTCAAAGCTATCTCTGAATTTCAAGTTCCAATTTGTAAAAAGCAACTGATGGGATTTGTAGGTATGGCTGGATATTATCGGAAATTTTGTTCCAATTTTTCCAAAATTGCTGAACCTTTGACAAGTTTATTGAGTAAGAAAACCAAATTTTTTTGGTCTGACAAGTGTCAGGAATCTTTTGACAAGTTAAAGGCCATGCTTAAGAATGCACCAGTTCTTTCTGCACCAAATTTTAGCCAATCATTTAAATTATCTGTTGATGCGAGTGATGTAGGGGTTGGTGAAGTATTGATTCAGGAAGACAAAAGTGGTGTGGATCACCCTGTGTGTTATTTTTCTAAAAAACTAAACAAGCACCAGAAAAATTATTCCACAATTGAGAAGGAATGTTTGGCTTTGATATTGGCTTTACAGCATTTTGAAGTGTATGTTACCTCAGCTCTTTCTCCAATTATTGTGTACAGTGATCACAATCCCCTTACTTTCATCAACAAAATGAAAGATAAAAATCGGAGATTGTTGAGATGGAGTTTGATATTGCAAGAATATAACATTGACATCAAACACATGCCTAGAAATGTAATATTGCTTGATGTAATTAAGTCCAGTATCATAAAACATGTTCTTATGTAATTTTGGTTATTATAGTATTAGATGTATATTCAAAAGAAAGCTTTATTACATAAATCTTTCTTTTTCTTTATGAGGGGAGGTGTTATGTATGATGTTTATATAATATTATAAATATTTTAGGAAATTATAAATGTTTCTTCACTTTAATATTTGCTTAAATCTTAATGTTATCAGGAAAAACATGTTTAACTAGTGTCCTTGAATTAGGTTGTTTTGATCAATATGTTTTCTCAATTTGAAGGTCAAGGTTGATTTTTTTTTACAAGTAAAAATTCCATTAAGATGACTCATATTCTAGAACATTCTGTCATGTGACCAATCTTTATATATGCCATGTTTGGTGGACATTTATTCAGTTTTGACATTACCATCAGTCTTGTAAAGAGCTATTACAGTTGTGAAAATTCATTCCAAATTCTAAGAGAGGAATTATTTTAAATATTCATTGGATTATAACAGTGCTCATAAACTTTTGGATTTTGGATTTTTAATTAATGATTTTGGAATTTAACTGAACTTATTAAGAGATTTTGGAATACTTCATTTTGACATCAGCACATCAAGATTTCTAGTACATCAGGACTTTGGAGACCATTAGCACATCATAACAGTCAAGGACACAGCCGTGAATTCGGAACATTCTATATTTAGGACTTGTGGTTAGAACAATCATTCTTATTGGATTATTAGGATTTCAAAACACATTACTGTAAGTGACTTTTTGATTTTTCATTTTAATTATCTAGTAATAAATTGCTTGTTGATTTTTTACTTGATTTGTTGGTTTCACTTTCTTTCTGTTACATTTTTCTTAGACCATAGAGTCGTAACATATGTATCTCTTATTTTGTTTAAACAAGTGTATTGACTACAAAAATCAATGCGATGCTGAAGGGGACGAGGTCAAACTAATCGATGGCTGATATTATAGTCGAGTACTGGGTCTCTACTCGTTCATTGTTGAATAGCCGGATAGTTGTTCCACCACGATATTCTGATATGCATGGGTAACTTTCTGATATGGACAAAGACGATGCCGATGAAAATATCACCTTTTGCTACTTTTACATTTACGTTGATTTTAAATTTTATGGTATAATTATGAATAAATGAAAAAAACTATTGATGTAAAATTAGCATCAATGCATTTTTCAATGTACCTTGAGTATATAAAGTTAAATTTTGTTCATGTATCTTGCATGCAAATTGTAAAGTGGTTTGCAAAAATCCGTGGTTCAAATTTTCGATGCAAAGTCAATTTTCATCTTTACCCTTTATTATTCCAATCGTATTGCTTAAATGTCCAAATAAATTACACCAATGCACTCTCGCATCTTTCACCAATAAAACGATACCCTTATTGTTATGTTGTTAATGATGAAATATATGAACAGTGTTGCGTAGAAAATTATGTACCCGAAAGGAGTTTATCTGACCCTTACAGCAAATCCACCTTATGCTATTACAATGCACTGGGAACCCTGTTTGGATACCAATAGGGTAAAGGTACTATTTGGTTCGCCAGGCAAGAAGTTTCCATCCTCCCTGTATGTTAATCTCAGAACCTATGTAGCGCCTGTTGTTTCGAGTCCTCATGGACTCAGTTCTGACACCTGGATATTTCTCTATTTTGCCTATATAACCTGTACAAATTAATCTTGCTAAAACTTTTCTCTTACCCAGAATTTCAAAAGTGATTCAGCACTATTATTAAAGAATGGCTGCAAATTTAAACTTTTTTCTCTTTTCATTTTTTTTCTATGTAATTATCCATTGTAGTCTGCTTCACATTGATAGCTTCGATGCAGTGGATGAATGTCTTTCCGCTTATCGGATCACAATTTAAAACTAAAATTCAAGTGACGATACTTATATAATCTACAATAGTGTTTTCAATTCTTGAAAGAGAAACTCTTGAATATTTTAAGAAAATTACTTAAGCAAATATAAAAATTAATGACACAAATAATACGGTCAGTACTTTTAAAGAAGGTTCTAAATTTTATAACTTCATTTTCAGAGGATAAACACCGAGTTTTCACCTAAATTGTACATGAATCTAAAATTTTGTTTCAGACTTTGCATGCCTTGTATGATCAATACATTCAGGAAAGAGAAACAAAATGTATGGACTCTAAAGGTCTGATTTTCTTTCATTAACAATTTTTTATATCAATATTGGGAGAAGCCGTGATATTGGATACGTTCTGAATATCAGCCTCTATTTGGGTTGTTATTGCTATATTACTATACCAATTGGCATCAAACGTGCATCTTTTGGTGAGTATATCAAGCATCAAAACTGAGTCGCTGTGATATACTTTCCAGGATCTCTAATTCGATACATTTTTACATGTTACCAACAAACCTACAATTATGGTAAATTTTGTGGAGAGGAGGGAGTCAGAGCTAGAAACAAATTTTGTCTAAAGCGTTGGAGGAAATTGAATCATGGACAAACTAACAGATGGGCAAATGCGATCATAGCATAACAAAGACTTTAAAAATAAATTTGTATACTATTAAGTGGCTAAGTTTAATACTTACAAGTATTTGAAGTAAATATTTGAATTATTCCATAATTGTGCAAGAGAGACAGATTAACACAGCAACATATTTAAACAATATAAAATTAAATTGTGCAAACAAAGGGTTAACTAATGGTGCAAGATATAGACAACAAACAATAATGGGCTCAAGGCTAAAGGTGTGGGTATGTGCAGTCTCAACATCAGAAATATAGAATAGCAAATCGCAAATTCATTATCAGCTTCAAGTCAAATAAAAACACCGGAATGATTAATTCATTTGAGAGCGAGAGTGTTAGCATCGTTTATTGACCAACTGCTCTAGAATTCAGCTATTAGGCCGATGTAAACTAAAGTAGCAGGCATGTTTCTTTGGGTAAGGAATGGACCCTGGACCCATCATCTGAAGCAACATTGTCAGGAGGAAACTAGAAATATCTGGAACTTTGCATGATTTTGAAACACTTCACATTAGGACTGTTTCACATTACTGGCCTCTAAAGAGTGTTCATGTTGTGATTTCATTTCTAGAGGTCAAGAGGGCCCATTGGTGGGTGAAAAGGGGAATCGTTTGATCATCTGTGGAACCAGTGATACTACTACATAGAATAATATGGTAAATACTGAACGAGTTTAATATACGAATATTAATTTGCAATTTAAAAATTGAATCATATACAAACTTATCAGAGTTTATTCACTCAGTGTCCATTTTAAGATGCGCCATTGCGCTATTGACTGTATTTTCACCTTTGGCGCAAGAAAGACGCCTCTATGGCACCTGTTGTGCGAGCAAAAAGACCACAGAACATTAAGATCAAAGATCGTTACAGCTGATTTCGGACTGACTGAATCGAGAGCACACCAAGCTGGCTTACTCAAAAGAGTACGCTCGTTGGCAAAAGAGCACATGACGATCAATTTCATAGGCTCACAGAAAGGTCTGCGTGGGCACCAATTGCAGGCACATGGTCGATGATTGTTAATATACAACGTAAAGAAGAAAAAATGAAATCTTCAGCAAAAGCACAATTGCATTTCTTTCCAAAGTTTGTGTACAGGGTGAAAAAATGTAGACTTGCGTATCTCAAAAAAATTCTTGAGGCGAATGGTTACTCAAGCATGATGTGTTCAAATCCCAGCATGGAAGGCCTGCAGCAGGGAAAGGCTGATATTGAGAGGCGTTTGCATTTTATTCATAAACAATAAACCCTTAAGGATATTTGCATCACCTGTTTTGTTCTAAATTACCCCACCTATTGACATACTAGAAGCCTTTAAGTTCCACTTTGTTCAATTTTTGGAATGAAAACTGCCATGTTTTTTTATTTGAATTTTATCAAACTTGAAAAATAGTCTACAACATCAATACCCAGGACGAGTTCGGATAGGAGCGAGATCTATCCTTATTAATTTAACGCGATGATTTTGCATCTGATTGGCTGACATTGTTATCACCCTGAAGGCCATATTTCTGTTTTGAATTTGATAAAACTTGGAAAATAAACTTTTATCATCAAGACCTCAAAACAGTTCGATAATGAAGGAGATCCACGCCTATTAAGGAGGTTACATTGCATTTGATTGGCTGAGCTTGTTACCATTCCGGTGTCCGTATTTCTGATCTGACTTCGATCACACTTGGAATATATGATTATATCATCGAGATCTCAAAAAAGTTCGATAATGAGCGAGATCAGTTCATACTAATGAGGTGATCTTGCATCTGTTTGCCTGGGCTGGTAACCATTCAGGAAGCCATATTTCTGATCCGAGTGATCAAATTTGGAATATATGTTTATATCATGAAAGTCCTGGAGAATGTCGATAATGAGGGAGATACACGCATGATAATGTGGTGATCTTAGCTCTGATTGGCTGGACACTTTGATCCTCTGGAGTTCGTTTTTCTGATCCGATTTTCATCAAACTTCAGATATATATTGGACCGAATTGACATAATAAGCGATTTCCACACATATTATTGAGGTGATCATGAACCTAATTGGCTGAACTTATTACCACTCTGGAGGTCATATTTCTGATCCGGTTTTATCAAGTTGAAATATAGGCTTATATGATCATGATGTCGAATGAGTTCGATAACGAACGAGATACACACATATTAATTAGGTGATTTTGCATATGATTGGATGAAATCGCTACCACCCTAGAGACTATTTCTACTCCGATTTGCGTGACCTTGGTATAAATACTTAAATCATCAAAATCTTATATAGGTACAATTAGTAGCAAGATCAATTTATACTGATGATGTGATCTTGCTTCTAATTGTTTGAGCTTGCAAACGTTTTAGTCACCGCTGCTTATCAGTTTTAAATCAATCTTAGTATATACGCTTATATCACCAAGATATCCAACGAGTTTTATTATGAGCAAGATCTGCGCATAATAATGACCCTCGGCGCAGTTATAAATAGTTCTCAATTTGTATGCTATTAAATCGATTTGTTTTATCTTTCAACATTCCTTCCTCTTTCTTTCTTTCTTTCTTTCTTTCTCTCTCTCTCTCTCTCTCTCTCTCTCTCTCTCTCTCTCTGTAAAGAAAAGCAAGGGAAGTAACCCATAATGTTGATCATTGAGAATCGGAGATTTGGGTTAAATCAGTTTTCCGGTTATAAGGCCTGTGTCGGCTGCCGTGTTGTACCATTAGGCAGGACACTATACTTTTATTACTCAACAAGCACTAACTTAAGAAACTAAAAGTGGACTTAGCCTAATCAGACCCTAAATGTTGTTGTACGAGACGTACACTATTGATTTATAGTGCACACCAATAATATTTTGGAGAGATATAAATGTGGAAACATTTGATTGGACGCCTTGATATTAGGGGCTATGTTCAATTGCAAGCTAGCATAAACTATATGAAATGGTGTACTTAAGGGTGAGATTTTCTTTGCGCAAGTAATTGTACTTTTTCAATATTGATTTTGCTCCAAAAAGAACAAATATCTTGCATCGTTGCAGTGCTGCGCATGTCAGATATTATTTTGCCACTTGGTCAGTGATGACACATCAACGACGTCTACAATGTTGGTGTCCCTAACACCACAATAAATTTGATGATTATCATTCATGTATTTCTAGTTCCAAAACATAAATGCATATGTGTGTGTGTTCGTAAGAAAAACAATTTGCTCCTCTAATAGTTGGTATATTCATTATTCGGTGACTAGTGCAACTTAATCTTTCAAGTTTATTCAGACTACATTTTGCTTCTTACTAGCTTTTTATTAAACATGTTTTTAAATCTGATTAATGAGCATGAATATAGAAACTTTATAGTTGTATTGTAAGGTATATCCGTATCAATATGCGCATATAAAAATAAGTGCATACAATCGTCACCAATTTATGAATGTACACACGTACTGTCCAGATTTTACATTATTATCAACACATTTGATTGTCTTATGAGCATTATTATTACTGCTAAATAGTTGTACAATGAAGAAAGAAGATTATGCACAAATGTATAGAATCCAGATAGCTTTTTTAAAAACTACCTCCACGGTTACATGTACAAGAAATAGCATTGTTAACAACTACCTCCACGGCTATATGCACAAGAGATAGCATTTTTAAGAACTACCTCTACAACTAAATATGTGCAAGAGATAGCATTTTTAAGAACTACCTCTACAACTAAATATGTGCAAGAGACAGCATTTTAAAGAACTACCTCTACAACTAGATATGTACAAGAGACAGCATTTTAAAGAACTACCTCTACAACTAAATATGTGCAATAGACAACATTTTAAAGAACTACCTCTACAACTAAATATGTACAAGAGACAGCATTTTAAAGAACTACCTCTACAACTAAATATGTGCAATAGACAGCATTTTAAAGAACTACCTCTACAACTAGATATGTACAAGAGACAGCATTTTAAAGAACTACCTCTACAACTAAATATGTGCAATAGATAGCATTTTAAAGAACTACCTCTACAACTAGATATGTACAAGAGACAGCATTTTAAAGAACTACCTCTACAACTAAATATGTGCAATAGATGGCATTTTAAAGAACTACCTCTACAACTAAATATGTACAAGAGACAGCATTTTAAAGAACTACCTCTACAACTAAATATATACAAGAGACAGCATTTTAAAGAACTACCTCTACAACTAAATATGTACAAGAGATGGCATTTTAAAGAACTACCTCTACAACTAAATATGTGCAAGAGATGGCATTTTTAAGAACTACGTCTACAACTAAATATGTGCAAGAGATAGCATTTTTAAGAACTACCTCTACAACTAAATATGTAGAAGAGACAGCATTTTAAAGAACTACCTCTACAACTAAATATGTGCAAGAGATAGCATTTTAAAGAACTACCTCTACAACTAAATATGTACAAGAGACAGCATTTTAAAGAACTACCTCTACAACTAAATATATACAAGAGACAGCATTTTAAAGAACTACCTCTACAACTAAATATGTACAAGAGATAGCATTTTTAAGAACTACCTCTACAACTAAATATGTACAAGAGATAGCATTTTAAAGAACTACCTCTACAACTAAATATGTACAAGAGATAGCATTTTTAAGAACTACCTCTACAACTAAATATATACAAGAGACAGCATTTTAAAGAACTACCTCTACAACTAAATATGTACAAGAGACAGCATTTTAAAGAACTACCTCTACAACTAAATATGTACAAGAGACAGCATTTTAAAGAACTACCTCTACAACTAAATATGTACAAGAGACAGCATTTTTAAGAACTACCTCTACAACTAAATATGTACAAGAGATAGCATTTTAAAGAACTACCTCTACAACTAAATATGTGCAAGAGACAGCATTTTAAAGAACTACCTCTACAACTAAATATGTACAAGAGACAGCATTTTAAAGAACTACCTCTACAACTAAATATGTGCAAGAGATAGCATTTTAAAGAACTACCTCTACAACTAAATATGTACAAGAGATAGCATTTTAAAGAACTACCTCTACAACTAAATATGTGCAATAGACAGCATTTTTAAGAACTACCTCTACAACTAAATATGTGCAATAGACAGCATTTTAAAGAACTACCTCTACAACTAAATATGTGCAATAGACAGCATTTTAAAGAACTACCTCTACAACTAAATATGTGCAAGAGATAGCATTTTTAAGAACTACCTCTACAACTAAATATGTACAAGAGACAGCATTTTAAAGAACTACCTCTACAACTAAATATGTGCAAGAGATAGCATTTTTAAGAACTACCTCTACAACTAAATATGTAGAAGAGACAGCATTTTAAAGAACTACCTCTACAACTAAATATGTGCAAGAGACAGCATTTTAAAGAACTACCTCTACAACTAAATATGTGCAAGAGACAGCATTTTTAAGAACTACCTCTACAACTAAATATGTGCAAGAGATAGCATTTTTAAGAACTACCTCTACAACTAAATATGTAGAAGAGACAGCATTTTAAAGAACTACCTCTACAACTAAATATGTGCAAGAGACAGCATTTTAAAGAACTACCTCTACAACTAAATATGTGCAAGAGACAGCATTTTTAAGAACTACCTCTACAACTAAATATGTGCAAGAGATAGCATTTTTAAGAACTACCTCTACAACTAAATATGTGCAAGAGACAGCATTTTAAAGAACTACCTCTACAACTAAATATGTGCAAGAGATAGCATTTTAAAGAACTACCTCTACAACTAAATATGTGCAAGAGACAGCATTTTTAAGAACTACCTCTACAACTAAATATGTGCAAGAGATAGCATTTTAAAGAACTACCTCTACAACTAAATATTTGCAAGAGACAGCATTTTTAAGAACTACCTCTACAACTAAATATGTGCAAGAGATAGCATTTTTAAGAACTACCTCTGCAACTAAATATGTGCAATAGACAGCATTTTTAAGAACTACCTCTACAACTAAATATGTACAAGAGATGGCATTTTTAAGAACTACCTCTACAACTAAATATGTGCAAGAGATAGCATTTTAAAGAACTACCTCTACAACTAAATATATGCAAGAGACAGCATTTTAAAGAACTACCTCTACAACTAAATATGTGCAAGAGACAGCATTTTTAAGAACTACCTCTACAACTAAATTTGTGCAAGAGACAGCATTTTAAAGAACTACCTCTACAACTAAATATATGCAAGAGACAGCATTTTAAAGAACTACCTCTACAACTAAATATGTACAAGAGAAAGCATTTTTAACAACTACCTCTACAACTAAATATGTGCAAGAGACAGCATTTTTAAGAACTACCTCTACAACTAAATATATGCAAGAGACAGCATTTTAAAGAACTACCTCTACAACTAAATATGTGCAAGAGATAGCATTTTTAAGAGCTACCTCTACAACTAAATATGTGCAAGAGATAGCATTTTTAAGAACTACCTCTACAACTAAATATGTGCAAGAGATAGCATTTTTAAGAACTACCTCTACAACTAAATATGTGCAAGAGACAGCATTTTTAAGAACTACCTCTACAACTAAATATGTGCAAGAGATAAGATTTATAAGAACTACCTCTACAACTAAATATGTGCAAGAGACAGCATTTTAAAGAACTACCTCTACAACTAAATATGTGCAAGAGATAGCATTTTTAAGAACTACCTCTACAACTAAATATGTGCAAGAGACAGCATTTTAAAGAACTACCACTACAACTAAATATGTACAAGAGAAAGCATTTTTAACAACTACCTCTACAACTAAATATGTGCAAGAGACAGCATTTTAAAGAACTACCTCTACAACTAAATATGTGCAAGAGATAACATTTTTAAGAACTACCTCTACAACTAAATATGTGCAAGAGACAGCATTTTAAAGAACTACCTCTACAACTAAATATGTGCAAGAGATAGCATTTTAAAGAACTACCTCTACAAATAAATATGTGCAAGAGATAGCATTTTTAAGAACTACCTCTACAACTAAATATGTGCAAGAGACAGCATTTTAAAGAACTACCTCTACAACTAAATATGTGCAAGAGACAGCATTTTAAAGAACTACCTCTACAACTAAATATGTGCAAGAGACAGCATTTTAAAGAACTACCTCTACAACTAAATATGTGCAAGAGACAGCATTTTAAAGAACTACCTCTACAACTAAATATGTGCAATAGACAGCATTTTTAAGAACTACCTCTACAACTAAATATGTACAATAGACAGCATTTTAAAGAACTACCTCTACAATTAAATATGTGGAAGAGATAGCATTTTAAAGAACTACCTCTACAATTAAATATGTGCAATAGACAGCATTTTAAAGAACTACCTCTACAATTAAATATGTGCAAGAGACAGCATTTTAAAGAACTACCTCTACAACTAAATATGTGCAAGAGACAGCATTTTTAAGAACTACCTCTACAACTAAATATGTGCAAGAGATAACATTTATAAGAACTACCTCTACAACTAAATATGTGCAAGAGACAGCATTTTAAAGAACTACCTCTACAACTAAATATGTGCAAGAGATAGCATTTTTAAGAACTACCTCTACAACTAAATATGTGCAAGAGACAGCATTTTAAAGAACTACCACTACAACTAAATATGTACAAGAGAAAGCATTTTTAACAACTACCTCTACAACTAAATATGTGCAAGAGACAGCATTTTAAAGAACTACCTCTACAACTAAATATGTGCAAGAGATAGCATTTTAAAGAACTACCTCTACAACTAAATATGTGCAAGAGACAGCATTTTTAAGAACTACCTCTACAACTAATTATGTGAAAGAGACAGCATTTTAAAGAACTACCTCTACAACTAAATATGTGCAATAGACAGCATTTTTAAGAACTACCTCAACAACTAAATATGTGCAAGAGACAGCATTTTAAAGAACTACCTCTACAACTAAATATGTGCAAGAGACAGCATTTTAAAGAACTACCTCTACAACTAAATATGTGCAAGAGACAGCATTTTAAAGAACTACCACTACAACTAAATATGTGCAAGAGACTGCATTTTAAAGAACTACCTCTACAACTAAATATGTGCAAGAGACAGCATTTTAAAGAACTACCTCTACAACTAAATATGTGCAAGAGACAGCATTTTAAAGAACTACCTCTACAACTAAATATGTGCAAGAGACAGCATTTTAAAGAACTACCTCTACAACTAAATATGTGCAATAGACAGCATTTTTAAGAACTACCTCAACAACTAAATATGTGCAAGAGATGGCATTTTAAATAACTACCTCTACAACTAAATATGTGCAATAGACAGCATTTTTAAGAACTACCTCTACAACTAAATATGTGCAAGAGATAGCATTTTAAAGAACTACCTCTACAACTAAATATGTGCAAGAGACAGCATTTTTAAAGAACTACCTCTACAACTAAATATGTGCAAGAGACAGCATTTTAAAGAACTACCTCTACAACTAAATATGTGCAAGAGACATCATTTTAAAGAACTACCTCTACAACTAAATATGTGCAAGAGATGGCATTTTAAAGAACTACCTCTACAACTAAATATGTGCAAGCGATAGCATTTTTAAGCACTACCTCTACAACTAAATATGTGCAAGAGATAGCATTTTAAAGAACTTCCTCTACAACTAAATATGTGCAAGAGATAGCATTTTTAAGAACTACCTCTACAACTAAATATGTGCAAGAGATGGCATTTTAAACAACTACCTCTACAACTAAATATGTGCAAGAGACAGCATTTTAAAGAACTACCTCTACAACTAGATATGTACAAGAGACATCATTTTTAAAGAACTACCTCTACAACTAAATATGTGCAAGAGACAGCATTTTAAAGAACTACCTCTACAACTAAATATGTGCAAGAGACAGCATTTTAAAGAACTACCTCTACAACTAAATATGTGCAAGAGATGGCATTTTTAAGAACTACCTCTACAACTAAATATGTGCAAGAGACAGCATTTTAAAGAACTACCTCTACAACTAGATATGTACAAGAGGCAGCATTTTTAAAGAACTACCTCTACAATTAAATATGTGCAAGAGATAGCATTTTTAAGTACTACCTCTACAACTAAATATGTGCAAGAGACAGCATTTTAAAGAACTCCATCTACAACTAAATATGTGCAAGAGATAGCATTTTTAAGAACAACCTCTACAACTAAATATGTGCAAGAGATGGCATTTTAAACAACTACCTCTACAACTAAATATGTGCAAGAGACAGCATTTTAAAGAACTACCTCTACAACTAGATATGTACAAGAGACATCATTTTTAAAGAACTACCTCTACAACTAAATATGTGCAAGAGACAGCATTTTAAAGAACTACCTCTACAACTAAATATGTGCAAGAGACAGCATTTTAAAGAACTACCTCTACAACTAAATATGTGCAAGAGATGGCATTTTGAAGAACTACCTCTACAACTAAATATGTGCAAGAGACAGCATTTTAAAGAACTACCTCTACAACTAGATATGTACAAGAGGCAGCATTTTTAAAGAACTACCTCTACAATTAAATATGTGCAAGAGATAGCATTTTTAAGTACTACCTCTACAACTAAATATGTGCAAGAGACAGCATTTTAAAGAACTCCATCTACAACTAAATATGTGCAAGAGATAGCATTTTTAAGAACTACCTCTACAACTAAATATGTGCAAGAGACAGCATTTTTAAAGAACTACCTCTACAATTAAATATGTGCAAGAGACAACATTTTTAAGAACTACCTCTACAACTAAATATGTGCAAGAGACAACATTTTAAAGAACTACCTCTACAACTAAATATGTACAAGAGATGGCATTTTTAAGAACTACCTCTACAACTAAATATGTGCAAGAGATAGCATTTTAAAGAACTACCTCTACAACTAAATATATGCAAGAGACAGCATTTTAAAGAACTACCTCTACAACTAAATATGTGCAAGAGACAGCATTTTTAAGAACTACCTCTACAACTAAATTTGTGCAAGAGACAGCATTTTAAAGAACTACCTCTACAACTAAATATATGCAAGAGACAGCATTTTAAAGAACTACCTCTACAACTAAATATGTACAAGAGAAAGCATTTTTAACAACTACCTCTACAACTAAATATGTGCAAGAGACAGCATTTTTAAGAACTACCTCTACAACTAAATATATGCAAGAGACAGCATTTTAAAGAACTACCTCTACAACTAAATATGTGCAAGAGATAGCATTTTTAAGAGCTACCTCTACAACTAAATATGTGCAAGAGATAGCATTTTTAAGAACTACCTCTACAACTAAATATGTGCAAGAGATAGCATTTTTAAGAACTACCTCTACAACTAAATATGTGCAAGAGACAGCATTTTTAAGAACTACCTCTACAACTAAATATGTGCAAGAGATAACATTTATAAGAACTACCTCTACAACTAAATATGTGCAAGAGACAGCATTTTAAAGAACTACCTCTACAACTAAATATGTGCAAGAGACAGCATTTTTAAGAACTACCTCTACAACTAAATATGTGCAAGAGACAGCATTTTAAAGAACTACCACTACAACTAAATATGTACAAGAGAAAGCATTTTTAACAACTACCTCTACAACTAAATATGTGCAAGAGACAGCATTTTAAAGAACTACCTCTACAACTAAATATGTGCAATAGACAGCATTTTTAAGAACTACCTCTACAACTAAATATGTGCAAGAGATAACATTTTTAAGAACTACCTCTACAACTAAATATGTGCAAGAGACAGCATTTTAAAGAACTACCTCTACAACTAAATATGTGCAAGAGATAGCATTTTAAAGAACTACCTCTACAAATAAATATGTGCAAGAGATAGCATTTTTAAGAACTACCTCTACAACTAAATATGTGCAAGAGACAGCATTTTAAAGAACTACCTCTACAACTAAATATGTGCAAGAGACAGCATTTTAAAGAACTACCTCTACAACTAAATATGTGCAAGAGACAGCATTTTAAAGAACTACCTCTACAACTAAATATGTGCAAGAGACAGCATTTTAAAGAACTACCTCTACAACTAAATATGTGCAATAGACAGCATTTTTAAGAACTACCTCTACAACTAAATATGTACAATAGACAGCATTTTAAAGAACTACCTCTACAATTAAATATGTGGAAGAGATAGCATTTTAAAGAACTACCTCTACAATTAAATATGTGCAATAGACAGCATTTTAAAGAACTACCTCTACAATTAAATATGTGCAAGAGACAGCATTTTAAAGAACTACCTCTACAACTAAATATGTGCAAGAGACAGCATTTTTAAGAACTACCTCTACAACTAAATATGTGCAAGAGATAACATTTATAAGAACTACCTCTACAACTAAATATGTGCAAGAGACAGCATTTTAAAGAACTACCTCTACAACTAAATATGTGCAAGAGATAGCATTTTTAAGAACTACCTCTACAACTAAATATGTGCAAGAGACAGCATTTTAAAGAACTACCACTACAACTAAATATGTACAAGAGAAAGCATTTTTAACAACTACCTCTACAACTAAATATGTGCAAGAGACAGCATTTTAAAGAACTACCTCTACAACTAAATATGTGCAAGAGATAGCATTTTAAAGAACTACCTCTACAACTAAATATGTGCAAGAGACAGCATTTTTAAGAACTACCTCTACAACTAATTATGTGAAAGAGACAGCATTTTAAAGAACTACCTCTACAACTAAATATGTGCAATAGACAGCATTTTTAAGAACTACCTCAACAACTAAATATGTGCAAGAGACAGCATTTTAAAGAACTACCTCTACAACTAAATATGTGCAAGAGACAGCATTTTAAAGAACTACCTCTACAACTAAATATGTGCAAGAGACAGCATTTTAAAGAACTACCTCTACAACTAAATATGTGCAAGAGACTGCATTTTAAAGAACTACCTCTACAACTAAATATGTGCAAGAGACAGCATTTTAAAGAACTACCTCTACAACTAAATATGTGCAAGAGACAGCATTTTAAAGAACTACCTCTACAACTAAATATGTGCAAGAGACAGCATTTTAAAGAACTACCTCTACAACTAAATATGTGCAATAGACAGCATTTTTAAGAACTACCTCAACAACTAAATATGTGCAAGAGATGGCATTTTAAATAACTACCTCTACAACTAAATATGTGCAATAGACAGCATTTTTAAGAACTACCTCTACAACTAAATATGTGCAAGAGATAGCATTTTAAAGAACTACCTCTACAACTAAATATGTGCAAGAGACAACATTTTTAAAGAACTACCTCTACAACTAAATATGTGCAAGAGACAGCATTTTAAAGAACTACCTCTACAACTAAATATGTGCAAGAGACATCATTTTAAAGAACTACCTCTACAACTAAATATGTGCAAGAGATGGCATTTTAAAGAACTACCTCTACAACTAAATATGTGCAAGCGATAGCATTTTTAAGCACTACCTCTACAACTAAATATGTGCAAGAGACAGCATTTTAAAGAACTTCCTCTACAACTAAATATGTGCAAGAGATAGCATTTTTAAGAACTACCTCTACAACTAAATATGTGCAAGAGATGGCATTTTAAACAACTACCTCTACAACTAAATATGTGCAAGAGACAGCATTTTAAAGAACTACCTCTACAACTAGATATGTACAAGAGACATCATTTTTAAAGAACTACCTCTACAACTAAATATGTGCAAGAGACAGCATTTTAAAGAACTACCTCTACAACTAAATATGTGCAAGAGACAGCATTTTAAAGAACTACCTCTACAACTAAATATGTGCAAGAGATGGCATTTTTAAGAACTACCTCTACAACTAAATATGTGCAAGAGACAGCATTTTAAAGAACTACCTCTACAACTAGATATGTACAAGAGGCAGCATTTTTAAAGAACTACCTCTACAATTAAATATGTGCAAGAGATAGTATTTTTAAGAACTACCTCTACAACTAAATATGTGCAAGAGACAGCATTTTAAAGAACTCCATCTACAACTAAATATGTGCAAGAGATAGCATTTTTAAGAACTACCTCTACAACTAAATATGTGCAAGAGATGGCATTTTAAACAACTACCTCTACAACTAAATATGTGCAAGAGACAGCATTTTAAAGAACTACCTCTACAACTAGATATGTACAAGAGACATCATTTTTAAAGAACTACCTCTACAACTAAATATGTGCAAGAGACAGCATTTTAAAGAACTACCTCTACAACTAAATATGTGCAAGAGACAGCATTTTAAAGAACTACCTCTACAACTAAATATGTGCAAGAGATGGCATTTTTAAGAACTACCTCTACAACTAAATATGTGCAAGAGACAGCATTTTAAAGAACTACCTCTACAACTAGATATGTACAAGAGGCAGCATTTTTAAAGAACTACCTCTACAATTAAATATGTGCAAGAGATAGCATTTTTAAGTACTACCTCTACAACTAAATATGTGCAAGAGACAGCATTTTAAAGAACTCCATCTACAACTAAATATGTGCAAGAGATAGCATTTTTAAGAACTACCTCTACAACTAAATATGTGCAAGAGACAGCATTTTTAAAGAACTACCTCTACAATTAAATATGTGCAAGAGACAACATTTTTAAGAACTACCTCTACAACTAAATATGTGCAAGAGACAACATTTTAAAGAACTACCTCTACAACTAAATATGTGCAAGAGATGGCATTTTTAAGAACTACCTCTACAACTAAATATGTGCAAGAGACAACATTTTAAAGAACTACCTCTACAACTAAATATGTGCAAGAGATAGCATTTTAAAGAACTACCTCTACAACTAAATATGTGCAAGAGACAGCATTTTTAAGAACTACCTCTACAATTAAATATGTGCAAGAGACAGCATTTTTAAGAACTACCTCTACAACTAAATATGTGCAAGAGACAGCATTTTAAAGAACTACCTCTACAACTAAATATGTGCAAGAGACAGCATTTTTAAGAACTACCTCTACAACTAAATATGTGCAAGAGACAGCATTTTTAAGAACTACCTCAACAACTAAATATGTGCAAGAGATGGCATTTTAAAAAACTACCTCTACAAATAAATATGTGCAAGAGATGGCATTTTAAAGAACTACCTCTACAACTAAATATGTGCAAGAGATAGCATTCTAAAGAACTACCTCTACAACTAAATATGTGCAATAGATAGCATTTTAAAGAACTACCTCTACAACTAAATATGTGCAAGAGACAGCATTTTAAAGAACTACCTCTACAACTAAATATGTACAAGAGACAGCATTTTAAATAACTACCTCGACAACTAAATATGCGCAATATATAGCATTTTAAAGAACTACCTCGACAACTAAATATGCGCAATAGATGGCAATTTAAAGAACTACCTCTACAACTAAATATGTGCAATAGACAGCATTTTAAAGAACTACCTCTACAACTAAATATGTGCATTAGATGGCAATTTAAAGAACTACCTCTACAACTAAATATGTGCAAGAGATGGCATTTTTAAGAACTACCTCTACAACTAAATATGTGCAATATATAGCATTTTAAAGAACTACCTCGACAACTAAATATGTGCATTAGATGGCAATTTAAAGAACTACCTCTACAACTAAATATGTGCAATAGACAGCATTTTAAAGAACTACCTCTACAACTAAATATGTGCATTAGATGGCAATTTAAAGAACTACCTCTACAACTAAATATGTGCAATAGACAGCATTTTAAAGAACTACCTCTACAACTAAATATGTGCAAGAGACAGCATTTTTAAGAACTACCTCTACAACTAAATATGTACAAGAGATGGCATTTTTAAGAACTACCTCTACAACTAAATATGTGCAATAGATGGCAATTTAAAGAACTACCTCTACAACTAAATATGTGCAAGAGATGGCATTTTTAAGAACTACCTCTACAACTAAATATGTGCAAGAGATGGCAGTTTAAAGAACTACCTCTACAACTAAATATGTACAAGAGATGGCATTTTTAAGAACTACCTCTACAACTAAATATGTGCAATAGATGGCAATTTAAAGAACTACCTCTACAACTAAATATGTGCAAGAGATGGCATTTTTAAGAACTACCTCTACAACTAAATATGTGCAAGAGATGGCAGTTTAAAGAACTACCTCTACAACTAAATATGTGCAAGAGATTGCATTTTTAAGAACTACCTCTACAACTAAATATGTGCAAGAGACAGCATTTTAAAGAACTACCTCTACAACTAAATATGTGCAAGAGATAGCATTTTTAAGAACTACCTCTACAACTTAATATGTACAAGAGATGGCATTTTTAAGAACTACCTCTACAACTAAATATGTGCAAGAGATGGCATTTTAAAGAACTACCGCTACAACTAAATATGTGCAATAGATGGCAATTTAAAGAACTACCTCTACAACTAAATATGTACAAGAGATAGCATTTTTAAGAACTACCTCTACAACTAAATATGTGCAAGAGATAGCATTTTTAAGAACTACCTCTACAACTAAATATGTACAAGAGATAGCATTTTTAACAACTACCTCTACAACTAAATATGTACAAGAGATGGCAGTTTAAAGAACTACCTCTACAACTAAATATGTGCAAGAGATTGCATTTTTAAGAACTACCTCTACAACTAAATATGTGCAAGAGATAGCATTTTAAAGAACTACCTCTACAACTAGATATGTACAAGAGACAGCATTTTTAAAGAACTACCTCTACAATTAAATATGTGCAAGAGATAGCGTTTTTAAGAACTACCTCTACAACTAAATATGTGCAAGAGACAGCATTTTAAAGAACTACCTCTACAATTAAATATGTGCAAGAGATAGCATTTTTAAGAACTACCTCTAGAACTAAATATGTGCAAGATACAGCATTTTTAAAGAACTACCTCTACAATTAAATATGTGCAAGAGATAGCATTTTTAAGAACTACCTCTACAACTAAATATGTGCAAGAGATAGCATTTTAAAGAACTACCTCTACAACTAAATATGTGCAAGAGATAGCATTTTTAAGAACTACCTCTACAGCTAAATATATGCAAGAGACAGCATTTTTAAGAACTACCTCTACAACTAAATATGTACAAGAGATAGCATTTTAAAGAACTACCTCTACAACTAAATATGTGCAAGAGACAACATTTTTAAGAACTACCTCTACAACTAAATATATGCAAGAGACAGCATTTTTCAGCTTTTAAGTCTTTACACTTGCATAAAGTAGAAAACACATGTGACTTTGGTGTAGTACATAAGTTTCTCACAGTAAACCTTTTGATGCCCACAGTGATTTGTGAGGTGTGTAGTGGGGGTGGGGGTGGGGGGCAGTTTGAATAGATTTTCATTACACAGAAGTGGTTCTACTAATTCACAAATGGTATGCAATGTAATAGGGCTATAGTTCCTGCTCAAAAGCAAATGTACTTTGCCAAGGCTTGTGTCTTTAAATGAGTGTTCCTCCATAGAAATTTAATTTGTGTTCTTGAACTGAGTCATATATGCCATCAATTAGATTTCCTCAAAATATTTTTTAATTTCCTTTTGTTGCTGGGGTGGTGTAAAATATAAATGTTCTCTCTATGCCCTGATCACTTCATCTTGATTCTTGGATGTCTTTCTTTCCAGAAATTTATATGCAAGTATTATTAGAAAAACTAACAACAATTAAAATTGAAGAACCGATTTTAACCACTCATTTAGGCTGGTTATGTTATGTTATGCAGTTCTTGCAAAGGCTTATTTAAAATCATTTTACATAAAAGATACAAAGGCTGATCCGTCCGCCAATAAAATAAAGTCGTTTTATATCGGAAAATAAACTTCAGGGTAAAGGCGGATTAAATTTCATTTTCTTATTGCAGATATAAAATAAATTGTATCTATAAAATATACCTTCCAGTTAATAATGTAACTATAATATTACCTTATATACTTTCACTTTAATTATACCTATATGAATATCTTTTAAAACATATAGTTGAATTTAAACTTGCCCATTAGACAAGAAATACCCGAAATCTAACGTGTATGTTCCTAGTCACCAAGCTTCTAATTACTGAACAATATTAACCACATGGTAAGTGGACCTAATTAGGTGAAAGCTCTGGTGGCCCTTTAACAGTGCAAGCAAATAAAAGAGGCAGAAATATTCAATATTTAATTTGTACAAGTTGGAATATAGTGTATCATGTAGATACTGTAAAGTATATATATATTATATTGCTTAGTGTGTTCATGTCTCGCTGGGGCTGATTTCGGACCAGTTTTGCACTGTTAATTGTCAGTTTTATTTTCACACACACACACACACACACACAAACACACACACACACACACACACACACACACACACATATATATATATATATATATATATATATATATATATATATATTCGCCAGAATATCACTTACGACCGACCCTCTATTTGTTGCGAATGTGCGCATGTAAGGTTATAGTCTTAAATTACAACTGATGTCCTGCAAGTAAGATGACATATATTATTATCGGCTGAGACACCAATGACGTAACGCCAACAATGGTAACTCTACATATCTTGACAAAAACCCAGTTGAGTTTTCCTCGCGGCTTATCGGCATTTAAAATCCTAAGAAAACTGATATTGCACGTTTAATAAGCAAATGCCCATTTAGAGATTTTAATAAGATACATTGAACTGCATTTTATAGCTAAGTTTGTTTCCTAAAATGTTATAAAGATTGACTTTTAAAGGTCAAGTTCAAGGCTTATTAAATCTATATTATATGAGCTCCTTGGATTGTATATACGCTATTGTATGATTCATAGAGCCTGTAAAACGTATTTTACACAGTACGTTGTATGCTTCATATAGTCTGTAAAACGTATTTTACACAGTACGTTGTATGATTCATAGAGCCTGTAAAACGTATTTTACACAGTACGTTGTATGATTCATAGAGCCTGTAAAACTTATATTTTACACAGTACGTTGTATGATTCATAGAGCCTGTAAAACGTATTTTACACAGTACGTTGTATGATTCATAGAGCCTGTAAAACTTGTATTTTACACAGTACGTTGTATGATTCATAGAGCCTGTAAAACGTATTTTACACAGTACGTTGTATGATTCATAGAGCCTGTAAAACGTATTTTACACAGTACGTTGTATGATTCATAGAGCCTGTAAAACTTATATTTTACACAGTACGCTGTATGATTCATAGAGTCTGTAAAACTTGTATTTTACACAGTACGTTGTATGATTCATAGAGCCTGTAAAACTTGTATTTTACACAGTGCGTTGTATGATTCATAGAGCTTGTAAAACTTATATTTTACACAGTACGTTGTATGATTCATAGAGCCTGTAAAACTTGTATTTTACACAGTGCGTTGTATGATTCATAGAGCCTGTAAAACTTGTATTTTACAAAGTACGTTGTATGATTCATAGAGCCTGTAAAACTTGTATTTTACACAGTACGTTGTATGATTCATAGAGCCTGTAAAACTTGTATTTTACACAGTACGTTGTATGATTCATAGAGCCTGTAAAACGTATTTTACACAGTACGTTGTATGATTCATATAGCCTGTAAAACGTATTTTACACAGTACGTTGTATGATTCATATAGCCTGTAAAACTTATATTTTACACAGTACGTTGTATGATTCATAGAGCCTGTAAAACGTATTTTACACAGTACGTTGTATGATTCATAAAGCCTGTAAAACTTGTATTTTACACAGTACGTTGTATGATTCATATAGCCTGTAAAACTTGTATTTTACACAGTACGTTGTATGATTCATAGAGCCTGTAAAACTTATATTTTACACAGTACGTTGTATGATTCATAGAGGTTGTGAAACGTATTTTACACAGTACGTTGTATGATTCATAGAGGTTGTGAAACGTATTTTACACAGTACGTTGTATGATTCATAGAGCCTGTAAAACGTATTTTACACAGTACGTTGTATGATTCATAGAGCCTGTAAAACTTATATTTTACACAGTACGCTGTATGATTCATAGAGTCTGTAAAACTTATATTTTACACAGTACGTTGTATGATTCACAGAGTCTGTAAAACTTATATTTTACAAAGTACGTTGTATGATTCATAGAGCCTGTAAAACTTGTATTTTACACAATTCGTTGTATGATTCATAGAGTCTGTAAAACTTGAATTTTACACAGTACGTTGCACACGGCTGAATCGTGAGTATTTGTTTAATTCCAGCGCGTCAAACGTGTG
Organism: Margaritifera margaritifera; assembly: GCA_029931535.1. Taxonomy (NCBI): domain Eukaryota; kingdom Metazoa; phylum Mollusca; class Bivalvia; order Unionida; family Margaritiferidae; genus Margaritifera; species Margaritifera margaritifera. The sequence continues at coordinate 10,925,627 of JAQPZY010001690.1, read as the reverse complement.
TGACGTTATTGGTGCGAAAAGACAATCTACACTACTGTAACTGAGATCAACAGTCTAGTGTGTATTACAGAATTATTAAAACCGATGCGCTAAAAAAGGCGTATCTCTTTTTTATTCGTTATCACTTAAAGGATAAACATCGAGATTGAGAAGGGTATGGATTTTGCTATGGGGGAATCTAGTCCTGTCCTAGTAGTCATATTAGTACCATCTGCCTCCTTTCTCTATGTATCCAAATGTCAGTCGAGGCTGCGTTATTGTGGCTAGACCTGTACCAGGACATGAGGAACATTAGGAGAATAAACCCTCATCTCTACGTCTTGCAAACATCTGCTTTGACATGTGTAATTTGTTCCTCTATATTTTACTCTGTATGTAATTCTATATTTGAAACTACTGGTTTAAATTGATTTCCTTGAATGGAACTTTATATGTATGTGTGTAAATAAAGCTACGTTGATTGGTTTTGTGAGGAGTACAGAGAGGTACACTCCCGAGTTTTTAAGGTTCCTAGTCAGGATATTTGATTCTGAGTTAATGGCGCGGTTGCTTAAAGCTGTGAGGTCAGCTTTGGTCGCATATTTAGTGAGATCACCCTGTGGGGCTTCAGCTCTCTTAGAGTGTCCAAAGATGTCCACAGGCATGGTTGTGCTTTGCTTTAAAGCAGCGTGGTTGTTTTCAAAAGCGAGTGTGTTTTTGGACACTTTAGTCGGATGTAATAGGCTGACCAGAGACTTGGGGTGGCCCCTCAACGATTTCGTTTAATGAATAGAGCTGCCAACGTGAAAGGACGTGGGCAGCCCCATCAACACTCCTAATAAATATACGGTAGGTATCGTAGGCCCCAGTAGGAACTGGGTTGATCTCAAATAATCGAAGGACTAGGTTAGCTTTGGACTATAATCGGCCCGATGTAAGATTTTAATGATATTTTTCCAAATGTATCTACTATATGGGTACTTCATAGAACAGTTTTGTTTTTGACATGGGTGTTAGTCCTTACTGTGTTTTGATGCAAAATGATGATAACGTCACATACAGCGGAAAACATAAAATGACGTGCATCAACGTTCCGAATATATGAATGATGTGTTCTGTTGATGTACAACAGTGTATATATAGACGCACAAGAGGAAGAAGTTAATGCTCTCTTTTCCTTTTATATTTATCAAAACTGATATGTTTCTTATTAGTTATATTATTTCAAAAATTGATTCAATATGGCGAATATTTTCTTATTCATTATAAAGCCTTCTGCATCAGGATCGACGGTTTTCAGTTGTTGCGTTGAGATTTTGTTTTCTTGGTGAATTTAATCAATTTACACAAACGATATAGTGTATTTAGCTTTGCTATTATTAGATTAGTTAAGGAGATTGAAGTTACTTTAATAGAAAAATAACAGTAATGTTTCTTCACCTTCATAGAAAAACTGGTAAATTTCAATAGTCTAATTCATCTTTAGTATAACTGTAATTGTAAGTTGTCTGTATTACTGGAAATTATGGGTGAATACTAATATCTTTTTGCAGTTACATATTATCGGATGTGTATATGTGTGTGCGTGTGGTGAGGTTGGACGATAAACAGTTTCTTTAGCATATTTTTTTTATATACTCCCTTGTATCTGCTGGAGTTGCTGCCCCTTACTGCGGCTTACGGGTAGGGCATTCGCAACGTCTTGTTCAGTCCTACGGATCATACCTCAAATGTATGCCGATAACTGCATTCGGACCACCTCTGTTATATACTAAACAAGGATTGACCTAGAAATTGCGAATGCGTCAAACTATTTTTTCATTCGCATCATCTCTGTCAAACATATGGTCAATCGAATCGTAAAAATACCGAGGTGGACCGAAATGATTCCGGTTTCTATTTTTGCGAAGAAATTTCAGGAGAACAAAATGTATTATTTTTCTGCAAATTACTACGCCGACATAAATCCGAGGCATATTTTTTGTCTGGTCCTAACGAGGGTAGGGTAGGGTGTTTAAAATGGGCATATATTTCATGGAAGTAAATTATACGAAGAAAGCCTGATCGCATTACACATCAAAACAATACATTTGTTTTCATCGGAGCGACAAAAATATCCTCTTAACACAAACACACATACACACACACACACACACACACACACACACACACACACACACACACACACTCGCACTCTGTGGACCCCTCCAACGCACAAACACACAGTTGCATATTTTCTGTTTCCTGAAGATAATATTAATGCACCAATATAATTTTGCTTCTTCTCACCTTTGTTGCATTTCTTAAATCGCCTGTATCACTAGCAAAAGTTCCTACTTTTGCTGTGCTTGGATGTTCGACCAAATGGGAAACAATCAAGACAATATTAAGCAAGTGTGTTTGCAGTATTATTTTTTGAATGGCATGCATTATTCACAGTTATTTCTAAATATGCAGTTGTTGTATAAATGCACAGTGTATGTATGTAGGTAAGCAGGTATGCACATGATGAAAAATAACAACTCTCCTTTTCACTGTAGCTCCCCCTTTTAATTTCCTTCATCGAATTAAACTTTAACAATCCTCTTTTAACGTGGAAAATGGGAGGTACAACTATGAAAAGAAAGCAAGCTTTCGTGGTGTATTACATTTGTAATAAATTCAACGATCCATGCGGTGTTCCAAGCATACGAAAAGCCGTATTAGTCATCAGAGCTAGGCGATTATTCGCCGACATTAATCTTGTGTCTTTTATATCTTGAATATACTTAGGCTTTCCATTTATTCATTACGCCTTTGAGATCAGTGTTGATAAACTCGAGATGTCGAGTTCCCATGTTTCACAGTACACTCTTGCACTTTTCGATAAAATGTTGAAAAAGTAACACACATTATTGCACTGCAAGCAACTTGAAACTATGAAAATAACGAGATGTTTAGGACATTTTAATAGTACATGACAATATATTGGTTTATATATATGGTCTAACGTATAAAGTGAAGATGTTTTTATTTTATAGTTGTAAATTCTTGGCCTTCTTTCAAGTCGAGTACAGTAAAATCGCAGCTCAAGTGTTTTATAAATTATACCTGGGGTATTTTTCACTCGTCAGTAAATAAACTTTAAGTAAAACAAGTTAAGTATGTGATCCAAATGTAAAATTACAAGTTTATACTGTTTGAGACGTAATTATGGCGGCATTGGTGTATCACAAAGAAGAACAGGGACTATTTTTAGCTACGTTGTACCTTGAAAAACTTCTGAAAAAAGCAAGTAAAAAAGCCCTAAAAAACTATTAAAACAGTAGTCCTTCATATCACTGTCGAGAAGGTAAAGATCATGTGTCTTACTTTGATTTAAACGTGAATATTAGATCGCAATGTCAACACTATCTGCTTGTATACGTCATTTACAGATAGATTTCTTGCTATATGCACTTAAATAACATCACACTACATTCACTGTCTATTGCAGCGCTATGCAATTCGAAGCAAATGTACTGATTTATTCATGTTTATTTATTCATATCACCCTTCAGTCTTTCTGACATTGCGTGAGCTTAGAAGCAAAGATATATAAATATTTCGGAGTTAACGTGCATAGTTTCTATTGTTAATATTTTTTTTTTCGAGCTGCTAACCTGAATTTTGGAGAAAAAGAAGAGTATATCCAAAATAATATTCGCTTAATAATAGTAAAAAAAAATGTTTAGAAAATAATGTAAGGTTATAAAGGAAAATTTTAGAAGAAGGTAGAATTAAACAGTTACCTAGTTTTGCTGACGTACACCTCCCATTATAGTGTTATATGTGCTTAAGTTTTGATTTTCTCTCATTCCGTTTCCACGAAATACCAGAACATTTAATTTACCTTGAATAAAAGCCATGAGACGACGTAGCTTTTTTTTTATTACCTCTGTTTGACTTCATATTACGGCTTATAATTTTGTAGTACAATGCATGTAAGTAACTGTCTAGTGTAAGATACAGAATAGTTTACTTGATTATCTCAGATATTTAATATACTTTTCTAGAGTTTACAATGAAACCAAAATAGGTCAGTCACGCAATATATATATATATATATATATATATATATATATATATATATATATATATATATATAGAGAGAGAGAGAGAGAGAGAGAGAGAGAGAGAGAGAGAGAGAGAGTGCAAACAATATATTTCAAGCTATAATAGAACATCGGCTACAGTTTATCTTAACACATCTACTTATATAGCATCACCCATGGCAATCCAATATTACAAGAAAAGGATCCAGATCCGAAGACTGCCTAGTTGAGAATATCACCTAGGGCTCATATTTCTACTCGTCACTTCTATTGACAATTCATATACAAGGAATAAATAAGTCGAAAAATAAACTGCTATATAAGTAGATGTGATAAGATAAACTGTAGCCGATGTTCTATTATAGCTTGAAATATAATGTTTGCCACTCTCTCTCTCTCTCTCTCTCTCTCTCTCTCTCTCTCTCTCAATATATATATATATATATATATATATATATATATATATATATATATATATATTGCGTCACTGACATTTTGATTTCATTGTAAACTCTGAAAGAAGGCCAAGAATTTACAACTATAAAATAAAAATATCTTCACTTTATACGTTAGACCATGTCTATAGACTAATATATTGTCATGTACTATTAACATTTTCCTAAACATCTCGTTATTTTCATAGTTTCAAGTTGCTTGCAGTGCAAAAATGTGTGTTACTTTTCAACATTTTATCGAAATGTGGAAGAGTGTACTGTGAAACTTGGGAACTCGACATCTCGAGTTTATTAATACTGACGTGAAAGGCGTAATGAACACAAGGAAAGCCTAAGTACATTCAAGATATAAAAGACACAAGATTAATGTCGGCGAATAATCCACTAGCCCTGATGACGAATACGGTTTTTCATATGTTTGGAATTGTCAATTGTTGATGCGAAGAACTTTCATTTATTATTTAAACAGCGAGTTTTACTTGTATTCATTCAAAATGGGACGAATGACATTCAGTAGAGTCGTGCTATATGTTCATATTACAATTGTAAACAATTATTTTTGAAGACTATTTGAACATTTTGCCTTATAAAATTAGAATTACTTTGGAGAGATTGACGTTATCATCTCACCAACTACGAATTGAAACGGGCTGTTATGTTCTAAATAGAATCAACTACGAATTGAAGCGGGCTGTTATGTTCTAAATAGAATCAACTACGAATTGAAACGGGGTGTTATGCTCTGAGTTGAATCAACTACAAATTGAAAAACGGGCTGTTATGCTCTACATATAATCAACTACGAAATGAAACGGACTGTTTTGCTCTAAATAGAATCGAAAGAGAGCATCGTTATTGTAACGTTTGTGACACTAATGATTCAGAAGATGAGTATCACTTTTTATTAGCTTGTCCTATGTACCACTATCTTTGTAGGAAATATATATATATATATATATATATATATATATATATATATATATATATATATATATATATATATTAATATTATGACGCAAGGCCTAGCGTTTTCAAACTTATAGAACTCGAGCAAGTTAAACAAAGAAATACTGTGTTAAATCTGGCAAAATATGTATATGAAGCATTCGACTAAAGAAAGGCTCTGTTATAATTTATAGCTGTCTGAAATCTTTTACACTACAATCTCAGTGCATTAATCTACTCCCATTTTTTGTGAAGTTCATCCTCACATAATACTCCATACATCTAACATTGTATCGGAATAGTCATATACATATTCTATGTACGATAATGTTGCTTATTATTTAGATGTTTCACTATTCACGTGTTTCATATTTATATGGCTTATTCATAGACGGACGGGAAACTGTAAAGTTTAAATCCGAATAAAGTTTCTGTTCTGTTCTTTTCTGTTTTGATGAGAAAGCACAGTAAGCCTAATCTACTCGGCCATGCGCTCATCCCCTGGAAAGGATGGCACACGGTCGAAACTGAGTTGTACATCTTCCCTGTGAGTGTAAGATGAGATTGCAGCTCTGTTGTTCATTCCAATACTGGTCGATTACCTATTTCAATTGATGACTTTAAATGACAGGGTGCATGATTAAAGTTTATTTGTGACATATTTATCAATTGCATATGAAATGCTAATGGAGGTGACGAGTGGAAAAAAGAGTCCCTGAACGATTTTTTCAACAAGGAAGTCTTGATTTTCCTTTATCCAAAATACAAGCTAGTCGAAAATGGCAGAAATTGGATAAAAGCGAGACATTCATACGAATTACGAACCATTTTGAAATACATTTATACTCTTGCTCAATTCATATCCACCTGTAACCTATATATTAATAAGGATAAAGGCCCAAGTATTCGAACTACGCAGTACTGAAAGCCTTTCATATTACAGTATGTATGCGGTATTCATATCTACCGAACACAATACCACATGAACAGAGTGACTGTTAATTTTTACTTTTGCTTCGGATAATGGGGAAAATTTTGCGTCTTACAAAAATTGATGTTAGGAATGTGCCTAAAATAACCTATTTTATCATTAGCTAAACTAGTAATTTTGATTCAATTAATTACCTTATTACTAATGAAATATTTGGAACGTTGATGTATATTTGATATGAAAACTAAGCAGGATCACCTGTACAGACACACACACACACACACACACACACACACACACACACACACACACGGTCGAATGAGAGGTGTATATTTTCCCAGTGAGTGAAAAATGAGATTGCATTTCAGTTTCTTATTTCAACATTGATCGTTGACCTATGGTAGCTGATTTTTAATGTTGAATGTCAATATGCAGTCTTCAGATCTTCATCGTTTTTTTTTTTCTTTTTAAAATTAGGTCGCCACAGCGGATTAATGAAGCTTTATGCCGTAAGTATGTGTATTAAGATAAACTGTAACAGACTAACATATTTTTATTTCATTGTAAACTGTAAACTCTATTACATCAGCTTATCAACGAAGCTATTCTGTATATTGTATTACAGAGCTATCCGCACTCGACTATGTCATTGGACGGCAAAAAGCTGTGACACTAAGTTTTGAGTGCTTTACATTTTCGTTACGTTTGACAACGAGCTTAGTACAACGAGTTTAGGAAAACCTATCTATAGATGACGGATAAAAGCAGATATTGGTACCATTTCCATCAAATGTTCACCTTTAAATCCAAATAAGACACGAGCTCTTTAATTTCTCGACAGATATCTGAATAATAACGATTTTGATATTTTTATTAAAAATATATTTACTTGCCTTTTAAAGAAGTAATTTAAAGATGTAGTTGTAACTGAAATTACTTTCCATTGTTCTTTGTGACACATCCATGAGGCCTTGAATATGTCTCTAATCCAATATGAACACTATCCGTATTCATCTATGACATGTCTTTAATCCAATATTAACACTATATGTATTCATCTATGGCATATGGCCGCGGAAATGTTTAAGACGTTTTTAGTTCTTTACAGGGACATTTGGTTACGTATTACAACCATTTTATTATTTACTAAACCTATATGTAAATGACATATAAAAGCAGATTTTGTTCTATTTCTATTTACGCAAAATTTATTTTAAGGACGACAATTTCAATATATTCTTTAAACTCGCCAATGATTTCCACCCTACAATTAAATTTACTTCGGAGACATCAGACAACTTCTTCTCGGATACCTAATCCGGTCTTCAACACGCCCGCCAGCACGCTTATCAAGAGTCACAAATACCGTGCCTTCTGTTCGCAGGCTCACCGACGGTTTGTTTTCTTGGCCGATAACTGTGATGGGACTGAACTCATCATTTTCAAATATAGCATTGTTTTTTTTTCTGTTGGTGAGACGAGTGATAGACGGCCCTACACACACCGAAGGAAAGGCTATCGCAGTGGTCGTATCGCTAAAAAACGACGTTGTCATTGTATTAACAATCGCGCCTGAGAGTCCCCGGGGGTAGTACTTTTAGTTGTTGTTAAGACAGTGAAAGCGCAATTAGCCCTCACTGCTCGCTGGTTGGCTTAACTCTCTGTACGAATTAGTATTAGTAATGGTAGTAATAGTATATGTAGTAGTCGTAGTAGTAATAGTAGTTTCTCTTGTTCAGTATCCCTTTAAAACATTCTCGCGAAGTATTTCCTGTAATACCTCTTCCGCGCATTACATTCCCGGTATATAATATATTTAGTACATATTATAGTATTTGGTCTAAGATAGCGTTGATTTTCACCATTTTTTCTGTTCTTTATCAGCCATGAAGTAGGTCCAAACAATTTTGGTTCTCCATACTATTAATTACACAGATCACTCCATACCATTAGCATGCAATTACACAGATCACTCCATACCATTAATTACACAGATCACTCCATACCATTAGCATGCAATTACACAGATCACTCCATACCATTAATTACACAGATCACTCCATCTTTGATTGCTCTTATAGAAGTTTGCTAATCTGGCAACAACACAAAATAGTTCATTCTAACACCGTATTTCAATTGTTTTTCTGTCTTTTTCCATTATGTTAACTCTTTTTTTTAGGGTCTCCCAGACATTCAGATACTTAATAGTCCGGGTTTTCCCTCTTCTTTTGTCTTTAGTGTTTCTTTACTGAATGTAAATTGTGTCTTCCTCTGACGAAGATCTTTATTTGCTCGAATATATATATATATATATATATATATATATATATATATATATATATATATAAAGAGAGAGAGAGAGAGAGAGAGAGAGAGAGAGAGAGAGAGAGAGAGAGAGAGTATACCTTCCCTGGGAGTAAGATATGGGTTTGCAAAACAATTACTAATTACATGTCTGGTTGTTGAAGCGGCATTGTCTTTGTTATTTGTTATTTCAGTTAATAATTTTCAAAGCCGATATGTCTGAATAAAGTGTACATGTCTGTTATCAATTTCTGGTATATGAAACGTAATACCATCAACGTCATGAACCTAATTAGATACTCCAGAGATATTTTTCTACCAGGAAGTTTTCAGATCTTGAATATGCATGCAGGCTTAGATGTGGGGAGTAAGACAGAAATAGAAAATGAATCTAATGATTCAAACTACGAACTAGAAGAAATGCATTTTAAATTTTACCAATATACCATTTCACAGTTCATTTATACTTGTGAATTAGTGAGCAATAAGAAAAAGTTAAATTATTCGAACAATGAAGTACTGACGACAGGCTTTTATATAATGTATGATTCGTAGTTAATACATACCCCTATAAATTGCATGGCTCTTTCAATACACTTGCTTCTGAACGTCGTGAAAAAAATGTTCATGAAAATAAGTCTTCTTAAGAACTGTGCAGAAAATAAAAAATTGTTTCGTTTTTGGCAAAGGAAGAATTGTGTCATGTTTTCACTGGAAGAATTGTGCTATTTACGGAACACTTAACGGGGTACTTGAGGTATCTCTATTCAGTCTTATTTAGGTATTTGTTTCCTCTCTGTGTGTATGTGTGTGTGCGTATATATATATATATATATATATATATATATATATATATATATATATATATATATATATATATATATATAATTCGCATGTGTTACGACTCTAGGTCTTAAAAAATATGTAACAGAAAGAAAGTGAAACCAACAATGTAAGTAATATCAACAAGCAATTTATTTCCCTACAATACAAAGTGAAATTCAATAGATACTTACAATATTGTGAATCAAATTCCAAATAATCCTAAATGTCCTAATCACAAGTCCAAAAATATAGAATGTTCCGAATGAGTTCAAATAGTCTTGAATGTTCTGTTATAACACAGTGATACAATCCAGAATATCTTGGAATGAGTTCCCAAAAGTCTAAAGTAATGTATTAATTTAAAAGTCAATCAGCAGTTTAGTAATTCCAAAGAATATATTATGTAAATAATTCCTCTTGAATTATATCTGATTTCAACGGCACAAACTTTAAAATCTGATCTCAAATGGAGTTCCACAGACTGATCTAAAACAGGAATGAATTATTTGTTTACCAAATCCCTATTTATACTCATTTTCACATGACCTATATCATAATAGGATGTGAAGCAATCCAATGAAAAAATCCCAGTCTAAATGTAAACAAGACTGGCCTTGAACTCAAATGCTTGTAAACATTCTGTTTACAAGTGACCAGAATCTGAACTAAAACTTGCCTTCCTGGACAAGATTTAAACACACATTATAGATTAAATATACATAATACTTTTGGTACTTTTTAGCTCCGTTGACGAGATCTGCAAGAACTGATATTTAACTTCAAGTACTTCATTTTACATATATTCAAGGCTCAGAATTCATAACGGACATTTTGTTTTCTTGTGGATTCAATGACTTTATGGGGGTAAATTATTTGTTGAATTCTCATATTATAGTACTTGGTTAATTTTAGTTGATTTCATTTTATGGTTATCTTTAAAACCTATACTTGCATGGTGATCATATATTAATTTGAGAATTTTCATATTTGAAATATTTGATGTTATTTTATTTCACAATCTTTGTACCAATAATCTTTCACTGACTTTGCATAGAATTTAGAAAACTAAATTGCATACTATCTGACTGATCAATAAGTTGAGCTTTAAAAGAAAAAGCTATTGATTAAGTAAATTTTAATTTTTTTAAAAATAATTGTGATATTTTTGCCCCTTACTTAATTCTGAAAGCATGGTCATGTGAATAAATTGCAATATTGATACTGTCGTTTTTTCACAACTTTGCCGTATATGGTTACCAATACATTTTTATTGATATTTGAATATAGGCATCTGATATATTTTTTTTTCTTCATACCTATGCACATTCATTTGTGATACTTGATTTTGTATACGTGCCCCCAAATTGTTCATTTTTCTTTTCTGGGAACATTCCTAATAGTTCAGTCAAGATTAAGATACCCCCACCCATATGAAAGAGCGATGTTTAATAGAAATAAATAGCTTAATGAATCCCATTACACCCTACCATACAACCATTGATTGATTGATGAGATGCGTATAGCTTAAAGGCTGTTTTGGGTGTTGATAAGTTATATGTACACGAAGTATTTCGCGCACTATTATTTCAGCCCCATAACTTATTTTGACATAAGATATTTAATTTCATAGAGAATTTCCGATTTCGATTTTATCGTGTGATTTGACCTCTGGACGTGTCGTAAATATTTGAAGATACATAGTGTGATTTGGAGATACATAATATGAATTAAAGATACATAGCCTGATTAGGAGATACATATATTACATATTAGTCCACATGTTTTGACGCACCACAAGCACACACACCATGGCGGAGATAGATGATCTCAAAGTATCGTTGGAGGCTGTACCGAAGAAGATGGAAGCTGTGAGGCTTCAGACTGAGAACTCAACCCACCTAGAAAAAATAACACAAAGTCAAAAAGCCATTTATAGTCAACCAAGGCATCTACAGTCAGAGAGGCACACACGTTTTCTAGAATACCTGCTCAAGGGACAGATCCTACAGTTGAAGAATAGATAGAAAACATTCAGCAACACTTGAAGAACATAGAGACAAGCGAAGCCCATATAGAATTCACATATGATCACTCACTGGCACAAACCAAGTATGAAGTTAGGATTCAACCCAAGAGTGAAAGAAATACTCCTGTGTAGATACTACACAAGAGCCTTTGACACAGTCAGCCGTGGACCGCTTTAGAAGATCATGGCAAAATTTGGTTGCCCAGAGAAATTCATCGTGATGGTTCGGCAATTCCATGTTGGCATGCTCGCTCGTATTTTGGATGACGGTGAGTCATCTGGATCATTCAGAGTCACCAATAGAGTCAAACAAGCCAGTTTGTTGGCGCCAACCCTCTTCAGTATCATATTCTTTGCCATGCTTACTGATGTCTTCCGTGAGTATGACACTGGGATCGACATCAGATACCAGACTGACAGCAAGCTGTTCAATCTGAGAAGACTTCAGGTGAAGACGAAGTTATAGGAAGTGATTGTTCGTGATCTCCTATTTGCTGACGACTGCTCCCTAAATGCCAAATCTAAGTCTTACATGCAACACAGTATGGACCATTTATCTTCAACTTGTGACAATTACGGTCTCACAATCAGTATCAAGTAGACAGATGTGATTCACCAACCTGCACCAGGAAAGCCTTACGTAGAGCCTACCATCACAGTGAAAGGCGAAAAGCTCGTGGCAGTGGACACATTCACCTATCTCGGCAGCACACTGTCATGTGCAGTCCACATAGATCGATGATGAAACCAACTCCAGAATTGTTAAAGCAAGTGTGACCTTTGGAAGACTACGTGCAAATGTATGGGAGTTTAGAGCCATCAGTCTACAAACAAAACATAAGGTATACAAATATATTGCCATGTCGGCCCTGATGTATGCTTGCAAAACCTGGACGGTGTACAGACGCCATGCCAAGAAGCTAAACCCTTTTCACGTGGCTGCCTCAAGAAACTGATGAAGATAAGATGGCAGGACAGGGTCCCAGACACTAAGGTTCTCACACGGGTAGGCATTCCAAGCATCCACACTCTTATGATGAAATCACAGTTGAGATGGAGAGGCCAAGTCACCAGGATGTCGGAAGAGCGACTACCAAAGAAGATCTTCTACGACGAACTGAAGGAGAGAAACGATCTCAGGGTGCTCAGAACAAATGCTTTAAAAATTCACTCAAGTCATCCTTGAGACACTTCAACTTTGACCCCGAGTCTTGGGAAGATCTCGCATCTCGCAGAAGATCGCTCCACACAGTCACATCCATACTGGAACTACTGACTTTGAACAGAAGAGAATTGCAGAGGCAGTGCAGAGGCGCTAGCAGCTTAAATCCCAGAACTGCAGCACGTCCTCTATTGATCAAGCAAACCCAAGCGGCATCTCCTGTCAAGTGTGCCTTAGACAGTTCAGAGCACAAATTGGCCTGATCACTCACGTAATCACAGAAACCAAACCAGGTAGTAATGTCATGGTCATCTGCGAACTCGTAGGAAGAACAACAATATCAACGAGACCAGAAATACAATGAATCTTTTTATGAAACTGATTGACAGAATAAAAAAGAAGGAATTCATCATGGTTGGTAATAGAGAACTAATGGTCAGTGTTGGCAGAGAGATGACGTGATATACATTAAAACATCTAAATATGACGTTTTCCAACTTCAAGGAGGTTGTTATAAGATGGCCAGAAGATGAAAAGTGCGGCAGTCAGTCACTTTATTCACTGCAAAATAAACCGCAGTTACGAAGGAAACGACAGGTATATTCCTAACATCAATTTTTGTAAGACGCAAAATTTTCCCCACTATCCGAAGCAAAAGTAAAAATTAACAGTCACTCTGTTTATGTGGTATTGTGTTCGGTGGATATGAATACCGCATACATACTGTAATATGAAAGGCTTTCAGTACTGCGTAGTTCGAATACTTGGGCCTTTATCCTTATTAATATATAGGTTACAGGTGGATATGAATTGAGGAAGAGTATAAATGTATATCAAAATGGTTCGTAGTTTGTATGAATGTCTCGCTTTTATCCAATTTCTGCCATTTTCGACTAGCTTGTATATTGGATAAAGGAAAATCAAAAACTTCCTTGTTAAAAAAAAATCCCCCGGAGACTCTTTTTTCCACTCGTCACTCCCATTAGCATTTCATATGCAATGGATAAATATATCACAAATAAACTTTATTCATGCACCCTGTCATTAAAGTCATCAATTGAAATAGAAAAGTATTAAAGATAATCGACCAGTATTGGAATGAACAAAAGAGCTGCAATCTCATCTTGACGTACACAATTTTGCCACATATATGATGTGTCTCGCTAGTTTGACCGCATTTATAAAATTTTGGCAGACAATATTGGAAAATGTCCTCGATTGATTTTGGAGTTCAAAATATATAATTTGGTGCTAACTTTCAGAGAGCTCACGTGCTGCATGAATTTGATGAGTGAGTGAGCGATGGTTTGTATATTGGATAAAGGAAAATCAAGAGACTTCCTTGTTGAAAAAAATCCCCCAGGGATCGATAAGTCACAACAAAACTTTATTAATGCAAAACTCAGTGCATTAATCTACTCCCATTTTTTGTGAAGTTCATCCTCACATAATACTCCATACATCTAAAATTGTATCGGAATACTTATATACATATTCTATATACGATTATGTTGCTCATTATTGAGATGTTTCACTATTCACGTGTTTCATATTTATATGTCTTATTCATAGACGGACGGGAAACTGTATAATTTAAATCCGAATAAAGTTTCTGTTCTGTTCTTTTCTGTTTTGATGAAAAAGTACCGTAAGCCTATCTACTCGGCCATGAGCTCATCCCCTAGAAAGGATGGCACACGGTAGAATGAGAGGTGTACATCTTCCCTGTGAATGCAAGATGAGATTGCAGTTCTGTTGTTCATTCCAATACTGGTCGATTACCTTTAATCCTTTTCTATTTTAATCGATGACTTTAAATGACAGGGTGCATTAATAAAGTTTGTTTGTGACCTATCGATCCCTGGGGGATTTTTTTCAACAAGGAAGTCTCTTGATCTTCCTTTATCCAACATACAAACCAGTCGAAAATGGCAGAAATTGGATCAAAGCGAGATATTCATACAAACTACGAACCATTTTGATATACATTTATACTCTTGCTCAATTCATATCCAGATGTAACCTATATATTAATAAGTATAAAGGCCCAAGTATTCGAATTATGTAGTACTGAAAGCCTTTCATATAACAGTAAATATACGGTATTAATATCTATCCAATGCAATACCACACTTTTCCTTCGGATGGTGGGGAATATTTTGCGTCTTACAAAAATTGATGTTAGGAATGTGCCTAAAATAACTTATTTTGTCATTAGCTAAACTAGTAATGGTGATTCAAATAATTACCTTATTACTAAAGAAATATTTGGAACGTTGATGCATATTTGATATGAAAATAATACAGGATCACGTACACACACACATACATACATACATACATACATACATACATACATACATACATACATACATATATATATATATATATATATATATATATATATATATATATATATGCCGATTAATTAGTTAAAATTTAATCAGTACAAAAGTTTAGTTTTATTTATAATTCAGAGCATGATCATTACCAAAAAGAGGATTCATGACCTAGCGAAAAAACCTAATTCTCATACTACTACTACTACTACTAGTAATAAATAAATAAAAATAAATAAATAAATATTCTTTAAAAGCAGTAAGACATTTTTGAAACTAGCATATATATTTTTATGTATGTATGTATGTATATATATATATATATATATATATATATATATATATATATATTGTGTGTGTGTGTGTCTGTGGGTGGGTGTGTTAAAATGTACCTTTTTAAAGATGAAGACCGGAAATCAATTCAATATTTATTTTTTCTAACGCATTTTGGAAAGAATCGATTCAAAGATATTTTTATGAATATAAATCATCGGATTGTCACCACTGATCCTTTTTAAGAGATCCTACAATCAGCGTCATTCACCACATCTTTACATTTGAGAAACAACGTGGGTTGTTTAGGGGAAATATAATATTCACTGTTAACCCTACAGTTAATGCTTTGGGAAATGTCAACTTTTGACACTCCACCACCCTTGAAGCACCAAGGTGTGGAGCTTAAAGCAATTTTCTTCGAGTACCACATCAAAACGTGGAAAGCATTTTTACCAAGTTAAGTGTGATTCAGCCCGATGATGAATTAGAAAAAGCATGATGGGTGGACAGAGGTACAGACAGGCGGACGTATGGTCGTAAAGCTTATAGTGCCTGTATCCGTTAAGTTTAAACACCAATGGATATTAATTTAACGGGGTTTTCAACCCAATTTCTATTATTAAAAAACCGGAACATCTAACACATTGGAGACCACAAAAGTATAATCCATGTAAAATTTGTTTGAATACTTTCGTGACTTCTTTTTATTACTACGCGATGGACAATTTTGTTTATACCACTGATTCCCGTGTCTTTGCAGTACATTACTGAAGCAGCGACATTGCGCTCATATGCAACAGTCTATTTTAAAAACTAACCAAATTATGTAAACTGCTTTGAAGTTCGCATACTGTTGCAATAATAACCTGTGTTTTGTTCCTGCTCAGTTCAGTCAAAATCGCACACAGATAGCAGATAATATCGTCCCATATAGTGGTTTATTAGCAGCAACAGGCTATATAAATACACGTATATTCTTAATTTATTTTTAACATGAGCATATGTCACTATTAAACAGTCGTGGTTTTGGGTAAACCTGCTCTCTCTCTCTCTCTCTCTCTCTCTCTCTCTCTCTCTCTCTCTCTCTCTCTCTGAAATATCCCATACTAAAAAGCTGTGCAAGAAGGGTTGCATAGATTTGTCAATTTCACATTTCACGAAGGTAACTGATGCTACCCTCGATCAGAAATGATAGTATTACATAGTATTATATATTACTACGCTAAATTAATGTGGTGTTTTCTGACCACAAACACAGCAAAGAATCCAGAGCAATAAAGCAACGTACAGTACAAAACAGTACTTGCTGGTCCCCAGATATATACGAGTCTATCGTTGAATTGAGCTACGTTATAAAAATCAGTCGTGGTCAAAATCTTGTTTGAAAATAGTGTTTCATCTTCTTTTGCTTGTACAGATTTTATAATCGTTTCACACAACAGTGCAGAGCATGCTTGATCTGTTCTGCATAGTTAAGGCTAAGTTCATCACAGCTATGTCAAAAGGATGATTGATTCATGCCACCAAATTTATGTCGAGGATGTACAATCACATTAATGCATACTCCAAAGGTCAAGAAGAAAAAAAAAAAGAAAAAAACAAAGAAATGAAAAACATCACCTTCCAGTTTGAAACAGCATAATCCTTACAGTAGTTCGAGTACTTTGATAATAAATGTCTTTGAGAACAGTTGGAAACCTGTCGCGTTCTGCATACAAGTATATATTTTTTAAAAATTCCGGATACTTAAAATATTGTTCTTCTTCTTTATTTGCTTTTTTTTAATGCCTCAGATAAAAATTAAATTAAGCCATGTGTTTTGTTGATCCTTGCTTTTTAACATGTAGAATGTTGAAAATATTGAATGCCAGTAGATTTTAACAGTCGAAGTTTCCCGAACTATTAAACCGTTATATAGCTGTATACTACGGATGCCACTATTAAAAATTAATATATATATATATATATATATATATATATATATATATATATATATATATATATATATATTATATTTAAGACTTACGTTCCCGTTACAAAGTTAGCCTAAATAACATAATATTTCGTTTTACATACAGAATCTTTATTCGACCATGTTTGACTCAAAATACGGCAAACGTATATTCATTTTATCTTGGGGTATAATTCCCAAATCTCCATAATTTGTTAACTCACTGTTTATCACCCGGTACATATAATCTTTAAAAGGTTTACAATTAACATATTTGGATGATTTATTAGTAATAGGTAATTATAAAATAGACCATAACTCTAAAGGCGCGCGTGCATATATTTTAAAATGGCTCAGCTTTACTTTGCAGACATCTCTGTCTCTGTCTCTCCATATATATATATATATATATATATATATATATATATATATATATATATATATATATATTAGAGAGAGAGAGAGAGAGAAGAAACCCATATACCAAACAAAGAGGACAGCGCTTGCTTATCCCTTGATCCCATATTGTATCAATTAATAACATAATATTATATGAAAAACAAAAATATATTGGATGAAAATGATTGAATCAAACAGTTTAGAGTTCTATACTTCGTTCCCAGCAGGAATTGAACTTGTTCCGAGCGTAATATTTCTGATCGCATAGTACTCATGCAACAACATCCTAATCCTAGTCCACTTGACCATGCGGTCATCCTCAATAAATGACTGGACAAGGTCGATTGAGAGGTGTACATTTTCCCAGTGAGTGAAAAATGAGATTGCAATTTAAATTCTCATTTCAACATTGATCGTTTACTCTGGTAGCTGATTTTTACTGTTGAATGGCAATATGCAGTCTTCAAATCTTTATCTTTTTTTTTTTCTTTTTAAAATTAGGTCGCCACAGCGGATTAATGAAGCTTTATGCCGTAAGTATGTGTATTAAGATAAACTGTAACAGACTAACATATTTTTATTTCATTGTAAACTGTAAACTCTGCGAGAACCTAATACAGCAGCTTATCAACAAAGCTATTCTGTATATTGTATTACAGAGCTATCCGCACTCATCTATGTTATGTGATATCGAAAAGTTGTGACATTAAGTTTCGAAAGCTTTACAACGACATTTTCGTTATGTTTGACAACGAGTTTAGTACAAGGAGTTTAGTAAAACCTATCTGTAAATGACGGATAAAAGCAGATATTGGTACCATTTCCATCAAATGTTCACCTTTAAATCCAAATAAGACACCAGGTCTTTACTTTCTCGACAGTTATCTGAAGAATAACGATTTTGATATTTGTATTAAAAATATATTTACTTGCCTTTTAAAGAAGTAATTTAAAGATGTAGTTGTAACTGAAATTACTTTCCATTGTTCTTTGTGACACATCCATGCCGCCTTGAATATGTCTCTAATCCAATATGAACATATAATTTTACATTTGGAGCCACATCCTTAACTTGTTTTACTTACAGTTTATTTACTGACGAGTGAAAAATACCAGAGTTGAGCTGCGATTTCATTTCTACTTGACATGAAAGAAGGCCAAGTATTTCCAAATAAAAAAAATTCTTAGCATTTTTCGCTTTATACGTTAGACCCTATCTATAAACCAATATATTGTCATGTAGGGTAAAAATGTCGCAAATGAACTATTTGACAGTTTGATCAATGTTTCGCTCTTTAATAGCTTTAAGATGCTCGCAGTGCAATAATGTGCGTTACTTTTTCAACATAGTATAGAAACGTAAGAGAGTGTACCGTCAAATATAGAAACTCGATCCCTCAAGTTCATTAACACTCACGTCAAAGACGTAATGAAAAAAAAATGGAAAGATAAAATACAAATAACGATATATAAGAGATAAGATGTATTTAAGCGAATAATCGAATAGCTCTGATACAACAGAACCGTAAGCCTAATTTACTCGGATGTAATAAGGTTGAGGGAAATGTGTACATCTTCCCTTTGAGTGTTAGATGAGACTGCAGTTCTGTTATAAATTTCAATTTTTGTCGCTTACCTTTACAACTTTTGAATTTCAATTGACGACTTTGAATGACAGCAAGTTTTTATTTATGACTTATGTATCTATTAAGTTATTGTATATGAAATGCTAATTTTTGTGACGAGTCGAAATATGAGCCCTTGGGTGATCTTTGGAAACCAGGGAGTCTTTAAATCTTCCTTATCCAATATTTAAACTAGTCGAAGGTGGCAGAAATGGAATAACAAGAGAATACATAAAAAGCATTCATACAAACCACGAACCACTTTGAATACATTTATATTCTTTCTTCATACATATTCACCTGTAACCTATATATTAATAAGGAAATAGGCCCAAGTATTCGAACTACGTAATCATGATAGCTTTTTTAATATAACAGTATGTCTGCGATGTTCATACCTACCCAACGCAATCCCCCATAAAAAGACTGGCTGTTAATTTTTACTTCGGATGGTGGGGAAAATTTTGTATCTTACAAAATTAATTTTATGAATGTGAATAAAGGAACATGTTTCGTGGTTAACTATGCAAGACTTGTGCCAAATGCCAAACTTGTAATGGGATTTAGGATATCTGTATATCTGGTTAGTTATATTGAAGTGTATACGGTGATTTTTGTATATATAGGTACCATCACGGACCATCACGTACCATCACGGACTCTGTCTACATTCTTGAGAGGACGGGAGCTGGGAAAGGTGAGTGAATTATGAACCTATTGCTAAAGGAATATTTGGAACTTTTATACTTTCATGCATATTTAATATGAAAACTATACAGAATCACACACACGCACGCATGCACGGACATACATGTGTGTGTGTGTGTGTGTGTGTGTGTGTGTTACAATGTACCTTTTTGAAAATGAAGGTTCAGAAATTAATTAAAAATGTATTTTGTCATACGCATTTATGGAAGTGAATTGTAGGAATCGACTTGAAGATATTTTAACGAATATAGGTGATTGCAGTGTCACCACTGATCCTTTTTTTCAGAGATTTTACAGTCTTTTCCCACCACTTTTATGAATCTGGTGCCTGTATTTATTTAAACAATTGCCAAATAGTTCAGAGAATTTCGTTAGAAAATATTTGTAAAGATTTGAATTTTGTTATTCTCCTTTGCATAATATGCTCATAACAAACGGCCAATACATCAGAATCCACTTATATACTGCATGTTCTCTCTCTCTCTCTCTCTCTCTCTCTCTCTCTCTCTCTCTCTCACACACACACACACACACATACACACACACATTGGGCAAACTGAATCATGTACTGAAACTGTAGTATCAGCGTAGCGCTTATCTGTTACATATCTACACTAAACTAAATGACACATGTTAGTTAGTTCCCTGGTATGTCCGATCTTAAATAATAGACAAAAAGACTCTAATTTGGTAACAAACAAAAAATCATAGAAACGTGTTCTGTATTTAAAAACGTTTTTGATAAAATGGATATGACATATGCATTTTCTACTTGAAGAAAAAGTTCTAGCTTATATTTAGAAGTCTACGGTTATCAGAGAACAAAGCAAAGTACTGCCATTGTTTTGCCGCATCTCGCGAATAAGGCCATAATTTACCTCAAAAACATAGACTTCGCAAGTTCTAGGGTATGGTCATTATAATTTACCTCAAAAACAAAGACTTTGTAAGTTCTAGAGTATGGTCATTATAATTTACCTCACAAACAAAGACTTTATAATTTCTAGGGTTTGGTTATAATTCTGTGTTGTGAATGAGAATAATTTGCCAATTTCAGTAGCATATTAGTAAATTGTCCCTCAGTATATGTAATTGATAAGTAAATTGTCTCCTCAGCATATGTGATTGATGAGTAATTTATCTCCTCAATATATGTAACTGATTAGTAAATTGTCCCTCAGTATATGTAATTGATAAATAAATTGTCCTCAGTACATGTCATTGATAAGTAAATTGTCTCCTTAAATATATGTAATTGATAAATAAATTTGTCCTCAGTATATGTAATTGATAAGTAAATTGTCTCCTCGGTATATGTAATTGATAATTAAACTGTGTCCTCAGTATATGTAATTGATAAGAGAACATTCATCATTAGTGTTATATTGTCATTCATTTCATTACCCGTTATGAAAAGGAAAAAGAATTGCTCATAATAGATCTTTTCACGTGTAATTTCAGTGTTAACAAGACAGTATTATACTATATTAAAGTACCTGGTTATGGTGAAATTGAACACTTTATAAGTTCAGCTAGCAGAAATTGCATATTTGACTTTTGAAATAGTACACGCATATTTAAAGTTAAAAGAATATCAATGGAACTTTCACGACTTACTGAAAATTAATATTTCGATACAAGGACATTATTAGCATCGAATGATGGAGGAAAAGTGGTTTGCTAATATTTTTTTCTAATATGAAAAGGATTCAGACTTATTTCAAGACCAAATAGTCTTCTAGTACTAAAAGACCTTCGTCTAATTTATGAAAGCTAGAACTATTTCGACTGTCATAACCAATTGCCAGGTTTTCTACTTAGATGTAGGATGCGGGATTATTCATGAATTTTGTTATTATTTGAAAAACAACATGGATGGTTTTAGGGAAAATTATTCACCGTTAAAAAACCGCCATCCCTTCCTACAGTGAATAATTTCGGACATGTAAACTTTTGACACCCTCCACAAACTTTGGAGCACCAAGGTGTGGAGCCATAAAAAAATTTTCGAGTACCACATCGAAAAAGTGGGAAAGTATTTATACCAAGTTTTGGGTGATTCAACCCAATGATGGACGAGAAAAGCATGAAGGCTGGAGAGATGTACTAGCAGGAGGACATATAGTCTTGCGGACAGACTGACCAATTGTGTTTAACCACTGACTGTCGTGTCTAGCAAAACAGTACATTACTGAAGCAGCAACTTTTGCGCTCATATTTTTATAGTCTATTTTCAAAACTAACCAAATTATGCAAACTGCTTTGAAGTTCGCGTCCTGTTGCAAGAACAACCTGTGTAATGTTCCTGCTCATTTCATGCAAAATCTCACACAGAAAGTAGATAATATCCTCCCTTATAGTGGTTGATAAGCAGGAACAGAACGTAGACCCTTAAGTTATTTTAAACGAAAGCATGAGTCACTTGTTGTGATCAGTCCTTGGTTTTGAGAAGCCTGCTCTCTCTCTCTCTCTCTCTCTCTCTCTCTCTCTCTCTCTCTCTCTCTCTCTCTCTCTCTCTCTCTCTCTCTCTCTCTCTCTCTCTCTCTCTCTCAGACATCCCATACCTCGAAATTTGTGCAAGAAGGATTGTATAGATTTGTCAGTTTCACGTTTCACAAAGGCAGCCGACGATACCATCAATCCGAAATGATTGTACCACATAGCATTATATATAGCTATACTAAATTCATGTGGCATTTTCTGACCACAAATAAACAAATAACCTAGAACAAAAAGACATCGTACATTGCCAAGTAACACTTGCTGGTCCTCAAAGACATCTGAGTGGATTGCTGAGTTGAGCTGTGTTGCAACAATCAAAGACGGTCAAAATCTTTTTTTGACAATAGTGTTTCATCTTCTTTTTTTTCTATTTTTTATTAGTGTCGCACACAGGAATGCAGTGCAAATTTGATCTATACTGCATAAGTGAAGCTAAGTTCATAAGTTATTTCAAAAGGATTATTGATTCATGCATCACAAAATTTGTCTAGAGGATGTAAAATTAATAAATACTCCTGAGGTATAGAAGAAAAGACATCAACTATCACCTACAACTTTTATGAAGTCTAAGCCCTATAGTACTTCCAGTACTTTGATTGTCTTGTCTCGGTTAACATTTCTCGAGTTGTGGATACAAGTATATTTTAAAATAACCTTAAGATACCTCAAACTTTTATTTTATATTTTTTGATTTTTGCTTTCTTTTTTAATGTCATAGATAAATTTTAAGCAAGTCGGATGTATCATTGCTTGTTAATATCTACATATAAATATTTGAAAACAATGAATGTCACCATATCTTAACAGCAAGTTCAAGTCTCCTCAACCATTAAACCGTTATATAGCTGTATATCATATGAAATCCACATTTTGTGCACACAATATAAAATAATAAAAAAATTATAAAACTTTAAACACTTAAATTCTTCATTAAAATGTTTGCCTAAATAACATCATGTTATCACTTTTCTATAAATCATTCGTTTAACATACAAAATCTTGTTCCGACCTTTTCAGGTAGAGTGATACAAAGATGGCGAAAGGATTTTATCTCGTACTCATTGTGACTGGCTGTAAGTAAGACAACGAAATGAACACCGAATAGGACAAATATGTTCATAGTGAAAATTTACTATACATCTACCAAACAACTGACATCCATCAAAGAACTGACGATTCTTTGCACTGTCAATGTTCAATTTGTCCCATTTTACCGTACATGTTTTTAATTTAAATCGTAATTAAAATTATATTTCCTTTATTGAATGAAAGCTTGTAGTAAAGGAGGAAGAGGTAAAACAATAGACCAATCTACACATCCTCGGAGTAGACATACGAATATAATAGTATTCATTTTGCAAGTTGGTAAGAGGTCATTCAGGGCAAAAATGCATGACGCTCAACGAGGTATTAAAATTTCGAATGCATCAGAAACATTATAAATATAACTATGTAGGTAGATATATAGGTAGGTATGTTGGTGTGTATTTATCTATTTATGTATCCTTGTATCAAAATTTGTGTATGTCCTTTTGAACGGATGGAAAGATAGATGAATGGACAGATTTATGTATGTATGTGTGTGTGTGTGTGTGTGTATATATATATATATATATATATATATATATATATATATATATATATATATATGTGTGTGTGTGTGTGTGTGTGTCTGCCTCTACGTCTGTCTATGCTTTCCTGTATGTATGTGTTGTGTAAGTATCAGTGTATGTCCGTCTCTCTGTCTTTCCGTCTGCCTGTATGTATGTCTAAGGTAATTCTCTTCATTAGATGAGGTTTCATCCCACTTCATCTAATCATTAAACTGACGACATAAATGCATACATACATACACACATTCACACCAAAATATAGAGAAATACGGATACATTAAAACACAAATCTATCCATCATTCATACCTACATACATGCATGCATACACACATACATATGCATACGTACATACATACATGCAGATATCCAAGCATAACCGCACACAAACATACGAATAGAATCAAATGTACAGGGATTTATAAATTACTACAAATAAACCTACATACATAAAAATAATCGGGAATATTGACAAAAGTATAGGGATTATTAGTAAAATGGTTGCGTATATTTGGAAATGTATTGCGTATATAGTAAGATAATTTGAGAATAATCGCAATACTTTTGCGTACGCTCGAACATTTCTTGCGACTTTGACAATGATTTCTCAAAGATTGGAATACGTTTGCGAATATTCGCAAAATTATAGCTAAAATCCGCAATGTCTTGAGAATATTTGATTATTTATTGTGAATATTCGCGACAATATTGCGTATATATGCAAAGGTATTGAGAATATTGGTAAAAGTACTGCTAATATTAGCAAAAAATATATTCTTAATGTCTCAAAATGGCCTTAAAGGCTTCCGTAAAAGAGTAATAATTGGTCATTTATTTTCTAGGCTTTGCCTATATCCATGCCTCCACTTTTCTAAATGACAAAGATGCTACTTCCTTCTTACGGGTCCATAGAGTGAAAAGGTCATATTCCTGCGTAGTGAATGAGATGTTCTGTGAATCGAACTATGCAACATGTTCGTCTGTAAGAGCTCTCTCTCTCTCTCTCTCTCTCTCTCTCTCTCTCTCTCTCTCTCTCTCTCTCTCTCTCTCTGTAAGTGAGTGCTTACGGTTGTTACATGTAGATTATTAGTTCAGCAGATATCAAGCCTTTTAAGACCACAACTAATATTATTGCAGTGTTTTTGTGTTATTGCAGTGTTTTTGTGTTATTGCAGTGTTTTTGTGTTTTTATTCCCAAAACTGTTGAAGACTTGTTCTGGCTATTGCTATAGTTAAACCGAGGTTCGAAATGATTTGATGTGTTCAAACTTTTGCTGAATGCTTCCTACATGCTTATTAAAGCAACATGCCGGTAGAAAACGCTTGCATTTTTAGGTTTAAAAGTAGTATTGTGAAAAATTACGTATTAAAAAGTAAAAGGTTTTACTTATTTTTTTTTCAATTTAATGACGTCAATGTGCCCTATATTTCTGTGTGTTCTGTATAAATTTGTTCACTTGTTTATTCCTTCTCTAATTTACAGCAATTGTTTCTTTAGTTTACATTTTTTTCAGTAGAGGAATTTTTAAAGTATATAATTTCAGAACTGCTCTAATTTAATCTTAACGTAACAATATTTCAGCAGATTAAATTTACGGAGGGTGTTCAGAAACAAAATTAGACATGCGATTCCTCTCCAGTTATATATCTAAAAAGAGTTGTTTCTCTTGTGCAGGCCATAACGGTTATCAAGATAAAATGTGATTTTATTTAATTTAACCATATACAAAAGGTCATTTTATTGATAGTAAAGTTTATACATGTATGAATATGTACGCCAAATAAGCAATGTATTTCCCACAATTATTCTTTTCTTTTCAATTTTTATTTAATGACTGAAGGGATCCGGAAGGGAGGTTATCAGAGAAAGCAGATGCAACGGTGTTGACTGTCCTTTTGGAGAAAAGTGTGAACTCAAGATTACTTACAGTGTGTGCCCCGGTCATATTGCGGGCACCGAATGTGTAAATGGTAGGTCATACATCGTGAGCTAGGGTGCAATTATAAATTTCGTCATGAATTTGTTGCGAATTGTTCATATAGGAATAAGACTGGACATCTTTTAAGTAAATGCACTTGTGTCCGTGACATTGGATGGAGAAAAAAAATAAAATTACGACTTAAGTGCAACTTTTACAGAGGCAATCACATCTACATTTTACAAAGAAGTATAACGAAAGCAAGTATAGGTTGACAAGAATGACCTGCACGTTTGATCTCTCAATAGAATATTTATGAGGGCCCATCCCACTTGCAAAATATATACTGGTCTGTATGCATCTTACTTGCAGGGTTTGGAGGAAGTAACATCGATAATACGTTATTTTATAATGAATGGACAAATGGACAAGTCATTTTAATCGACCTAAAACAGGTGCGCTTTGCCTGCAAAAAAAAAAGAAGAAAAAAATGACGACAGTAAAATATAAATATAAGTGTATTAACATTAGATGTAAAATGGCAATTTAGGCTCATCCCCACCTCCCCAAGGGCTGAGTCCAAACTTTTAGGAGTGAAACTGTTGCTTCTGGAAAAGTCTGCCCCCCCCCCCAATAACAACAAAAAATCCCCAACCCGCCCGAGTTTCTTGAGTGAGTACATTATGAGAGCAGTGGTAAAATGTATATGTTGTAAAAAAAAAACGTGTGTCTGGTTGATGACTATCTGCCGAAAAATACGCCAGAAAAATTATGTTTCAAACAGTAGTAAGCCCATACACTACCATATACACACAAAATGTTGTAGTTTGTGACGTGGGTGCGTGGGGTGGATGTGACTTGAGTCACTTCTTGAGATGGTCCCGCTGACGGTTCCGACTTCGGTACCGCTGACAGTTCCGCTGTCGCACTCATTGTTTATTATTTTTTTTACTCTGCTTATTTCAACATGCCTGTATGTTATCATGCCAAGTGAAATTGCTGCTAGTACCGGGCCGTACCTGAAGTAGAGGTGGCTGCTGATGCTCGTTGAAAAGAGGCCTGGATGAGCTGACCATTTTTAAAATCACTCGCAAGGCGCGTGCGTACAGACCAAGCAGAGACGACTCCAGTGAAGCAGTCATCCTGGCCCCCAGTTTAGCCTCGTATATGGCATAGGGTTTTGCTACCTCTTCATCGTTCATCGCCTTGAGGCCCGCAAAGGTAAGAAGCCGGTCTATGTATTCTTTCGCCGCTCCATAAGCCACTAGCTCAGACAGTTGGTCACGCTGATGCACTAATGTTTCACTAGCGGCCGTCGTTGTGTCTTCCGGCTTTGCTGACAACCCATATATTAGCTCCTCAATATCAAGGTCACTGACAGCTTCAGGTATGGCTCTTATGAAGTTTTGGGTATGGTTCACTGATCGCCACACTCTAGGTAGCACGTAGCCCAAGGCACAAGTATTATGGCGTGGCTGGCGGCGCACACAATATAAGGCCACAACATTACGCACCATCGCGCGATCTCGAGCAGGCGGAAACAAACTGATATGACACTGCTGGATCTGTGCGCAGAAGGAGCTTGCCGACACTTTCTTTTTTAAGAAACTCATAGGCCTCCGCTCGACGCAAGGCCTCGATGATATCGCTGGCTGTCAGCGTGTCACTAAATAAGTCTTCGTAGTTACAGTAGAAGAGGGCTATGCACGAGGTTTGCTCGCGGAAATCAAGGGCAACGGAGTTGTACTTTTGTGTTATGAACCAAACGCTGATGCCGGTATGGCGACTGACATAGACGAGCTTAGTTAGGGTCGTTTCCTTATGCCGAACGCCACAAAGAAAGGCACAATCGTTGAGCATAAAAAAGTGGTGGTTTCTTCGATTTCATTTGCGAGCACACAAAGCAAGGTATCCAAAGCATGGCCCTCAGTGTTGACCAAAAATACTCCCGCGTCTTTTTTTGCCGCTGGTCCACGGATTATCGTACGTCTTGCTGAAGCGTATAGTAGGGCACATGATGACAATAAAATCGAAGTGGCCTTTAAATTCCGATTCTAGCAGTTCTCAGGCAAACACGCTCTTGCCGCAGCCGCGGCGCCGACGATCATGGCGAAGTGTGGCTGTAAGTTATCAAAGAACTCATGCAAGCTACACGAAGGGAGGTGGAGTGCGGGCCCTGCCACGAGGCTAATAGATGGCAGACACAAACTGGCCATTTTTTTATGCTGAGCTGCGCGTCCATGATGATGTATAAGTATATGTTTAACACGCCTGCCGCCTGAGCTCATATCGCTGACAAGTACAAACCGGTTTTAGTAGAATGCGTCGACAATGATCGACGGCGACTCCGCATCCTTGATAGACTCCCTCGACATTACTTTTAGGGCCTCTTCCAATTGCTGGTATCGAACCTGCCCCTGAGCATAGATCTGGTTTGGAAATCCCTCGATCGTCACCGTCACCTTGTCCATAAGGGGTTATTAAAAATACTCGGTATTGCATGCGAAATCAGCGCTTCGTGCCGCGTCCTCGAAGAGCATGACTATTCGTCTTCATCCTTTTCGCTGACTTGTTGAGGTTGATGTTACACGTATTGTCTCTCTTGTTAAACACTACCCTGCGACGGTGCAGGACTCGAGTGTACAAATCATGCGTGGAAGCTCGCCGTGGGTGATGACGATGAACTCCAGAGCGATACCGTTGATCGTGTAGCTCGCCCTTTTGATAGTGGTCTAGATCACCTTGCCGTAATAAACGTCACCTCAGATATGAGGCTGTCTGAAAGGATGGACTGGAGGTATGGCATGAGATCATTTAGCAGCTAGAAGTTGAAGCGGCACAAAGAAGCGGTTCTCAAACGCGGCAGCGATAGACGCGTCGGACTGGGTGGCGGCAACGGTGTTGCCGGCGTCGACTCGTATAGCGACAGTGTTCGTATTCTGGATGACCTGGGAGACCGCGTTGGTTCTCACTTTTTCAGTCAGCCAAAGACATTTGTAGACGCCCCAAATGTCGGTATCGTCAATACATTCTTTTTCATTCCCTTACGTTTAACACTTATCTTCTTGAAGACGGCGCGGCCCAAGTTGTTCAGAATGCTGAGGTTGGCGTCAATCGGCACAGCTGTGCTGCCGCTCAAAGCATTTTGTGAATGCCAGCCTAGCGGTGCCGGAGACAATGACATCGTTGCTGCTGAGGTTGAGAAATCCGACAAAAAGCTGCTTGTTTTGGTCTATGATGGTTGAATTATTAGACACACCGACGGTGCTCCGGGCTCCCGTTACACATCCGCGCGTCGGATGAAGCGATATTGGTCGAGTTTCTTTTCGTATTGAGACATGCTCGCGGTGTTATTGCAGTCCACGTGCCCTCTCTTCAAAAAGCGCGCATAGTTGCTTGGCTGAAGGGGGATTTGACATTAATATGGACGAGGTCACATGGCCAGACGACCCCGGGCCTGACGAAGAAGAAACCTCATTATCGAGCCGCCTTTCGGGTATTATGAGGATATAAAGGGGTTTGAAGATCGCTTAAACGACCTTCGCGGCGGTACTCCTGACCTGCAAAATGGCATAAAAATTAAACCGGTTTATCCTAACTTTGTTGTTAAAACTGGCATATTGGCTCTCTGTATCCCTCTAGAGTAGACAAAGAGGGGGAGGGTCGGGAGCTTCCATACCAAATATCCACTGTTAAAGTCAATTATGATGTAAACATACATAAACAGCTTGGCAGAGAGAGACCACAACCAAAGTTAACAGTAAAGCCACACAATAACTGACGAAAATGCTGATGTGAATGCGAGATCAGATTCCAGCAGACATAAACAAGCTCACAGATCATGATCTATTGTAAGTAACCTCTCAAAGTTTACAAAACTCAATAACCACATCGTGTGGAAGAAATAGAGCAGATCGATAGCTAAAGGAGGAACGCGAAATGCAGCTAGAGGCCTCCAGCATTAACCGAGAGACCTTTCAGAGTCAAATTTCCCGAATTAGGGAGACCATCAATAAAATTTTTCACGAGGATACAACCCTCGGCGAGAAGCTGCGAACCTTTTTTCGTGTGCAGGGGATCATAGTCCTCTCGGTTCTCACAGCTCGGTTTTATCATAAACACAGTCGGTACTTTTGTATTGACTCGAGAATGTTTGATTCGCGGGCAATCATTTCTTCTTCGTATGCAAGAAACTGACTTTGTGTGTCAGGGGTCTTCACTGTCCGCACTATCGAGTTGTGCATTTCAGCCTGCGCGGCCAGGATTGCCCAAACGTATGCGCAAACGCTATCGTTGAGATGCTCTACGCCAGCCCGCGTGAAACCCTGCGACCTGTCTAGCACAAAACATACAAAGACGTTTTTAGCCGTTTCGTGTTTGTCCTGCCCGATATATGCAACGTGCTGTTTGCCGCCTGCAGGCTCTCTACACGTATAATGGTCGGAGTACCATACTGTGGGGTTCTGCACATGTGTGGGGAGGCCTTCCAATATGGCCGGGCCAGCAAGGTGGGCTATCTGTCCGAAGAGGTAACTGATATAGATCGCGCCCAGACTGTTGTTTTGGCCACAACTCGTCTGCCAGTACGATTTTCTTTATCCACATTAAACTCATTGCAAACGCGCCCGTAGGCATCCATGTTGAGGACGTTGTCAAAGGCGTCCCATTCTGTTTCGCCCGAAATGGGGCACTTCATCTGAGTGAGAATCTTTGTCACTTTGTAGTAAACTTGAAAGCGGTAGAAGCTTCGCCCCAACATTTCTAACCCTGTTCTTCCGACAGGCAACATGTGGTTGAGAACGCTGATGCCGCATCTGGTGGTCGTGCACCATACGGCAAAGTTTTCTTGATTTTACCAGAACCAAATTTTATAGTCTTCAGTTCATGACCTCCAGTGGTTATATACCTCTTTGGTCTCGACGTGGGCCAGCGCGTACTTTTCGAACACGTCCGGAAATTTGCTGTTCTGGAATGAGACGTCATACCGCACGTACATCTGCGTACTATAGTTAACGACGCCGCAGGCTCTACATTATGCACCGCTATTAAAACAAAATACCATCACCGTGGTGCTGTTTGGTAATGTATATCGTATTGACCAATGCTCTATTTGGTCCCATGGCTCTAGGACTGGTGATATAAACCGACGCAAGCACGCACGTAGCTCTCTGGAAGATTTCATATAGACCAGGATGCTTCAACATTTTGGCTGAACTGGGCAAAAACTGAATTAATGTGAGCCAGTCCCCAACCAGCTAGCAGGAATAAGTTATCATTTCCAATGGGTATTACAACATAAATACGCTCGTAAAAGTATTGCAGGCTTACTTTAATGAAATAGTTGCGGACTACAACGGAGCGACCGGACGAGTCAGCATCATGTCCTCTGACCAGAACTATCCGCCCTATATCGGTCTCGTCCACATCTTTGGATTCAAATTAAACAGGTTTTAAGGACCTGACACGCACTCAGCGCCCAATCCACTAGTGTTTATCAACATTATGCGGCTTTAAGTCCACCTCCATGAGATAAACACAACCGAAATATATTCTTGATAGGAAAAACAGTCCCTGCTACAAATTATTTCTGTGGGTGGTGAGTCCTACGGGGACACGTGTATTGTCTCCTATGGAAAACCATATTGGCGCAGATTACGTGAAGGCGGCATCCATGAGCTCTCGATATGTATTTTAGATGAAGAAAAAAAAATTAGGCATTAGTGCTCGAACGAGTGCAAACGACAAGCACCCTATGAGTCTACGTAGCCATGGCTTCTTTAGAATCCACGTTTCGATGATGTCTGGGCCGTCAGCCCCTTTTGCCTCAGAAGACGAAATCCTCGGCTGCGAAGTTCTCGTTCTTAGCACGGCCAGGGCAGTCACCTGTACCGACTTAAAGGCCGTGTACTTGACGGCCGAAAAATATCACGTCAGTTGATGGGGTTACTGCAATAAATGTACCTGGTTACTATCGCTGGGATTGAACGCAAGACGTTGGTGGCTTTACACTCAGCAACAGACACGACACTATCACCGTTCCAGGTGCCGGTTTTTATTTCATTAACCTCTGCTAGCTTGCCGTCGGTGACACAGTTAGGTGCGAGGGCCTCAAAGTCAACGCACGGCCTACGAGATTCGCAAGCACTCTAACCATATTTGATTTTTGCAATTAGAACTCACGTAGTTTACGACAAAGCCATGGAGGATCAACCAGACATAGATAAGGAATACGAATCATTGGTGCCAACTGCCAATCCTGAGAGCGACGAGGGAGAATTGGCGCAGCACGCAAAACAATTTGACATCGACAAGAAATACAAACCACGGGTGCAAGAGTAACTGCGCCAACTTGGGGTTTATGCGTGCCGGTTCAGATTGGGGTGAAACAAGGATGCAAAGCAGATAGACATTGAGCACTGGGACCACCCAGAGCACTCTAAGCAAACCCGCGGTCAGATAGGGGAAATTTCCTTTTCGCTGTCGGACAATAGCCAAAAGTACTGCCCAAAAGCTTCAAGACCCACACGATTTTCGCCTGCAAAAGAGCTGCGAGGCTGAAACCTTATTAAGGGTTGAGGCTTAATAGCAGTGGCCCTCTACGAAACGTACAAGCACGCTGCAAACGCTGTGGATGGCGTTGAGACTACACGGACGGCTGTTTCTTTGGGCACCGGTGTAGCAGGAATCGGAATATTGTCAACAATCATGCCTTCCCCCATTGAAATTGCCTTTGAAATCACTGATTTAAGTTTTGGTCTGATTTTATTTGCAGGATTTTATTAGTCGATGACTCTCCTTGAAAGACAAAAGCACGACGAAATCCGCGTCTTGGCCGAGACAAATCTCAACACAATCTCTGACCATATATTTAAGGCGCTACGTGACAACGTCATCTCCAAGGAAGAGTAGATTATCATTGTAAACGAACTAATTATCTAGTGTCTGTGCTGGACGAGGTGGGGGGGGGGGGTAGGCCTCACTCTTACTTTACTACTACGTCATCTGAAACAAATGCATACGTGGGCAGGTAACCATTCTTGACATATCTCGCCTATGTGAGTAAACTTCTGGGTGATGTTAGCATTAGGATTAAAATATTCCGCGTTGCATATAGTGTGTTTGGGCTTCCTACTCTCTCTACGAGACTTCTATTAGGCTAAAATGTATGTTGTGCAATCAAGGATTAAAATATTCTGTGTTGTATATGGTTTGTTTGGGCTTACCACTCTCTGCCATAGAGCTTTATTAGGTTAGCAGTTGTATTGTGCTATCAAAGATTAAAACATTCTGCGATGTATATAGTGTGTTTGGGCCTACCACTCTCTGTGAGAGTTTTATTAAGTCAAAATTTCGGCCGTACTGTCACACTCGTGAGAACAAATAGCAACTGTGATAGTAAATGCCGACACAGGAAGGAAGCTAATTAGTACGAGGTAAGACCCTTTGTTCTTTCACTCATCAACCAGACACTCGTTTTTTCACAAAAAAACATTTTTACTACTGTTCCCATAGTATATACATTCTGGACACTCTAGCGGTTTAGGCGGTGGGGGTGGCGAACTTCGGCTTGTCCAGAAAACAACAGTTTATGCTCAGTAAAGTTCACTCACTGGAGGTTGGCGTTCGCCAAAAAATTGCTATTTTACATCTACTTATATATTCACAGTACTTATTCATAAACATTTTAAATGAATTTCAGTAAACGGTATTCGCCTTATTTTAATAATTTCTCTCAATTTCACCAATTTTATTTACAAAAAGTACAACTAATTAAAATTCCTTTACCATCTAACAATAATTTTGATACACGCGTATCACAAAGAACTTAGATAATTCTACACTCAGACACAATTAGATTAAAAGCAAATTAAATTGAATTAGACGATAAAATGCTCTTTGTTGAATCATTTGTAAACGTAAAGATTCCACTAAAATGAAGACACACATTTCAGTTTTGTTATATGTGCAGTATAAGAATTGAATATTTAGATAGAGCTTAAATAACGAAGACTTCATAATCAGACGAAACACCAAATATAAATGTCCAGCTCTTTCCACATATCAAATTGAATCTTTTCGCACTGTAGATCCTTGTACCTCAATTATTCATCATAATTGTTTCTTCACAATATTTTTCCCTTTCTTGTCACTTCTCTACACATGAAACCCTTGTCATGGTCTTGTACATTTGCTCTTCATGAACTCCTGAATGCCTGTTATGAATAGAAAATTGGAATATTAAGTGAGCATTTTTGTTCTGTGGCCGACTAATCAAGTGGGGCATGCTAATAACAGAGCTTGAGTGTTGAATCCCGAGGTGATTGGTATAAGTTTATCATCAGTTTGCATTGTTTCAGTACGACTATGTATGTGAGCCGACTTATCATTCCTTTAAAAATAGTATATGCCCTAGTGCAATGCTGCTGAATGATCTGTGCCGTTTTCAATTTGATATGGTAGACTTTCAGGTTCCTAAAGTTCTTGAACATGAACTTCTTTGACGTTACTGACGATCTAGTGACTGTGGCGCGAGCTTTACAATACCGTCAATGTAGAAACTGGCTCTCCCATCTGATGTACTGCTCTATACATTAATCGAGATTCTATGTGAGAATATTTCCTCGCTCAATGTTCCAAGTGAACTTTTTCCTTCGATGGCTGCTCGATATTCTTGCTGAATTGTTCTCTAATATCACACAACTTCTTTCTTAGATTGTCAGTTGATAATCTTGTTCCAACCAAATCCATGAACATTTTGTCTGAGATCGTAATTTTGAGTGGATTAAATATTGGATTTCAGTATATTCTGGTAATGTAGTACGTGTCTATTCTTTAGTGGTTGTGAGGGTGGCTTAGACAATACACTTACTTGTGATTTGCAACAAAGTCAAGGCCAAGGTCAGTATCAGATGCTTTACGCTTTTCGCTTGCAGTTGTATTGTGCTGCTTATCTGAATTGACAAAGAAGTTAAATATGTGAAATGAGCAATTATGAACTCAATTTTTCACCACGTCACGTATACGTATTAATAAGGCTCTTCACTAACTTTGATGGCTGGGCATGAAAGGTGGGTATGTGGGTGGGTTGGTGATCATAACGCTTCGAAAAAATCGTCATCAGTTCCACCGACACAAAAAGAACACATGTAGCAGTGAAAACAGTTATAAATAATAATAAGCACTTGATAAGTAAAACATAGTGCTCATTAATACAGTCACTCCACATTACACATTTTTTTCGATTCAACACATGACTGTTACATTAAACACTGTAAATAACTGTAAATAACTGTAAATATGTAATATATGTATACCTTGTAAATATGTAACAAATGTATACACAATTGGATATAAGAATAAACCATCTTTGAAAAGTAAATGTCATATGACCAAAATGAATATTTTAAACTGAAAAAAATGTACCCGAGTGATAAGTTAACTGGCAACACACAATGTATGTGACGATCAAAGTAATTTGTGACGAAGCAGCCTTTGAACCGCCATCTTGTCCCAAATATTTTATTACCAGGATTTTGGAGCTCTTTTCCATTTCAATTTTCGTTCAATTGTAGTTAAAACATATCTGATTTATAACTCAGTCTTATGAAGAATCGTTTTTTCTATCTTAAATATGTGCTGTTGGGTGTTTCAAGCTGTTTCAGGTCTGCAACTTTAAGCTACATTTGCAACCAGCTTCAGAAGGGTCAGAATCTAACGCGTGGTTTACTTGTCAAATCAAGTTAGTGACCAACCCAAACCATTGCCTCTTTCACTTTAGGTATAGGCAGCATTTTTTATTACCTATATCCATATTAAAAATCTATACTAGAATGTTTATTAGCACCTCAGTGGTGGCATACCTTCTTTATAAAAATAAAATAAAATAAAATAAAATAAATAAATAAATAAAGGGGCTGAAGTCTTTTTTGTTGTTTTCGTCTGTTCCCTAACCCATATCTGTTGGACTGTTCCGTCTATCGTTGTGACGTATGACCTCTAAAGCAATTCACAGAGAAATGTTTACTAAAATAACATTATTAATGCTATCGGCTATCACAGTGCATGTCTTTTGTTAGTTACTGAGCCCCCTGGGTAGGGTGTGGCTAAGTGAATTTGTTTGCTCAATTGGTGGAGTCAGCTCACGTCAAAACGCTTAGCGCAGTTGCCGACGGTATATATGGTCTCGAATTCCTCGCCAGAACAAAACAAATTCAAACACAAATTTAGTCATTATTCTATCAAAACTATAACTTTTAACAAAAATAGACGCAAACAGGTGTCAGAAAAACCATTACTTACCATCAGCAAAACTGTATCAATAATTTTCCAGAAATTGTAGATATTTCACTTTTAGATATGCTATACCTATAAACATCCTCTTACAAATTTGATTTGTGTGATATAGGGAGGAAGAGAAAAATATTATATCAGAGAATGAAATTGTCATTACAGTTCTAGCATGTGTACATATTCAACGGAGCATATACCCCATACTCCATGAATTCCTGAATTTCTAAAAAATAAAACAACATAACGAAAAAATTAAAATAGATAAAGAAATGAATAGTTGTATACTGTAATAAGGTTTCGCTCAATTCAAACTTTCAACATGGAAATAGATTTCTCCAGCGTTGTGAATGCATGTAAAGCTTCAAGGAGAGCTAGATATATAGATAGAAATATAGACACATTTAAGTACCTGTTTTATCAGAGACAAAGTAATAAAATAACTGATTGTGATGTGCACTTCATCATATTTTAATGCAGATTGGATAACGCTGAGGGCAACACTGATAGTAGCCGCAATTGGGCTCGGTCTGGTTGTGATAATGCTGATAGTCATAACGGTCCTGAAAGTGTACAGATGTAAAAGGAAGGGAAAGTTATTTCCACAGCAAGGGCCAGAAGCCAATGAAAACAAGCAAGAGAGCAAACGACACATTCCTGCTGCATAGCCACCAGCTAACACTACACTTAGGTAAAGAGAAAATATAAACTGTATCATTCTCTTCTGTCGGGGGATTGGGTCAGACAACAAATGCCGTTATAATAGTTTAAACGAACTTTTAATAATTTATGTTGCTAACGAGATAACATATTTTTAAAACATTTTATTCAACGAAGAACTGCAATATTAAAATCTTCTGTAGTGACCACAATAACCTTTTTTCATCATTATTCTTTTTTGAATGAACGATACAATCTCGTATGAGTTCTAAAGATATAGCAAACAG
The DNA here is from genome assembly GCA_029931535.1 of Margaritifera margaritifera. NCBI lineage: Eukaryota > Metazoa > Mollusca > Bivalvia > Unionida > Margaritiferidae > Margaritifera > Margaritifera margaritifera. The sequence goes on along the minus strand of JAQPZY010001690.1, from coordinate 10,888,363 downwards.
CTGAGAGCCATATGAAAACAGCTTCAATAAAATACGTTCCTCACCAAATAGGACTTATTTTTCGACTTGGCGAAGCCTATTCATTATGATTTAAAAGGATTTTTCCGAGGGGAAAAGAGTCTTTAAAAGAAGCCACGCCTTTTTGTGGAACACAATCGGCCATTAAACAAATGTTGGTCTCTGCCTTTGAAAACTTAAATGGAAACAAAAAATCAGAATAAAAGGCTTAGTGTGTATCACAATATTTATTATTGAGTAGATTTCCATGAAATTTGTAACATGTGTTTAAGAATTGACAGCAATTGTTGATCGTGTATGCTGAATATTTTATAAAGAGAGTATTAAGCATAACTATTCCAGAAATACAAATATGTTATAAAAATAAATGAAAATGCAGATTATATAATAGTCAACGATTATTCCTCGGAAGACAAAACAACGTGATATTTGTTTTTGAACAGAAAGAATGGAAAGAAATAAATGTCTTTGCTTGGTAATTACTCTTAACGTTGAAAACGTAATCTATGATTAGCAAAAACTTCTAAGAAGATTCATCATTTTAAACTCTGTTACTATATTGAACTGTCGTGCTTGTTGCTCAAATCTCGATGAAACAAGGCTAAAAGGTCCCAAGTAAGGTTTACACTACGGAACTATAGCAACATATTTGAAAGCACTGGTAGAAAAGAGGATTTCAAAGAGGCAATGAATGAACCAAGCATTTGACAAGGTAATGTGCCCACGCATAGTTCTAATTCAGGTGTGGAAAAACTTGACGTAATGTAATGAATCAGGTTGCTTATTTTCCATACGCAAAAAATCTCTTAAAATGTAACTTTTCTTTTCTTCTACCCACATTGAGGTAAAGACTAACTCGCTGAATAGCCTTGGATCTTCTGTATTTTACTGTGTAGAGTGTTGGCCTAATTCAGACTACAAACCAGCTTTCAGAAAAATGGAATAAATGGATAAAAAAAGTCAATAGCGTCTTAGAATAAATATTTATTATATACTTTAGTCTGAAATATAGAAACTTATTGGTGAAATAATTTTCATATTTTTTCATTCCTATATTTTCACATGTGAAAAATATATCCTTATATTTTCACATGTGAAAATATAAGATTTCCCATCATGCCGTGCGACCCTGGATTGTGTGTGCCTACAGAAGTTATACCTGCAGCAACAAAAACGAGCATTTTGTGGGATAGAACAAATAAATAGAAAGTGCATTACATTTCAGACATGGAAATTAATTTTTGCTGCCGAAATTTGTGTCGACGCCGTTCGCGTCACTATTAAGTTATTTCCCCTTACTTCCTTCACAACAATGATAAACCCGCCGTGATGCATTGATGAATCGGACTTGCTTTGTGGTCAAATATGATCAAATAGTTTACAAAATGTCAAAAATATAATTTACTGCGACAGATTAGGTCAACCCAATCATACCGCTATGTTACGTCACTAATATTTATATGACCAGTCTATGAAAGTGAGGTGAATTTACGAAAAAAGGGGTGGGTGGGGGTGGAGTGTGGTGCTGAATAGTGAGTTTAATCTTCTAAGCTTCGATTCTGGAGAAACTTTGGTATATAATAAAAAGAAAATGTTCTTTTCCTGCGTTAATACCGGATATATTTCATCTTGTGGTACCCAAAACGGTATATTTTAACTCGTGGCTTCGCCACTCGTTAAAATATCACGTTTTTTGTACCACACGATGAAATATATCCGGTATTAACGTTGGAAAAGAAAATATCCTCTATGTATTATTCTGAAGAAATGTTCCCTGTGTTTTTGTTTTTGACTTAGAGTCTTCTTAGATATCTATTGTCTCTTCTTTTTGATATTTTACTGGATGCCATCGTAACTATTTTGATTCAATACTCATATTTGTTTTCCTTTTAGGAATGAGTAAATCAAAATTCCAATGGAAAAAGTGTATCATGAATAGACGACAAATGAGCATCGTACACGATGACCAACGCTAGTGATAGAAGCCCAATTGACGGCGAAGCAATTGTTTTACAACTGCACCTTTTTTTACTCGCATAATCGTACGCATTAGCTATAACAGAATAAGAAACATTTAATCCCTCGAATTCCAACTGATGAAAGTTTTAACACTGGAGTCTAACTAGAACATTAGCTATCCATTTCGATTCAGTTTTGTTGATCTGTTTTTTGTTTTCTTCGTGCTGCTGAAATCGTAATGAGAGACAATACTCCCGTTTATTCACAATTAACCAACACAGGAAACTTACTCTAGTATATTACCGTCTTAAAAACTACATTGTATTTTCTAGAAATTTAAATTTATTATTATTATTATTATTTGTGCATGGTTTTCGTTGACTTTTCTTCTGACATGTTGGTAACATAATTGTTCTACGTACCCTAATAAAATTATGAACCTAGTATACAGGACTGTGAAATAATGCTTAGAGAGATTTATCATATGTAATTCTTTAGAATATACCATTAGTTGCTTTGTGTTTAGAATGTTGTCATTTATCTTTCCTAAGTATGTACATAATTTCCACTTTTCTGCTATATACTCAAGAGAAATGTATAACCTAAAGACAAATAAAGAATGCATACATCTAAAATATTGACTGTATTCTCTGAGATAAACCTATTAAAGACGACACTAGAGAATGATGGAGACCTAAAGATTGTAAAGACCAAAATCATCGAAAAGGATTCCGCCAACACTGATATTGTTTGCCTGTTGTACACTGGGTTGGATTGTCGTCATTAAGCCTGCAGAAAGTACGGCACCACCAGATAAGAGAGAGAGAGAGAGAGAGAGAAAGCATATAGATAGTTCTTTAAATTTCATATGAAATAAACCTCCATAAAATATATTCAATTTGCAACCTAAAGTATGTAGAATTCAAGGGGTCAGACGCTTATGTATAATACAAGGGGTCAGACGCTTATGTCGAATTCAAGGGGTCAGACGCTTATGTATAATACAAGGGGTCAGACGCTTATGTAGAATTCAAGGGGTCAGACGATTATGTAGAATTCAAGCGGTCAGACGCTTATGCAGAATTCAAGGGGTCAGACGCTTATGTAGAATTCAAGGGGTCAGACGCTTATGTAGAATTCAAGGGGTCGGATGCTTACACTCTGTTATGAAAGTAATTCTTTCCTAATTTAGCACTAAATGAATTACAAGTGAACCATAGTTTCAATAAGTGGATCTATCTTCACCATTCTTTCATTCTTCTTCTTCTTCTTTCCTTCCTTTGCAGGCAGATTTTACTATCCCGGTGCGTTCATGCTATCAATTAATTGACATTGTTATTTGTTATTGTTTTAGTTTTGAATCAGGTAGGTTGCACCCATACAGGAAGAACACATTCATGGCTCAGCTAAAAAATTATGCGGATCATCCGACAGTGCTTATAATGTAGACAAGAACGACAATAAACGCGCTGTTTACGTGAATCACCTGTGCATTGATATTGCAAACGCACTATTCAAGGCTCCAAAGACTTCCCAGTTCAGATAAGTCCCTAGTACTTCATAACTCAACTTGTCACCCTCTGAGTGCATTTAATATGAAAGGGGAAAAAACACAACAATAACTGATATAAATAATCGACGCCATGTTCTAATAAAGTTATTTTAGAGAAGGAAACTATTTTATTTCTCCCTGTAAGATGTACACATCCAATTCCAGATAGCAACAAGGGTGTAAAATGCACACACGCACGCACATACTATGAGAAACTCTCAGTCAATCATTGATTATTGGTCTTTCCCGTGGAGTGTTGACCAATAAAATGTAAGCCACTAGCAAATGAATATATATTACATCCTTGTTCTGTTTTGAACTTGTGCCCCTGAAATACGTATTACATAACACCTGATATATTGATTAAGTCTTGGTGTTCCTTCTTCTGTTCGACTAATGTTATCTTTTGTGAAGAAAGAAATAAGTCCACTCTTTTTTAAAATTTATTGTTACTATTAAGTTACTTTCATCAGTTGACAATTCTCGCAAATGTTCAACAGTACCTGCTTCATAGTTCTAACAACGTTTTGTAAGTTTTTAATATACCAGCATGTGTAGGCTCTCCAACACTATGATGAACCGTGTAATGTTATTCGGGTCCATTATCAATCAATTATATTTTTATCCATTATTGGATCTCTAGTGACGACTTGGTGCAATAGTAAAATCTTTACGTTGCATATATTTATTCTTGTTATCATTATTTTCCTTTTCTATATATTCCAAGTTTCTTCCTCATATCTCTGGTGTATGGTCCTACCAAACTTATATTTAAACCTTTCACCATCAATGAGCTCTGAGATATAATAATCAGTCTTTAAATATCCACAACTGCTCTTTTATTTATATCACGCAATGTCTGCAACTGCGACAAACAGTATGCTGCATTTCTATCCCGTTAACCTGTTATGTGTTTTGCAGCTGTCACACTCTTGCATTTATTTGCAAAACTATGATTTACATACAATGTTTAAAAATGTTTACAGTAGTTGAAATTCGTAATTTTTCACAAACAATTTCTTTCAATGAAAAACGATTATATTGTCGAGGGCGTAAACCCTCTCTAAAGTTCCAGTAGCTAAAGAAATTGGCTAGAAAATCATCAGTATTTCCACTACTTGTGGCCTACGATCTTGCGAGTCGGCTATGCCAAAACAACGAGTTTACTCTTATATCACACAGTATCCAAACAATAACCTGTTTATTATATATTCTAGATTCATAATTTTCATCAATTACCAGGTATCTTATCTTTATTATGAACCAACAGTGACACATATTCAAATAAAAACTCTTATTTTCTTGATTCAACCTCATTCTTGAGTACATTCACTATCCTCATTAATATCTCTCGCGAGTTGAATGACGTCATAATGTACAAAGATATCATAATGTGCTAACGCTCGTCCTAACCGAGGATATAAACCGCTTGACGACGAAGTATAGGGGAAAATGTTGTCCAGCTACATTATTTGTTAATTCTATTAGATACAAATAATGTATAAAACAATAAAAATTACTTGTTACAATTTTCAATTAAAAGAATTAATTTTACATGTTATTTAAAATGTATGGGAATATTAAAACTCCTAATCAATAATATTCAGGCCAGCTCTAACTCGGGATGCTCAGATTTCAGTGGACCAGGGAGTTTTTTTTTATTCCATCCAGTTTTCAAGGAATAGCTGGGTATACATGATATTAAGATCTACCTTTTCTTTTGTCTTTTCCGATGAAATATTTTGCAAAGAACCATGCAGAATTATCTGAGATATGTAACCCGTATCAGGCGGTGTTGGTAAAACTGAGGATCATTCGATGTTTTTATCCTTTTTCGTATCAATCTTAGGTAAGGCATCTAAATTTATTACAAATTCAGGTTACCACCGCAATATGTGGATTAATGAAATTTTTATAATTTGTTTCATGTTATGAATTGAATGAATTGCATATTTCATGAGAAATGTATCACACCCATAGGTATGAAATGAATCATTGTATGCTTCTGCTGATCAATCGCAAGAATAAATCCATCTAAATTGTTCCTTAAATTTCGTATGAAATAAGAATCCACAAAAGATACTCAATTTGCAACATAAATTATGTAGAATTCATGGGTTCAGACAATTATACTCTGTAATGAAAGTAATCTTAGCATAACTTAATACAAAATGAATTCCAAATGCATCGTAGTTTGAATAACTGGCTCTTCTTTCTTCTCCTTTCCCTCCCTTGTAGGCAGATTTTAATATCATAGTGCATTCACGATATCAATTCATTTATATTTTTGTTAGTGTTTAAATTTTGAATCAGGTAGGTTGCACCCATACACGGAGGCACACGTTCATGGCTCAGCTGGAAATTAATTCAGATCATCCGACAGTACCACAAGTAGGACGAGATCCGTAAGGTCAACAATAAACGCACTGTTTAAATAGAAACTTCCCAGTTCAAATAAGTCCCAGGTACTTCATAATTAGACTTGTCATTCTTCGAACTAAATTTATATACTAAAGAAAAAAAACCAATCATTGACTTAAATAATCGACGGCATTGTCTAATAAAGATATACAGAGAAGGAAACTGTTTTATTAACACCCGCTGGTGTACACATCAAAGTCTAGATAGCAATAAGAGTGTAAAACTCACATACACACATAGTAAACACCAATAAGAGTGTAAAACTCACATACACACATTGTAAACACCAATAAGAGTGTAAAACTCACATACACACATCGTAAACACCAATAAGAGATAATAGGAAGAACGTGACTTATAAGAAACTGTTAAAATAAATCATTGCTTATCTGTGTTTCCTGTGGAGAGCTGACTAATAAACTATCTTACAAATCACTGCCATATAATTATAAAATCACCTGTGCATTGGTTGTTTGTTTGAGATAAGGGAAATGGGTCTGTGATTAGTTTCAGTATAATCTGCATCATGCCTTGCCATATTTCTCCTAATATAGTTGAGATTTTTTATTAATGTATATTTGTCAATACTTCTAAGATATGCATATACATTTTCATAAGAGAAACTAATTTGTTTTAAATGTTGGTATCCTATTGACTAGGAGATAGATCTTGGTCGATAGGTAAATTATAAACTGCAGTCAAGCCGTAATCTCTTGAGGGTGCTTTATGTGTAAAATGTATTATGTATTATGCATTCAAAATTGACTCGTACTGACTGGTCTCTCTCTCTCTCTCTCTCTCTCTCTCTCTCTCTCTCTATATATATATATATATATATATATATATATATATATATATATATATATATATATATATATACAGTGTGCGATGCACATGAGCAACAAATGTATAATACTTAAATTAAAAAATGAGCATACAACCGTGTGATACAGCATACATCAATTTCAATGAATATGTATGTATGTATGTATGTATGTATGTATGTATGTATGTATGTATGTATGTATGTATGTATGTATGTATGTATGTATGTATGTATGTTTTCTCGACACAAATTAAACTATTAGAAAAAGTGTGTACATTCCTATTTAGATATAAAATATCTTTGAATTACCTCTCATTAGCACCATGGAAATTTACACAATCTTTATAGATTGACAACCATAACGCTGAAAACTCAGATACTGGAAACGCTTTGTAATAATACAAATTGTTTTTACCAAGAAAGCATTAACAAGTGAATTCACAGTATTTAATCTGTAGGAAATCAGAAGGTTTCACCCATTTTATAGTTATACAAAGCAAGCACGTATCTCTTATTTTAGAGTTCTTGAAGGAAGCTAACATTTACAATAAAATATAAAATATAGCTTGTTTGCTCATCCGATTCGGTGAGTGATTTTCATCAGTGCATCATGTTTTCCTGATTTGAAATACCTTTTTTATATTTGTAACTTTAAGAATGTTTCGACTGTTTACATTACTAGTCAACCCGGGATTCTATACCTATTTTTGGTCTATTTATCTTTATACTTATTTCTAGTTTTATTAATACCATTGCTTCGGCTCTGTGTGGTGTTATTGTGCTGATATGCCGTAAAGCAGAAACTCCATTATCATCATCATCATCATCATCATCATCATCATCATCATCATTTAAAGCAAAGAGAAACCATTACTTTTTAACAGGCCATATTAGTTTGACTTTGAAATTTATTGAAAAGATACAATAATAAACTTAATTAAAAAATAAAGTCAGAAATATTGTTTATGCATGAATGTATTCCGATTGTGGATAGTTGATGTGTTGGTTAATAAGTTAAATATCAGAATTTGGAAAATAATAACGGAAAATGGAGATATGTAATCGCTTTGCACCAACAAAAGAAGTCATTTCCCTTTCATAGTTTTATTCTCATTTTTATCATTGTGTTTCGACATGCACATTTTGTTTGTATTTGAAAGTATTATTTGTAATGAAAAAGTAATTATAAGTTGCAAGAACTTCTTAGCCGATTCCAGTTGCATTGTTTGAAAATATATTTAAATCAAACCAAGAAAAAAAAGTACATGACTTCTTATACGTTATTTTGTGACTTTAACAACTTCGATAAAGCGAGTCATAATTTTGTCGCTGTTACGACGTTGGGACGTACATCTTTCCTCTGAGCATTCTTTTACCAATACCAGAGCGGTAATTGTCTCCCCTGTAGATCCACCTGCCACTTTTTTCAAAGAAGAAAATTTCTTTAGAGCAACTTTTCTCCCCTCTCAGCTTTTTTTTTTTTCATTTCTCCTAGAAACATTTTCTCCTAGTCTTTCCACTGGGAATAATTACTCCAGACAATAATTATTGAGTACAAAAAATGGCTACGGGAAACACTAGCCAACTTAATCTGTATATATTATATACGGGTATGTGGGGTAGGAGAAAATTATATTATCAACTTAACTCCTTCTGTTCTTTATCACATCACAGTGTGACCAAATAAGATCTGGGAAACACCCGAAAATTTAAAGATTAAGGAGTTAATAAATGTTCGTAGAAAGATAGGAGAGCAGGGAACAATTTTGTGATATTATTAGGGCAATATCTTCAATTGAAGCGTTTTCAATACCACGAATTCCGTATGTTTTGTATTTTTATTTTTTTTATTACTCGTTAGTTAACCGAAGAAGAGGTTGCTAATACATAATTTGTTGATACGGAGTAAAATGCAGTAATACTGGTTGCAATCAAACCTTATAATAAATCTGTAAAACTGCAATTTCTACTGCAAATCTGAAAAGAAGAAAAAAGTTTCGAGTTTGCGGAGAAAGGTCTCAAGATGGGGTCACTCTGATATCGAGTCATGTTATATTTAAGGTTATTTTGTACAGCAATTACTCAGGTAATTATTTATGCAATGTAACAGTACCATTGTGTATGTTCTAATAATTTTGCCACATTAAACAGTAATCAAGAGAGTTTTTGGAACTAGGTTGAATTTAACACTCATTTGCGTACATCAACACTGGCCACCGTCATGAATGATCATTGTTATCGCGTGCTTGAGTACAGTTATACACAACTGGTACATCGAGTTGAATATTCATGAATTTGCAGATGGCTCGCAGTCTGATTGGTCAATAATTTATCTTGAAGCACAGCGAAGAAGTATATGACCGAAAAATCGCGATAAACCAATTTATCCAATCCCGGGACGAGTAATATCTTCCTAGTTCGTATCCCTTTTGTGTAGTTAGGGACGATGCCAAAACAAGTATAGCAAGCTGACATCATGATATGACTTAGTGTTTGTTTTTCTTAGTCCGAGGAGTACATTTTAAATCCAGACTAAAGTGTTTTCTGTATTTATTCTCTTCCTTCTGAGATATGAAGTGATATATAGTGGTACTTGCTGTCCGTAATGACACGATTTTTTTAAGACTTATATGTACCATGTCCTTATCTTGAATACTTTAAGGTCGGGAGATCTTAATTTAATCTGAGACAATTTTAATTTGCTAAAGACAATATTTTACATTTCATGTACTATTGTCCAAAACCCGTTTTGCCATAATGTTGTGTTGAAAACTTATATGTTCGGAGATTTAGAAACCATGTTATGCCATTTACTCAACATCTTATCATATCACAGTGTGACCAAATTAGATCTGGGAAACACTTGCAAATTGAAAGGTTAAGGAGTTAATAAATGTCCATACAAAGACAGCAGAGCAGAGAACAATTTTTTTATATTATCAGGACAATTTCTGACAATTGCGTGTTTTAAAAACCGTATTTGTTTTAGCAACTCGTTAGTTAACCAATAAAAAGATGCTAAAATAGTATTTGTTGTCACGGAATGAAAACGGAATAGTATAAAAATTGCGAATCAAACCGTATTAGAAATCCACCCAACTGAAATTTCTACGGCAAATCAGTAAAAAGCAATACAAGTCTCATGTCTTGCGGGAAAGGTCTCAAGATGTGGTCACTCTGATATCGAATTCTGTTATATTCAAGGTTATTTTGTAAAGCAATTACTTAGGTAATGTACCAGTACCGTGGAGAATGTTTTAATAATATTGCCTCAGAAAACAGTAATCACGGTTGAATTTAACACTCATTTACTTCCATCAACACTGGACACTATCATGAATGGTCATTGTATCAGCCTCCTCACCCCCCCCCCTCCATTTGCTCACACTGGTGGCGTCATTATGCAGTTAGGCTATTGAGCTAAAAATGATATCGCTACTGCAATATATATTTGTGTACTTTATAGAATGAAAACCAATCATGTGTACGTGTCCACCGTGTTAAATATACATGGACTTGCAATCTGATTGGCCAATAGTTTATTTTTGAAGCACCGTGAAGGAGTAAATGATTGACAAATCTCTATAAGCCAATTTATCCAATCGCAGTACGAAAATACCGTTGTAGTAATATCTTCCTATTTTCGTATCCCTTCTATGTGGTTAGGGACAAGGCCCAAACAAATATGTCAGGCTGATCTTATCATATGATTTAGTGTTTGTTTTTTTAGACAGAGGAGTATTTTTCGCATTTTATCTTAAAATAAGTAAATTAAATTTATTTTCCTTCTGAGATATGAAGTGATATGTAGTGGTACTTGCTTTCCACAAGGACTCATTTTTATATGATTCTTTCAAGTCTTATTCGTACCATGTTCTTGCCATAATGGTGTTTTGAAAACTGATTTCTTCGGAGAGTTACAAAACCATATTATGCCATTAACTAAACATGTGCTTACTTTTTTTCCCAGGAAATGCGGCTTTAAATATATTAAAATATAAAAACAGTTTGTATTTTTTTAATCAGTTACTATCTCGAAACAAGAACCAGAATTCCCCTTTTGACTGCAGTTGTTATATCGTTTTAATACGTGTAGAACTCCCGATAAAAGGCCTCTTGATAAATTTTATTTTAGCTTATCTGCTTGCAAGGACAAATGACTATACTGTGGTTCTTTTCCGTCGTGCATCATCCGTCAGATTTGCTATTTTCAATTTCTTTAAATAAAAAACAAGCTGGGTCAGTTTATAGCCTTCCTTGCAAGTAGTTTTAGAATGGGACTTTCCTGATCAAAGTTAAATTTAATAAAGTTCAATTTCGGACAAAATTGGACTGATTCGTAACGATTATTAATATTAAAGAACAATATAAGTTCGTGTAGGGTCGATAACAGGGCTTTTCTAAAACTCAATTTTACCAAGTTTTACGTGCCACTTATTTTCAATCAGACGGCTATTTAATAACAATTGAGCAGTACACAAGAGGATAAAAGTCAAGCAATAAAGAATGGGTTTTTAAAAAAAAAATTTTTTTTTAAATAGTTTGTTCTGAGATAGTTTTCACTTCAGAAAGCATAATAATTATGAAATATTTATTTTTAAATTTGCTTGAAATGTTAAACTTATACGACCTATATTTTTTAACAATGTATTAATTTTCTGTTTGTTTATATGTATCTTGATATAATTTCAAGATTTTTTCTTTCTCCTCAAAAACGTCGTCTCTGCGTTACTTTTTCATTGGAAGTCATTAGAAAAATGTCAAATCCATTTTTTCCGTGCAAATATTTGTGTATGTCTGTTCCTTATACGAATTTAATATTTTTTAGTTCCTTCCTTATCATATCCAAATGCTTCTGCTTTGAAAGTCCACTTTCGGTGGGACACCTCGCCCACAGTGACGAGACTCTGCCTCTGTTGACGTTATGCTTTGCAAAGTCTTGTCCGCTTTGAATTACTGTAGACGTTGTCTCTAGACAACTTATCTTAGGTAAGGTTCCATTACTCTCTTTTATAGATGCTTCATGATTTCTCTTCAAAGATGAGACACAATTATATTTCGCTTTGGCCTCATCGCTGCCTCCACCTACGAGGTGCTCTCGGTTGAACGCAATTCATTAATTTATTTCACATTTTAAACCTTTTCTGCACACAACACTATCAAATACATTGACCTGTGGACATCTTGAAGTTTTCTATTATTGATTTTTGCAAATTGTTGCTTGATATATTCTCTTCTTAATATTTAAATTAACACGTTTGCTTCAAAATACAGTGGAGACTCCGATTATCTGCGATCTGCCTTCGGTAGTTGCTACTAAATCCCTGTATTCTTGTTTTTTGTTTGCCTTGATAATAAAGTCTTCATCGTTATCGGTTATGTTGTTGTTTCTCTGCGAAAAGGCGTATCCGAAAGGGACAACTTTGTTACACTCTGTATTCGGGAAAATGTTATTTTTGCTAATGTCTTGTCGATTTAAAAGTCCTCGACCTTTCAGTTCTTCGTGATTTGCATTCAGATTTTCTGCGTACATATCTTCGCTTTTAATATTTTGTTTCCTTTTATCTATTTTCTTTTTTTACTGATTTAATGTTGCTTTTGACACCATAAAGTTTCTTGGTGCCTACTTTCCAACTTTTCAGTTGTTTGAATATCTCATCTAATCTTGGTGCTTGACACCTTCGTGAAATACATTGTTCTCGAACAGTTACTTTCTGACAAGTCTATTTGATATTTTCTTCTTTGAACAATTCTTTAGATGCATCCATTGTTAACTATAGTTTATAAGACTTGGATATGTAGTGAACATTTTCCATCGTTTTGTTTCAACTGTTCTGTATATCTTTAAGTATCTGCTTGATTGGTATCTACTTGTCCAATAGGTTTTCAAAAAATATTTCCTCCTGCATAGAACAACCGTACGGTATCGTTTCAACTTTGTTTGCTAAATATCTCTTATCGTCAAAAGGTCTGTTTTTATATTAACGTTGTATATGGCATGTTGGTAAAATATGAATACTTGAAAACAATCATATTTCTCTTCACATTTAGACAAACTATTTTTACAATTAGCAAGCTTCAAGTCACTATCAGGTATCTGCTTCCTTACATATGTTTTTTTTTACTGATTTCCCTATTTTAAACGGGTACATCTTACTATTGAGGTCAATAAATTTCACGATAATAAAACCGTTTACTTCCTCCTTAAACTTTCCTATCTGTTTTTGCTTTTAACCAAAAGGTAGACCGTACTTGTGCATTTATGATCGTTGCATGTATGGAAATGATCCCCTCATATCATTTTCAACATCATTAGTTTTCATGTGCATAAGAAGCAAATCTGTATCAGTATACATTACTTTCATCTTGTCCATGTACTAAGGGTTCGATACATAAAGCAGAATCGGTACATTACAAGCTTGCCCTATTGCAACAAAGAGAAGCTATGTTATTCTTACTGGACTTTCACCTCCACAAGTGATTGATTTTTCCAAAAGCAACTGGACATTTAGGGTCGTAGTAAAGATATCGTAAATACTGTTCTTTGTTAGTGTATGTCATTTATTAATATAAGTTGTATGGCCTTGTTATAACAGGGCCGAACGTGACGTCAGGATTGCTCTTCGTTAAGACTGTGGACTGAGCGCATTAAACACAAAAATGCCAGTGCTTGTATACGCGGTGACTGCTTCTCTGTAGATAATATTAATGAAAATAGCTATTTTTATATACAGGCTGAACATGTATTCAATCCTCATATACATAAAATATTTGCATATTAATTGAGTACCACACTACTGCCTAGGGTCAACCGCATAAAGCCAGAAAAAAAACCCACTCAAAGATAGGTTTATAAACAAAACAATTTTAAAAAGTAAAAAAAGAGAAGTCGGGGGGGGGGGATAGGCGACTGATATTTTATTGTATAAATTTTGGGGTAGCCCTGTTATAACAATAGGTCGGTGGCCTGGGCCGAGGGGTTTGGAAGATCCATGTCTTCACGAGGGTAGTGGCCAGGTTTCTTTGTAAATTCTGGCTTCTGATTTTTTAGTACAAGTTTGGCGACCAATGGCCTAATTTTTATTGTAAAATTTTGGCGACCAGTGTCGTTGGTTTTTATTAGTAACATTTGTAAAATGTATGCAACAATTTGTCTCAGTTATTTAAGTTAAATTTTGACGTCAAGTTGCCTCGGTTTTTGTTGCAAACTTTTGGTAACCAGTGGCTTAGCACAAAGATCTTACCACAATTGACCTAAAATCCATGCGAATTAGATAACAGTTTAATAAAAAATTGGATGAAAATCTGTTCTAAAATGTGTTTTGATGTAAATTGTTTAACAGATAGAGATGAAAATGATCTAAATATCTTACAAAGTAGCTAAAACAAAGTACAAATTATAATAAAAATCCAATTTAAAATCTGCTTTGTTGATTTTTTTTTGCAAAACAAGGACTTCAAAATAAAAAAAATTGGTCAAAATAATAGATAAGTGGCCTTGGATGAAGATTTTTCCTAGTTTTTTTGTCATTTACTCCTCAACGTCACTCTTCAACTCAGTCTTGGAATTTCAACTGACATTATGTTATAAAAACTGAGTATAACTTTATTAGAACAAGAAGTCTTCTGCGAAAACAACTCTGCTTCAGGCAGAAATTATTTTGGTAGTACATCATACTAGTACGCCATGTTTTTCCATGATATGCCAAAAGGTGGATTTTGAAGATGTAGAAATGTTAATATTTTATCCTCGTGCACTCCCACCACCGCTGATTGAAGATTAACAGATATATTGATGCCTGTATATAAGGAGATTTTTTAAGCATTGAAATCTATTTATACCATCTTGAGTACGGTTATCATCATCAGACAAATGCATGTGGATATACATACAAGACGGATAGTTCTAACCTCCTGAAAATAATCTAAAATGGAGAACCTTTTTCAAATATATACAAACTCCGTATATAAGGAAATCTTATGTAAAAGAAATATACTATATTACGAAGCAGGTCGCGTGGTCCATTCCGGTGTGTTATATAATGTTCATCTGTTTACCTTTATAACGAAATTCAGATATAAAATTAATAACAACTGATGTCTCATTTATTATTATGCACAACAAAGAACTCATTGTTTCTTCTTATCTGAAACACCATGTTGCCAGATTTCACACTGATCAAGATCGATCTGTGGAGATTCCTTATGATTCTAGACTCTAACGAACTTTTAAACTTATCGTCTCATGTCCAACATCGTGTGGGAAAACGCAATTACTCAAGCGGTTATTAAAGCAGGATTAATAATAATAATAATAATAATAATAATAATAATAATAATAATAATAATCTCTATTTCACCTGAAAGAACCGTCTGCGTTTATAAGCGCTGGCGACCCTCTGTGACGTCATTCCAAAGAATATCTTTCAGCAAGACGATTTCTCAATGTGTATCAGTCCATCTTGGTGATACTCAGTGACATGATGTCCTCCTGTGTCAAAAATCGCGCCATCAAACGTCCAGAGCCGAATCGGATTGTTGGATACATGTTGCAGGGAAATCAGCTCTACAACAGCTTTTGCACCGCTGGTGCTCGGGCGATAGGCTTCCGGCAGTTAATGGACTCAGCCGTAGCTATATAAAGGGCCGAATTCATGGTAGTCGTAAATGGCCGAATGGCCGCACACGTCGTTAATCAAACGAACGAACGGTAGTCACATGTCAGTGTATATACTAATCCATCCCGTCTGTGACATACAAACACAAATCTTTTCGTGGATATTCAGTCGTTTCTTATTTACTTCAGAAGACATTGATGGTATAAAGTTTACAAGCAAGTGTGGTAGTACGATAAGATATATGTCGTTTGACAAACATTGCAAAACAAAAATTAAAAAAAATTATGAGAAAGAGAACTCCAATCGAATAAAAAGGAGACTGAGAATCATAACAACGAACATATGAAACAAAGAGATCAAGAATCCAAGGAGGAATTACGTTTTAAAAAAGAGGAAAATAAACAATGTGACAAGAGAGTAAATGTTCAATTGTTCATGATTTAGTTGAGGTATGAAAATCCGGAATTAT
>JAQPZY010001690.1:10155000-10270000 GCA_029931535.1 Margaritifera margaritifera | reverse complement strand
ATATGCGTCGTGCAAGTTTCTTGAAGAGATACAATTCTAAAACAATAACAAAAAATACAAATATTAAAGATAAATAACATAACGCGAGTCAATACACATTAGTTTCACTAAATTTTGTCAATTTGCTTTACCAGGCTGTCTTTGTCAAATTGTAGCCATTTACTTTCATTTGAAAATTTGAATATATCAATAATTATTCTTTTTTTTACCCTTCTGTCTTGCATTTTATAAATATTCATTTAGTTAGTTTATTTCCCCCCCCCCCCCCCAAGTCGCTCTAAATGGTTTTCTTGCAATTTGACTGAGATTTTCGGCAATAGATTTTAAATTTCCAGCTGTATTTGGTTTCTACCAGACCAGTTGTTGTAAATGCTAACAACAATGTTGCTGTTGCTGAGGGCGCAGATGGTATTCAATACAGTTTTGCATACATTTTATGAATATTGTCGGTTATAGAAATTAGAAGTAAACACCAAATGAAACAAAAGTTGCATTATTTGGTTCTATTTTAAATTTAGAGATCATCAATTGAAGTAACAGATCAATATAAATATTTGGGTTTAGACTTTTGGAAAACGAGAAATTTTATCTCGACTAGAAAAGCGTTGGCAGTCAGTGCAAAAAAGTCTCTGTTTATTTTAAGGCAGAAAAGTAGACAATATAATATTCGCATTGATCTAAAATTTAAACTCTTTGATCATACTATTGCCCTAATTGTATTGCACAGGTATAAACTTGGGCGGTTTTAAATATTGTATTTGGAAATAGTCCATCTAAGGGAAACATTACTTGATCTTAACAAAAATACAACTAAATTTATTGTATATGGTGAACTTAATCTTTATTCACTTTTAATGCGCTAAGATTGAAATGATAACCGTCAGTACTCGGGTATAGGTCGGGTCCAAATGCAAACAACATAGACCCTGCTCTGCCGTCGCATAATACGCTAGCAGATCAGGGTCTTTGTTGTTTGTTCTACTGATTAGACCTTACAAACTGCATAGACCTAGATCTGCCGACGCATTATGCGACGGCAGATCTGGCTCTATGTTGTTTGCAGTTGGTATCTGTTTATACGCGAGTATACACTGCAGCTTCTGGAGACTTGTTTTAGGGGCTGCCAAACCAAAACTTTGTTTAGTTATATAGTCTTCTTTAAATTAATACAATGAGTGGACGAGATAATAATAAATATATTGACTTTATTAAATCTTTTTTTTTTTTAAACTGGATATACACTGAGTGGACGAGATAATAATAAATATAATGACTTTATTAAATCTTTTTTTTTTTTAACTGGATACACTGAGTGGACGAGATAATAATAAATATATTGACTTTATTAAATCTTTTTTTTTTTTTTTAACTTGATACACTGAGTGGACGAGATAATAATAAATATAATGATACACTGAGTGGACGAGATAATAAATAAATATATTGACTTTATTAAATCTTCTCTTTTTTTAACTGGATACACTGAGTGGACGAGATAATAATAAATATATTGACTTTATTAAATCTTTTTTTTTTTTTTAACTTGATACACTGAGTGGACGAGATAATAATAAATATAATGATACACTGAGTGGACGAGATAATAAATAAATATATTGACTTTATTAAATCTTCTCTTTTTTTAACTGGATACACTGAGTGGACGAGATAATAATAAATATATTGACTTTATTAAATCTTTTTTTTTTTTTTAACTTGATACACTGAGTGGACGAGATAATAATAAATATAATGATACACTGAGTGGACGAGATAATAAATAAATATATTGACTTTATTAAATCTTCTCTTTTTTTAACTGGATACACTGAGTGGACGAGATAATAATAAATATATTGACTTTATTAAATCTTCTCTTTTTTAACTGGATACACTGAGTGGACGAGATAATAAATAAATATATTGACTTTATTAAATCCTTCTTTTTTTAAATTGGATACACTGAGTGGACGAGATAATAATAAATATAATGATACACTGAGTGGACGAGATAATAAATAAATATATTGACTTTATTAAATCCTTTTTTAAAAAACTGGATACACTGAGTGGACGAGCTAATAATAAATATAATGACACACTGAGTGGACGAAATAATAAATAAATATACTGACTTTATTAAATCCTTTTTTTTAAAAAACTGGATTACATATTATGGCAGTATGAGAGTTTCAACAATATACACTGATTGAAAAAGAAAATAGAAGATATTCTTAATTGTCAATATCTGCAATAATGGAATGCAGAAATTCCGAATTCTTCTAAAGGTATTACCTATAGGATAATATAAGATAATTATACTTTTGGAAAAATATATGTATTAAATTTACTGGTTAGACAAGGTATAACGCTGTCTATATTCAGGTGTTTTAGTAGCAAATTACCTATTGAAACTGGTCAGTGGTTTTGAATGGTCCTAGACAATTACAATTACGAATCTTGATTTCACTCACGTTGCAATACGCAGAGTATGAGGTAAACATTAATATCTCACTTTGGACGCATGTACATCAGTTATGGACGATACAATGTTATGTTAAGTATAGGCAATATAACTGAGATGAACAGCATAATCACAATCAATACTCAAAATTAATTAATACGAACAAGTACAATTTACATAGATCTCTACACACATAATTCACGATTATTGATATAATTGTAATTGGAAATAAAGGAAATTAAAATTACGATACCTGAAACACAAATTCATCCGTGACTCATTACTTTACAATGATGAAACAGTTTTATATATATATATATATATATATATATATATATATATATATATATATATATTGCAGAAAATGTATTGTTTTAACTCGCCATTATTGTCATAAATATACATTTCCTCTTTTAAAAAAAATAATAATTAAAAATAAAAAAACTTATTTGTGAGAAATTATAAAGAAGGGTTTCGAATACAAGATACAGAATACACATAAATATTGAAATAAAATGTACTGATTTTGTATGAATCTGTTGGAGCCATACCGTTCCAGCGTTACCCGACGACGAATGGCTTCTGCCATGTCGGCGACAACTCCAAGGCGATAGGGCCATCCATAGAGAAGAAAGATTGTTTGTTTTGTGATACTAATGCTATCGAAGATGAGTATTATTGTATTATTGAATGCCCATATTTTTTTAATAGTAGATGCATTTATCTTAAACTTTACTTTTATGGGGATAGTAACAATTACAAATTTAAATAATTGTTCCGTACTATGTATATTGATGTAGAAAGAAACGCGTGTAATTTATTCCAATTATAACTGAAAATTTGTTGGCCCAAAAGATTTGATAGTATATTGTCGTTTAGCACTGTCTTACTCAGTTTGGTGAAATAGCCTCATATGTCACATTGGTGACATGAGTGTAAACGAAGTTCTGATTCTGATTTCCGCAGAGAATTACCGTTTTGAATTCTGATTCTTAGCGTTACCTATCTATCGGAAGGTGCAAATTTGTCCTTCTCACTGACTGCCTTGTAAAGTGGCAAATTGTAGAGGGTTACCGTGTCCTATCACAGACAGGAAATGAGTGCTGACAGGGCACTGGACATTGTCCCTCCCTCGGGAAATCGGTCCACTTCCGCTGATTATAGAGAAACACGCGCCAATTAATTACACACTTTGTCGTCGCATATGATAGAATAGAGGTCTGCACATGGAAAACAATTGAAACTTAATTGTTGTTTAGTTTTCTTTTGACATGGAAAAACTAAATTGTTGCTTTGTTTTGTTTTGTCATAGATAAACTAAATTGTTGTTTTGTTTTGTCTTTACATGTGTACATTAATATCCAGGACATTATTAAAACTCGACAGAAACATGTTTATGATAAACGCTTCGATGGAAATGTAGTTGAAGGTTTGAATAAAATAAAAAATGAAGTAAAAACCCTGCGTGGTAAAGGCCTTTAATAAGGTAATAAATGAAACATGGCCGATGGTGTCATTTTAGCCATTTTTTAAAGGAAAGAACCCTCCAGACAAACTTCCAAAACAAAGCCGCACAACTCTTGAACATTTCATTGTAAATAAATAAATAAATAAATAAATAAATAAATAAATAAATGATAAATAAATACATACATACATACATACATACATACATACATACATACATACATACATACATACATACATACATACATACATACATACATACATACATACATACATACATACATACATACATACATACATACATACATACATACATACATACATACATACATACATACATACATAAGTAAATACCTATTTCGAAGATGACATTGGGATTTTTTATACCATTTTTCAATCTCCTATCTAAGAAGGTCTCCTTACTGCCGAATGTTGTCCTACCTATTTTCGAAGTTTATCTATTTATAGTTTTGATTCTTTTATTCAATTACTGTAAGAAAATGATTAGATGATTATATAAGGAAGGAACTAAAGAACGGTCGAACAGATGAATGAATTTTTAATGATTTAATTAAGCAACAAATGAATGAAAATAGCAAAGCAAATTCGTAAATGATGGAAATGAGTCTCCAATCATATCCTCTTTCTTTCTTTTTCTGTACACAGTCATAGTTTTGTTTAACTGAATTGTTGTTACTTTTTCAACACATGATCATATTTGTCATATTTTTTTCCTCCTATTTTTTATATATAAGAAAGTAGTCATGGAGGACCTTCATACTATGACTAAAACATTTCATAATTGATACGCGATATCAGCAAACTTCAATTCTCATCCATCTGTTCTTTCATCTGACATTGCAAGGGACAAATTATAGCTGGAAAATTTTGAGCGGTAAAAATTGTAAAAACATTGTATTTCATTTCAGTTTACTTAATAGTACACAACAGTAAATTTCAGTTTACTTAATAGTACACAACAGTAAATTTCAGTTTACTTAATAGTACACAACAGTAAATTTCAGTTTACTTAATAGTACACAACAGTAAATTTCAGTTTACTTAATAGTACACAACAGTAAATTTCAGTTTACTTAATAGTACACAACAGTAAATTTCAGTTTACTTAATAGTACACAACAGTAAATTTCAGTTTACTTAATAGTACACAACAGCGAATTTCATTAATAATTGAATTTCAGAATAAAGTGAATAAGACTTAAGGGGTCATGACAAGGTGAAGAATGGTCACATTTCAATAAGCAAATCTTGCACTCTTAGAATTATATTTGAACACCATATGGAAGATTAGCTTTAAATGCTTAATATGTCATCTTCTGAAAATACAGATGTGTTCAATTATTGAAAGAATCAACATTTCCATAATATAGACAGACTTATAAGAGTCCGCACAGTAATATGAACAGACTTATAGGAGTCTGCATTGTAATATGAACAGATTTATAAGAGTCCGCATAGTAATAAGAACAGATTTATAAGAGTCCGCATAGTAATAAGAATAGATTTATAAGAGTCAGCATAGTAATATGAACATATTTATAAGAGTCCGCATAGTAATAAGAACATATTTATAAGAGTCTGCATAGTAATAAGAACAGATTTATAAGAGTCAGCATAGTAATATGAACAGACTTATACGAGACCCCATAGTAATAACATTCAATGAATAGTTATATGTTGGTAATTTATTGAAACAATTTGTGAAGATATTACTATGAAACTTTATTCTCCATTAAAAGGATGTATGGTTTACATTTAAGAAATTTGTATTTTGCTTCATCTCTATCTTTTTCCTTTGAGGATGGAGGGGAATAATGTTGGGGGTGGGGAGAAAATATTGTGAATCATAATGCATACAGATATATATATATATATATATATATATATATATATATATATATATATATATATATATATATATATATATACATTAGGCGAATATATACAAAGATCTGTTGAATCATAACACATATATATATATATATATATATATATATATATATATATATATATATATATATACCTTATCTGTATTCCACACCCTTATTCAGCCTTAAACAAGGACAGGTTATGAGCATGAAGCAAAATATATATAAGAATCAATTGAATCACTCAAAGATATTTAGAATATGGACATGCTAAAGACTGACTTTTCACATGTCGTTTAAATGTGACACGAATTTTGACACATAGTTCATAATTCTGGGTCCTGTTGTGACAATCTAAAATCAAACTAATTTTTCTAGCTTGAAGCCTGTATCATTTGTTTTTAATGTGTGATTTTGGAATCAGAATTATGTCAATAGTTGTGTAACCTAGAGACCTTTGTTAGGTCCCCAGTGTCGTAAAGATTATGTCAATAGTTGTGTAACCTAGAGACCTTTGTTAGATCCTCAGTGTCGTAAAGATTATGTCAATAGTTGTGTAACCTAGAGACCTTTGTTAGGTCCCCAGTGTCGTAAAGATTAAAATTGTCCACAAAATCCAAATACGTACTACTAAAAAAATATCGTTTCTGAAAGAAAAATTCTATCCATGTTAAAGTACATTGACTGTCTCTTTCATTTTTGAGAAGGTGTTGGGCTTGAATGGAATATTTCTCTATACGGTTCCTTCTCTCATTTTGTGATACATTCCACATAATGACAAACATGTATGATATAAGCGGGACTAAGTTTGAGGCTATTTCCATGATGCATTATTATCACATTCACATACTATTCTTTAGGCTCCAGTTTCACAAAAGTTCTCAAAATGTTTTCTTCAAATTGAGAGTTTACATTGTTTCTGACAATGCTGGGATTTTTGTGAGAGGTAGATATAACACAAGGGATGAAAAATAACTCTTTAGTTATAAAAATTACGACAATGAGTTCTTTTTGTTCTTGAAAAAAAAAGATTTAAGAAAGTTTGAGGTAATTCTCAATATTTCCTGAGATTAAACAAGACTAATTTCAATAAATGTAAGTTACTGTGGCTGTCTTTTAAGCTTCAAATCCTGCTTAATCTTCAGTGAAAAACTCATAATTCCAAATAAAAAATATTGAAAAATCTCAATTTTAGGAAGACAATTTGTGATGTGTATTGAAACCGGGCCATGTATCTAATATATTATGGAACACTATTTATTTAGAAGAGAAAGCAGTGAGACGTATCTTGTAAGGCTGAGAAAATTCGAAACATCACTGAAATACGTTGGTTGCAAAATGAGTATTTGTGAAAATTTAATATTTTAGATTTCCTGATTTTCGGATATTGTTAAATAATATGTAGAATTAAAGGCTGTGACGTCTTTAGATTGAAATTGGAGGAGTAATTTGTTGGATTGCCGACAAATATTTTCAGAAAAATAAAATGAACGATAATCTAAAATAGCTTTAAAAAGCCACCGCTAAAATCTAGAGACTCAAGCCAATTAACAGCGTACAAATGCAGAAGTACATTTAAAAAAGCTGTTATAAGCTGAAATAATGCTAAGCAAGGGCAGGAAATGTAGAGTAGTCATACATCTACGTCTGTATTACTATATTGGGAAATTCATTAATATAAACAAAATAGTTGGTAATATAGTATTTTCTTAAATCCGTTTTACAGATTTTACATACGAAAGGCAAATGTTTAATAGCCTTGTAGCATCAGTTTATGATGATAAATATTATGGTAATGCAATAATAATAATAATAATAATAATAATAATAATAATATAATCCATTCACATAAAATAGACTTACCTGCATGTTTAAGTTCGTCAGCGAAACAAAGCATCAGAAAAGAATCCATCGCAAGGTCAATTCAGATTCTTAATCATGCTACCATGACGATAACTTTATGCGGCCCTTGACCCGGAACTGTATAAAAACACGATGAAAGAGATCAAAGGTATCCCGAATGGTCAGGAAACTTTAAAGCTTCAGATAAGCCGACACCTGGTTCTTTTACCTGAATACAAGGTCAGACGATATATAAAACAACCCGAGAATTATTTTATCAAGGCTTTGTATCCATAGAGTAAAGTTCAGTAATAACTATGAAAGAAATGTTATGGACGTAGACGCTCCTTTAATCTCGTTGCATGTGACTGTAAGTCAAGCACTTTCAGCTGCTGTAAAGTTCAAGCAGCCGTGACATGCAGCTTTTCTGGAAAGTCTCATTGGTAGATGAAAGGAACTGGACCCTTTCACAGACTAGCAATTTGATGGCTAAATGATTCTGTATTCATGTAAGTCCGAGAGAGTAGCAGCGGATGATGGAATATTCAAGTGCCGTAAAAAAATTTAAATTCCATACCCAATTTTACTATGAAAAGTGCTGAAAGGTTATACAAAATAAAATTATACGTTGATTAGAATACATTGTCTTTACAGATTTCGATAAAAACAATTGGGTTTAATTTCCAGAGCACATATTTACATCTCTGAGCCTTTCTTCAAGGATAGGTTATTAAGGTAATAAAATCGGATGTTTGTATAAGAACGTATGCTATTATAATTAAACGATTTTAGGTGTTTATCATTTTACTTTTTGCAAACGATATGACAAGGACCTAATTATAAATTCGGCATTAAGCCTACCTTGAAAACATGCCGTCCAATTCCTACGACGTTTTGCTGTGGAGAGTAATCCAGTCTCCGAGTAAAAATATTTAATGCAACTCATGCATGCATATAACTGAACGTAGAGAGAGAGATCATCATAAAACTCATCGAAGGAGCACAGAAGTTTTAAAGCATATATATAAAAAAATATAAGTATAAAATTGTACGTGTGTCTGTGTGTGTTTACGGCACAGCAACACTTTCAAGGCTATATCTTGCCAAGGCAAGTAGAGTAAAGTGTCTTGCAAAAAGGACACACCACGGTAATATATTTAGGCTGATCCGATGGTGGGAATCGAACACATACCCTTCTGTACACGAGTCTAGCGCCTTTACCACTGCGGATCCAAAGTCATGTATAAATCAAGGTAGAACTAGCATATTCTTCATGAATTATGAATTTAAAAGTATGACATTTGTAAAACGTCTTTCACACTCTTGTAATATGCATAAACAATTGAATATGACAGAAATCATGTTCAACATCGTCTACCAATATTATTATCCCAAAATAGTTTCAAAAGTATACCGTACTTGAAATAAACTGATAACATTTTACTAATAATTAACTAATAATTAATGAGCCGAGGCTTATATTTAACCTTACAAATAACAAGGCTTTGGTAATGTTAGTATAAAGCAATTTTATATAAAAAATACTATGGATATCAAATGGTGATTCGCCCATGGTGAATGAATACCTATACAAGTTTGATTTGGACAGTAGACCATTGGTCCTCTGTTCTCTAGATCAAGTGATGAATGTCCAGTTATTAGTTATTAATAATAAAAAGGTAAATAATGAGAAACAAATATCCATAGTCACCGTTTAATCAACATTTTTAAATTAATAAAATACTTTGCACAATTGCATAAAAATCCTCTTTGCTTTCTCTCTCTCTCTCTCTCTCTCTCTCTCTCTCTCTCTCTCTCTCTCTTAAGTTAGTGGAAATCTGTTGAGTGAGAGAGAAAAAAGAACTTGAGAACTTGAACTTACACCAAGTAACTTACAAGAATTTGAGTCGTTTTGATGGAATCTGTAGGGGCTTTCTATGTGATATTTCTACATTGTTACTCGATAAAAATAATAATATTGTTGTTTGTTGTTATTTTATTTATTTATTTATTTTATGTTTTGTTTGCTTTTTTGTTGTTCCTTAAATGAATAACTAGGTTCTTTAAACCATATACAAATGTTTAGATACCTGAAGGCATCTCTGTCTGTCTGTCTGCCTCTCTCTCTCAGTGTTGGTCAATAGGCTTGTCACTTTTACCTCCAAGATCTCTCTCTCTTGTGTATGTGTGTGTGTCTCTCTCTCTCTCTCTCTCTTGTGTATGTGTGTGTGTGTCTCTCTCTCTCTCTTGTGTATGTGTGTGTGTGTCTCTCTCACTCTCTCTTGTGTATGTGTGTGTGTCTCTCTCTCTCTCTCTCTTGTGTATGTGTGTGTGTGTGTCTCTCTCTCTCTCTTGTGTATGTGTGTGTCTCTCTCTCTCTCTCTCTTGTGTATGTGTGTGTCTCTCTCTCTTTCTCTGGATATATGATGGTAAAACTGCCATCCAGACGAAGCAACCGAGAGAGAGGGAAAATAATTTTAAAGTTAGTAGCAGTAGTAAGTCAAGCATAATAATGACTTGGATAAACTGTAAATAACGCCGGGGACCGATTGATACAAATAGTCAAGCTTTCACTGTTCGGAAAGCTGGCTATGTACTTTCTTTATTTAAACCAATTGTTATTTTTGAATCTCAAGCGTCTAAGTTATTTACTTAATCAGTGTGAATGAAAATAGAAGCTCATAGAAAGAAGCAAATGAACAATTTCCAACAAGATTAGGAATAGCTGCAGAATTACATTTTGTATCTGACACACTCTGCAGATATGTGAAGAGTTAACTCCGTGCATCAAAACACACTTTCTTGTTAGTCAAACTTATCTCCATTAGAAATGAAAGTATGTACGTGGTAAAAATAAAATATATGTATAATAAATATATATATAATATGTACTCTGTATCTTTGATATACCATAGGTGGTAAGAAGTTTTCATAAAAAGTATATGTATATATATATATATATATATATATATATATATATATATATATATATATATATATATATATATATATATATATATATATATGCCGGTACAGCCTATTACCGCGCGTTACTACCTAGAAAACATACTAAAAAAAATTGCACTATACCTACTTTTTGATTCTTAGCCTACTGCATCAGTAATCAACGTGTGGTACATTTGTCACGGTGAATGATTTTAATTTCTGATCAAGGGGACCGCCAAAGTGCTGGTTATTCCGATGTGATCTATAACGGTAGGCTCTCTCATGAGAACGTCCTATTACCGCGGCAGTTTAGAAATACAGTGACAGTCGGTAGTACGGTATCAAAGAAAAACTAAATAAATCATGAAATATTATGTAAAAGCACGACATTCAATAACAAACTTTCAACATTAAATTCATAAATTTAATTAAGATCTTTATATGCCCGAGTTGTAGTAAATCCAATAAATAACAATGATTTATGATATTCTTATGTTATATTACATGGCGTATATAAACTTAAATTGTATGTCCCATGTCTATAACACATTTTTAATGAATTTGAGGAGATGATAGTGTTCATTAACTTGCCTTTATTACTAATGATCTACAGTAAGAACCAACACTGAAACAAAACTCACGAGTTTGACAATACCCCTTAATGCCGCCCCCACTCAAAAGTTAGATACCAATTTTTATCGAAGAGCGTCAGTCATGTCACCAATTCGGCTTGTATTGTTTAAATTGTGAAGTAGACGATTTGTCAACATCGTGCTCGGCACGATTTTGTGATTGAAAAGTACAAAAAATGGTATTGGAACTGTATATGATATGAATGGGATCGGATCACCTGCTTAAATGTGTACATGTAAAGGAAATCGACGATTTTTTCTTTTTACCTTGAATAGATTTATTCTTCAAATTTGTAATATTAATGGCAATGTTAACTTCCTGAAATTATGTTTACAAGCAGGTTATTCAGATGTTACGCATAGTGACATCACTGAACAAAAATGTTGAAATGCCGCGGTAGTCATACCGCTAATAGTCATACCGCGGTAATAGACATACCGCTAATAGTCATACCGCGGTAATAGGACTCAGTAATATGTCAGTGATATGTAAAGGCGAGCGCCTTAGACCACTTGGCCACCCGGAGCCCCGTAATTCCACAGAAGGTATCTGAAATTATATATACATATATACCAGGTGACCCAAAGTGCATGGCAGATGTTATTAGAAATTTTACTTTAGAATGTACGAAATCAAACAATGCATTTGTAATATGTATCGCTTTCGTTTTATTTCAATTCAGTAGAAATACGAATCGCAAATTATTCATTTTAATGTTTGATACAAATTACTGAAGTTACGTCGATTGTGAACAGCTTTTTAAAGACCCAAACTGTAAATAAATGTATCTTATGATAACGATGATAGATGCAATAGTGAAATGTAAGTTAAATTGCAGTCAACAAATATTTTCCTAAAACATCTAATTTGTTAAAGTTTGGATTTCAAGATATGCCTTGAGGTAGTTAAGAATTAACCGTAATAATTAACTGTTCGAAAATGCTCAGAATGTTACCTTTGCTTCTTACTGAAGTAAAAACTCATATAAATATAAACGTACATTGTATGTATGCACAAATCTACTGAAGAGACAGTCAGAAATTCCAAAAACCACACCAAATTGATCCAGAAATGTTCTACAGTAAATATTACTATTTGAAATTGCACATTCATCTGAGGAAATTCAAACCATTTATCAGTCAAAAATCATAAACCTTGAAAAGAAATACGGAGTTACTTGTTATCCTGAACGAACACAGTTTGGATAAACTTTAAAACTGATTATTGAGCCACATGCGACACATACTAGTTTTTAAATTCATAAACACCCCCGATTTACAAATCCTTTAAATGAAATAGTAATAACTTGTGATTTGTGTCATTGTTTAGTTGACGTCATAAAAAAAGAAAAACACGAATCTTATGGGAAATATGAATTACAATTAGTTAATTTCTTTAAAAATACGAACTGGGAAATATTCCTTATAGCATTTCGCATTATTAGACATGTTAGATAAGGAAATATGTCTGTTTCAATGATGTTCGATGAGGAAATATATATGTTTCAACGACACATTCTTTTCTTCGAACATCAAATACAAGCTTTGCCAGAAAACATGATACAAGTCAATAGAATTGGGTTTTATTCCTGGTCTGTAACAATCACGGTATGTAAGATATTTACCATTGATTCTGGTCGGTACAACTTGATATTGTTCCTTTAACGAATGACATACTGACATTAAAGAAAGAATCAACACAAATGATGCCAAATGGTGCAGAATACGTGGTTAGTCCAAGATGTACAGAAGTGGCAAAGATATCAAAAACTTTTGTGAATTTTGTCCAGACACCATTTACATAATTTTTTGTTATTTAACACTATTGTGCGCGCACAAGACTAGGCGAAATTAACTGGAAAGTTTTGAAGCATTGCTTCTCTCTCTCTCTCTCTCACACACACACATATATATTAACATCTTTATTTGTTATTATTGGTTAGTAAAGTGTGTATATATATATATATATATATATATATATATATATATATATATATATATATATATATATATATATATATATATATACGGATACAACTATTCCCTACATCTGATGTTTACAGCGTATGTTGCTTTCGCTAATATGATTTGAAAATATGGCTTCATGAAACATATTTGTTATCGTTAATTTGTCACCATGTACTTTTTGATGTTACTTGGTATATGTGAACATCTAGGAATATAGTATTTTTTATTTGTTTTTTTGTTTATTTATTTTGTTTCTTTGCTTGTTTATTTTTTATATATTTTTGGCATATTTTATTGTCATAAATGTATAATGCAAGGGGATAGTAATATATTTCTTCCGACTTGGTTTCGTCATTTCCCAAAAATACCCAAACTTAACATGAAATTAAGATCTCATATATGACGTAAGAATCAATAACCGATACACAAAGCAAAGAAGAAAGTGCAATGTTCTTTTCATAATTTTAATATAACAAATAGAACAAATTTAGTTCTTTTTTTTCTTTAATTATTTGCTGAGTACTTACTGATACTACTTGCTAAATGTGAACATCCGGGAATTGTATATGTTGTCATAATTGTTACGTATATTCATGGGTTTTAGATCTCCTGGTTCCTCTCAGAAGTTTGACGTGTAGTAGTATTTGTGAAATTGGGAAACACTTGCTTCTTAAAACGTGTAATAATCAAACAATAGGTTATATAATCAGCACACACATCGCAAATTCGCTTTACCAGAGGTGAAAGACATTTGATGGACAAATTCGATACGGGAAATATTTGAGTTTTGATAACCAGACTGACTTGAGTTTCAGTAGTACCCAAAGCAAAGGATGTTTTAATTGAAGACAACCTCGCAAGCTTCTATGTTCTCTCCAAATCCACGGAGAGGTTGCTAAATTGGCGGTGAGTATATTATGACAAAGTGTTAATTGAGACGACATGGCAACTAGATAAGGCATGGAACAACAGATAGCTCGATAAGCTTCGCATCACCCCCAACCGTCAGTTTGATGAAGGATCCCGTGCAAGATAAGAGATCTTTAACACCACTTGCACTGCTTTCACTCTAATTGGGCATGTGTACCAACGTTCCGCAGCCGGCGAGTGAAGTGGCGGTAACCATATTACTCCTCCTCAAATTTGCACGATTTCTACTTAAGACATGCATTAAAAAAAAAATCTTTTTTGATTACAAGAAAGTACTAACTATATGGTCGTTTATAATTATTTTAAATGTTTCCCGCCCTCAATAATGACATGCATGTACTTTCATGGAGAATACACAAAAGAGAACAAAGTTTAGAAAGACACATGGCTCTTTGGATGTGTTTGAGAGAATCTGTCTTCAATATTGGGAAGGGGGGGGGGGGCGAAAGAATAATAATGCGACAACTCTGTGGTGGCCATCATTATCATGTAGGAGATAACAATAGTAGATTATGTGAGTGTATATTGTTATTTCAGTTCAGTCAGTTCTTTATTTCCTCTTTTAAAAGAGTGTCAAGACACTAAAATTGAAGTACGCTAAATTAACTACACTTGCAGCTTATGATCATCCTCTAAATTTTAAGAAAATATTTTTAATTTTGTGGTAAAAGGACATTGCTTGACAGATAATGATAGAATATATTGTTGTAAAAAGCTGAAAATTCCTAAAATAAAGAAGCTTATTTCATTGATAGTTTGCAGTTACCATTTACACGTCTCGGAACAACATACTAAAAGTGCACCGTATGAACGTATAATTTTGGTATTCAAGATAAAAGTATTTTGCATAATCTGTACTTGAAAATTGTTATAATATTGCACTAGGAACCATAGCACAATGCTCGTACATTGCACAGGGTAACACTAATACCATAGGAAATTAAAATAAGGGAAAATGAGCCATATTTAAAAGGTGTAATTCGACTGTTGCGTACTTTGGAACTCTTGCTCCAAAAGATTTAATTAACCGTTAGAATTTTCTTCTTTGGCAATTATAGTCTCTTCGACCATATCTTTGTCGGTTAACAGATACCGAAAATGATTTATAGCTTCGCACGAAGTTTGCTTCCATTATGCAAAGGTATTAGTATGGGTACATTGGACATAAAGGAAAACTCTAAACGCTACAATTGACAACATAAAGAACTGAACTAAAAACATCAGAAATAAAGTAAGATAAAAGTGTAAATAGGCTTTGACCTTAAGGGCTATTAGTTTTTGTTTTAATCTTTTCTTTATTGTTTGGTTTTCAGAACGTACTGCTGTTTTGGCTCAATAAACAACACAAAGTACTCTGTCTAGCGTACTGAAATGGTGAATTGGGTAGCACAAGTTTAGTTAAAGAAGGATTATCTAATTTGTTTTCATGACCAGATCACAAGAGAAAGATCTTTAACAAGTATTTGTTGGTCACATTTAGTTGAATTTATTCATCGGAGCGAAGAAATTTTGTGCCATAATCGGTTCTTATTTTCCCGTTTGTTGACCCGGATACATAAAGTGATAAGAAGAGAACCGTCTGACCGGAATGCTCATTGACAGATTCAGGAGTCCGGATCAGTCGGTGCTACAAGAGTGTGGTTACATGTTTGGTGGTGCTTCAATGCTATTTATTCAACCCTATGTATGAAAAAAAAATTGTATTCGAAGTACTCTTTACTTCTGACAATTATTAAAAAATAGTTGTAAAAAATTTTAAATTTTTTTATTTCTGTTTGCTATGCTCTTTGTGTTTATGTAAAATTTTGTTTTACCCATTGGCTACAAATTTAGACTTAGTTGCGCTACACGTGATCACGTCAGAAGCTGGTATAAAAAGACAAACGAGGCAAAAATAAGATGTGTGGAAAAAGGTACATGACATAAACAACCAAAATAATGATGATTGATGATACGGTGATTGCTACCATAAAGGACATTGTCGCAGATATATATATATATATATATATATATATATATATGTAGATATATATATATATATATATATATATATATATATATATATATATATATCTATATATATATATATATATATATATAGATATATATATAGATATATACATAACATGGTAAAAATAAATAAAAGCGGACAGTCGATATGAACTGAAAATGTTTCAAGATGCACACAAATATACTCCTTCCAAAAGTCGTATATGAGTATACAGGTAAGCTCTTACTGAATTTAAAAACTAAAATTAACCAGGTTCAAATGTGTTTATATATAATAAGTTTATATATAATAAAAATATATTACTGTGTTTTCTTTGCTTCCTTACGAAACAAATCATTAATATACCACACAAAGTAAAGTAAGGGTACAGTAAACTAAACAGTATACCCAAGCTTGATTTTAAGTAGTCTTCTATGTAGTCACTAGTAGGGCTTGGTTGACTCTGGAGATTATTGACCGACGGGTCCGAATCAGCTGGACTTTCGTTTAGGTATACCGTCTTGACTAAACTTACTGTACAGAAACCATTATTTTCTTATTATACTTACCATGACCGTGACCATTAGCTTTTAGACATCAGAATATATAGATTTCTTTATTACCCAAAGTGCAAGCCATCCGCAAAGTTAAGTCAGGGAACTTACTCAAGAACAAAAGTTTTCTTCGAGCTACAAGGACCTTGACCTTTAATATTGTGACCTCTAAATCATTCGGACTCTTTCAAACCTTAAGTGCAAACCCTCCAAAAAAGTGTGGTAAAGGTGCGTTGACAAGAACTAAAGTTATTATGTTTCAAAACAATTTTTTTTAGTCACAGTGACCTTGACTTTTGACCTTTTGACACCAAATCAATAGGCCTCTTTCTTACCCAACGTGTGAGTCGTCCACTAACTTTAGTGAAGGCACATAGTCGAGCACTGAAATGATAGTGCAGAAACCATTTTCTTTTTTCAGTCACAGTGACCTTTACTTTTCACCTTTTGACCCAAATCGATATGCTTCTTCCTTACCCCAAGTACAAGCCATCTTCAAAGTTTGGTCCAGGCTGTGTTGCAGAATTAATGTTATTGTGTTTATTATGTACGAAGCGTTTTCCTTCTTTCAGTCACAGTGATCTCGACCTTTGACTTTTGGACCAAGAATCAACAGGCTTCTTTCTCGCCCCAAGTGCAAGCTATCCATTAAGTTTGGTTTAGGTCTGTGGTGAAGAAATATTGTTATTGTGCGGAATACATTTTTGTTCAATTGATATTGAATAGCTTACGTATACGTATGAAAAGTATATTATATATCGTTACTATGCTTAAATTCTCTGACATTTCAAAATTATTGATATACTGAATTGTTGACGTACTGTCTTGAAATTTAAAGAATAAGAGAGGAAAAAGATACAATTTTGAATTAATGGATCTATGTGGGGGGGGAAGAACCCCATTTCGAGTCGATTCTACTTGCTGTTGTACTGAGCTTAGTTCTGATATGCAAGTTTTCTGACTGCAGGACTGCCGCTACGCTACAAGGAAGGAACATCAAATGATCGTATCAGAGTTACAAGGCGTTGATTTTGATAATCGGTCAGCACAAGGCCAAATACCGCATGCTAATCATTATTTAAAAAATTATTAAACGTTTAGCGTTTAATCTCAGAGGATCGAGTGATGAAAGCCAAGATGGGCTGATTATCATGGTATAAACACCGGACGAGACAGCCGCGCGGTTCGAATAAGGGAGGCGACATGGTCAAATCTCAGATGACATGGCGGCCATATCGGATAGCCTCGAAGACAAAGCGTGCGGAATGAGAGAAGACAGTTGGAGCGTAGATAAAGCCTTTGCACGCAAAACTCTGTAAACTTAATATCCTTCCATTGACTTCGGGTGTCAAAAAGTTTACAGCATGTGCATGATATGTAAATGAAGCCAGTAGAAAAGATGTAATTTTGACATCTACAGAAATTAATCCATCAAAGAGCGTCTATCAGGGAATAAGCAATTATAAGGTCATGACAATAGTATTCAGTTTGCTTTGGAAACACTATAGATTATAAATCACGTAGATATGCCACATTACACACGTTATTTACAAATCTGGAATATTTGATGTCTTTCTTTAACACAAAAAGGTACTCAGAGCCGGTATTCAAGAGACCTATAATCTAATGATATGATGTCGAAGAGGGGTAACATATTTGGATGTACTGTGCGGTAAAAAGTAACCTCTTTCATCTAACGTTGTTTCAGTGAGATTTTTAAATTTTATCTTGCACAGTATTTATCATCTCATTTCATAGTCGGTGGACTAATATGTATATATGAACCTTGATGGGAGAAAAATGTCCCTTCCAGCATAAAATGAACATTTTGACATTTTGTGTATTTTAAAAATAAGAGTCTTTCCAAAATCTAATGTTTTTTTTCACGCAAAGATCATTAGGAGAGATATCATGGTTTGAATGCACATTGTTCATTGTTATGACGTTAGACATTCCTTCATATGATACGAGATTTCTACAGTGACACAATATTAACCAACGGGATGTTTACTCTCGTCGGGGTGCATATATATATATATATAAGTGTGAAACAGAGAGATTAATTGCTGACATTTTGTTTTTCATTTCTCTATTTATACTTCTGAAAATGTATCCTTGTATTTTCACTATTTTCATATCTGAAATACATGATTTTGCTTCATGCCTTGCGATTAATTATTAAAAGGGCTTCTAATAAATTATTTGAATTAATTATCATAGTGACTTTTAATAATTAATACACGATTAATTTTCTCTCGTGGCTTGTATATATATATATATATATATATATATATATATATATATATATATATATATATATACGCTCTGTCAACTTCAACCCCCTTTACAATTCATTCAGATTCGAAATTCATGACTATGTATTGTTTAAATTCATGACAAAAAAATGTTATCCTTCTTATATCAAGTTTAAATCATATACGGATAATATGAATGGTAAAATCAAAGATGAAATCTTAATTAATTTTATTCGAAAAGGAAAACATTTTTACAACACTGAGGTAGTGATCAAGAGACACGCCGGTTCATATTGAAAATGGTACGCTGCCATAGGTCAGATCCGATAATTTTCTCTCTATCTCCGACTCCGCAAGTTTAGTAACTACATTTATCGACAGCAACGAATTTTACTTGTGTACGTTTTCAATTTTTGCCAAAGCATGCAAGAAATTTAATTGTTTTGAATATATATTGCATCATTTGGATGCTAAGCAAAATTATATGACATGTGATCGGACATTAACTTATACAACCTCAGTGCAGAAGGTTAGGTATATAGGTAAGTAGGAAGGTAGACAATTGGATGATAGATATATAGACATCTTGGCTGGAGTGCAATGGTAGATCTCAGGTAGTAAATTGGTCCTAGGTTTTCTTCAAAGGTCATACGACTGCATAGGGATAGCAATATATCTAAGTATATACCTCCCGTGGAGGAAATGCTAATTCTACGAGGCGGTATAGTAAATCACTGATGATTCAAATTTAAGTGTAAATATGCCTTACCTACACGCCGAATCTACTAATAGAAAATCAATGCTGTTCCAGAGGTTTAATACTTTTGTAGCTTTATCCGCGGTAAAATATGAGATTTCTTGCACGGTAGGCAACACATTTTACTTTAAGTACGAAATTTAATAAGTCAATGCATTTTTGTGCAGAAAAGAATAATTTTTTTTAACTGCTAAAATTGCTACTATTGAAAATAGGATGCTTAATAGGGTGTGTTAGGGAGGTCTTTACAAGACACTGTAGATAGAGAATATATATGTAACAGTAGCTACTCCAATCCGTTTGTAAATATTTTATTTAGTTGACATGATACAGTATTATTTCCCATGACAATAATAATATTATCATCCCCACGCTTTAGCAGAGCATATTGTGATACCCTCCGTCTGTCCTTCCGTCTGTCTGTCTATCTGTCCGTTACACAGCTCCTCCTAAATGATTAGGTGGAAATTCACTAAACTTTGTTATTATGTTTCCCTTCGGGTAACCGTCTGCAAGAGGTCTTCTGGCGCATTTTCAATAAACAAACTTTGCGTGCCTTACAAATTTCTTCTGCACACCCGAGGACTATGGCATATATGTATATAAAATATGCAGCAGTGATTACTATGGATATCATATGAATTTCCAATGCAAAACAATAGAAAAATAAAAATCTCCAAATTATCTATTTTAGAAAAGTGAAAAGTTTTATTATTTAAAACATTTGCTTACAATATAATTGGTTTAAAGGCTGTAACAACCGCATATGGTAACTTTAATGGCTACGAATCAATGCTTTATACGATTTGGATCGTAACTGCAAATATAGACAAATTGGGGTAGGGGGTAGGGGTGGCCTAGAACCCATGTTTCCTGACTAAGACACTTAGTGTTAGGCAAGTATTTCCACACATTCATGAACCAGGATGACTTCAACGTTGTATGAGGTAGGATAAATAAGTAGGATACAAGTGGTGTAAGGGGTTTCAAATGTAGATTGAATGTCTACTACTTTTGAACCAGGGCGAATCTATTTCACGATGTACTTATGTCCGTTTCCCCTTTCAAACTAGATCTGACTGTTCTACGTATCTTTCAAGAGCGAACTACTTGCCATGGCAAAGTGAAGAAAACGTACTAAATTGAGCTGATAAATGCTATAAATGTTATAAATGGAAAGCTTCATTTCATAAGACATTTTAAAAATCCTTCTGAAAAATCTGTCTTGAAATCCAACTACATTCATACATACATACATACATACATACATACATACATACATACATACATACATACATACATACATGCCTTATCTATTGCAAGGTATTACCAGATGACTCTACTGTCACTGTGATAGATGGCGATGTGATCTCGAGCCGAGATTTATCTA
Organism: Margaritifera margaritifera; assembly: GCA_029931535.1. Lineage (NCBI taxonomy): Eukaryota > Metazoa > Mollusca > Bivalvia > Unionida > Margaritiferidae > Margaritifera > Margaritifera margaritifera. The sequence goes on along the minus strand of JAQPZY010001690.1, from coordinate 10,248,916 downwards.
ATTGCAAATTTTAATGAGTACAGGCTGGTTATCTTCCGTATTCATAAACTACATATACCTCTAACAGCCTTTCCAGGATCAAGACTTCGCTGCCAATATACGGAAGGATTTCCGATATGAAAATGTGTTGTTAACATCTCCGGTTACACAGCAGATGTCGCGAAACGGAAAAGATCCACTCAGAGGAAATGTAATGCTTTTAGACAGCAGGTTAAATCAGCTCGTCTCATGTCTCCCGTATTTAATGGTCTCATTTAGTGAAGACTTTCGATTGCGGTATTCCATGTTTCTGAGTCGTAAACCACCTTCGTGGCTCACTTTCCATCGGAATGAAGAACAAGTACCCCCGACCCTTGTCCATTGTAGACTCATTATCAGCTGAATATATCTCTTGCAACCAGAAATAAAGAAATAAAAATTCGGAAGCAAATCACATGCTACATAAAATGGTAAATAATTGTAAAACAATTGGGTAATTTTCTTAGTGTTTCGTCTACGGCATGATAATATTGAGAGAACCCTTTTAGTGCTAATAGAAGTTTAGCCTACTCGAGTAATATGAAAGACGCTTATCCACATATAAAATATGCCCAGATCTTAGTTTATATCCATGAAGAAAAAGAGTTCAGTGCCTCTCCTATGTAATGTTATTTTCAGTAGACATCTGCCATGTTTTGTTTCTCAACGTCAGAAAAGCTGTTGCTCTCCAATTAGTGGATGTTGGCCCACTTTGGCCTTTGGAGTGAAAGCGACCTATCTATCTATCTATCCATCCATCCGTCCATCCGTCCATCCCCCATCCATCATCTAAAAAGCAATGACTTTGGTTAAGGGCCAAACGAGAATGAAATAAATCTATTGTAATTGAGGCCATTGAAATATTTGTCACTGATCTTTCAAAACAAGCGCTACCAGCAATGAGAGGGTTAATTATCTGGCACCAGAGGAAATATGTATTCGTTTTCAAGTGTCATCCCCTTTTTCCCATAATATCTGAATCATGACATTTTTAAAAATCGATCTGTAAAGATCATAAAACGTTTGGAACTCAACGTCTCTATGGTTTTTCGTTCGTCTAGAATAGCGCTGAAACAGATGTGGTGCAACAAAACCTATACATTAAATCAGGCCGAAAAAATTTATTGTATATCCTGAATTAAAATGTATTGTTGTTCGTCCTTCGAATTCGAATTCGAAGATGACCATGACATTAAAAACTGGTTTTATTTCAGTGAGAACGTGAGTGGCTGATCAGGTCAATGTGTGCTCTGGACTCTGTGGCACACTGGACAGGAGATGCCGCTTGCGGCTGTTAGATCAATAGAGGACGTGCTGCAGTTCTGAGATTTATGATGCTGGCTTCTGCACTGCCTCTGCAATTCTCTTCAGTTCAAAGTCTGTAGCTCCATTATGGATGATACTGCGCCAGGTAGAGCGATCCTGTGCGAGATCTTCACAAGACTCAGGGTCAACGTTGAAGTGTTTCGAACGTGACTTGAGGGAATCTTTGAAGCGTTTCTTCTGATCACCATGAGATCGCTTTCCCTCCCTCAGCTCGGCGTAGAAGATTTTCTTTGGTAGTCGCTCCTCTGACATTCTGGTTTCATCATAGATGTGGACTGCACGTGACAGTGTACTGCCGAGATAGGTGACCTTCTTCACTGTCTGGATGGTTTGGCTATTTATTGTGATGGTAGGCTGTACGTAAGGCTTTCCTGGTGCAGGTTGGTGCATCAGCTCTGTCTTCTTGATACTGATTATGATATCAAAATTGTCACAAGCTGAAGAGAAAAGGTCCACACTCTGTTGCATGTCAGACTCAGATCTGGCATTCAGAAAACAGTCGTCAGCAAATAGGAGATCTCTAACTGTCACTTCCTTTAACTTCGTCCTTGCCCGTAGTCTCCTCAGATCGAAGAGCTTGCCATCAGTCCGGTATCTGATGTCAATCACGGTGTCACAGTCATGGAAGGCATCAGTAAGCATGGCAGAAAACATCATACTGAAGAGGGTTGGGCCCAACACACAGCCTTGCTTGTATCCATTGTTGACTGGGAATGGTTCAGATGACTCACCGTCGTCCATAACACGATTGAGCATGCCATCATGGAATTGACAAACCATTACCATGAATTTCTCTGGGCAACCAAATTTTGCCATGATCTTTCAGAGGATCTCACGACTGACTGTGTCAAAGGCTTTTGTCAGGTCGATAAATGTTGTGTACAGGTCGATAAATGTTGTGTACAGGTCGGAGTTCTGTTCCTTTCATTTCTCCTGGAGTTGACTAGCTGCAAACATAATGTATGTGGTCCCTCGTCCTTTCCTGAAGCAATACTGACTCTAAGGCAGCAGCCATTGATAAATATTATACACAAGGCGATCCAGCAGAATTCTAGCGAGGAATATGAAGGCTATTGACAGCAAGGAGATGCCCAATGGTTGTCGCAGGATTGCATGTTGCCATTCCGCTTGTACAAGTGGACAATGGGTGCATCCTTTTACTCCCGGGGTATAGTTCCTTGAGTCTACATCGGCAGGAAGAGTTCGGTCAGTTTCTGTGCCATGTGTGAGCCTCCGGTTTTGTAGACTTCAGCCTATTCGCGACTAGTTCGGGGCCGTTTCGAAATTAGTAGAAAGTAATTTTCTCATATGCGGAATATCTTCTTTCACAAACCAAAGGGAGGTCTAATATTCAAACTGTAAATCTTTTCAAAGGGAACAATCTTCAAATGTTTAAAACTTATGTGAAAATAAAACATAATGTTAATAGATATTACACTAAAGAATAGACCCCACTCCCCTCTGTTATCACTTTTATGGCGATTTTATGGGGTGATAAACCTCCTCCTTTTTATTGTTTTTTTTTATACCGAAAGGAAAACAAACCCAATGTATTAAAATTACAAGACCATGATTTCGTTGAAATTCTCAGAATTCTTCTCAAGTCGATACTTTTTTTTTTTTTACATAAATCATTATATTACAAGGTCAGGATTGATGTCAGAAGTAGAGGGTGTAAGAACTTAAACTTATCACTTGCACTCTTGATTTACACACCAAAGAGTTTATTCGTTCTTTTTACTGGAGTTGATGAATTCCTTAAATCTGATGAAATCCCAAAGCTTTAGTACAGGCTATTTTCAGACAATGGCTACGACTAAGAACTACTTAATTAATCAAATAGAATATATGTATATATATATATATATATATATATATATATATATATATATATATATATATATATATATATATATATATATATATATATATATATATATATATTGAAGAAAACAAAACTTAGATGTTTCATGAAGGTAAGGCCAGGGGGAGTGTTTTAGTTTTAGATTTTCACAGAGTAAAAGAAAACAAAAACACGTTGAGGATTTCTTTATGCATGACTAATAACGTGAGTAAAAATTAATGCATGTTCCTTAATTAGTTTTTTTTTTCTTTATTTCCGCATCTTAGTGTAACCTTAAACAATGTACTTAAGACATGCTAGATAAAATGTAGATTTTTTCCAAATTTGAACATTTCTAAGAATTCTTCCATCATCCTCCACTATTCATCTATATAGCTATTTAACGTATTTAGTTGATATAGATGTATCTGATAGCGTAAGTTCTTCTTTTAAGAGTAATTACATGATACTTTTTACTAGGGTGTGAGACCTTCATGAACAAGACAAGACCTTTAGGGGCAAGCAAACGAGTCAATCACTTTGAGGTACCTTGGGAGAAACTTGCCGTTCAAGAGCGGTATGACATGATTGGTTTCTAGGGGCGACCCTGTTGACTTGATTCAGTTTCTACTGATCGAGGAATGGAGCTAGAATTACGATTCTATTCAATTAGGTCTTGATTTAATTTACAACGATATGACTCAAAACTGAGACGGAAATGCAACACCGAAACGCGTGCACATATTTGGTTTCCTTTCTATGGTCGCATCTAAGGAAACCAAAATTTGATTAATTTGCGACAGAGATGTTCAAAGACGGTTCATTTTGGTTTCTCGTTATTTAGCGACAAAATGAAGAATAATGATATATCCACATACAGTCAAATTATCCAGCAAACGAATTCGAGGTATAATTTAAGTATGACGACTTTGTTAACTGAAAAAAATTAATATTGATGTTTTATCTCTCGTTTTCAGTTCACACTTGGGGGAAAACGCCTAATCTGATCATCTAGTAGATAATTCAGACTTATACACTCTATATTTATAATTGGGCCACTGCATATTTCAAATGACACAAGAGAACAACTTTGTCAATCTAAAAAGCGAACCTTGAGTTCTTCTATTTCACAGGAGCCACGGTGGATCAGCGGTAAGTGTGCCGGACTCGCGACCGAAAGGGTGCGGGTTCGAATCCCACCATCTTATCAGTCCAGATTCGGCTACTGTGGTATGTCCTTGGGCAAGGCACTTTACTCCAACTGCCTCGTCACTAAATAACCTACTTGTGTTGCTGTGCCGCAAAACACCAATTACCTTACACCTCTCCTATTTCATGCACCATAAAAGACCATATCACGTCAAAATCTGAGCCGTCTTAAGCGCGATGGTACAAGTTGGCTGAACTTGTTATGCTATCAAGGTAAATAAAAAACGGATAACTTTAAAAACAACTCCGACTTTCTGCTAAAACAAAATGAATGGCTGATTTTTATATCCACGCACCGTGACAACAAGAACGTGACAAGAAATTCAAAACGTTCACAAACAAAATTTAAAAAATCCACACATTAAACCAACTAAAACTTTGCTGCGTGCAAACTTTTTTTTACATGCAGGAGGGTGAGTTAAGTTTTTATTTTTCCTCTTTATTTAATCTTTACACGCTATCAAACATTATTTGCATGTACAATTTTCCAAAGCGTAAAGCCAATCATTTTGACTTCTTTCAAGATTTTCCATTTTTGAATTAATTGACAAACAATGCAACAACAAAAGAAGATCTGCCAGGCTACAAAAAATGTCACAAATGAAGAGAAAATTGAGGAAATAATACTAATAGAACAAACTCCGGCTGTAACGACAGCAAATGGACGCTTAACTTGATATTGTAACATCCAAATAGATTGAAAATATATGATATAAATATATATAGTGTGAGTAGAATAATTTGTCAACATGTATATCTTTTGATCATGACAATAACATGTTCTAAGTTTCACAGCAATCCACTAAAGACCGCGAGAGCAGTTGCATGCACAAAATTATGTCATACATTGCATCCAGCTGTAAGTCAGAAAGGGCAAGAACTCTTGCAAAAATCTCGGGAACACAAAGATTTGTCAGTATGCACATCAATAGACGATGACCAAGTTTCACAGAGATCCATACAAAACTGCAAGCCAGGTTGCATTCGCAAGATTTTGTCCTACATTGCATTCAACTACAGGACAAAAAGGGCAATAACGCTAATAAAAATTGTCAGAGCACAGCAATGTGTCAATATCCGCATCTTTAGACTATAAACATAACATCTACAAAGTTTCATGGCAATTCATTTAAAACTGTGAGACTTGGCGTTCAAAATATTTTCTCATACACTTCACCAGGCTCCAAGCAAAAAGGGGCAACAACTCTACAACAAATTGCAGGAGCGAAGTGATTTGTCGACATGCTCATAGTCTCCAAGCTGAATATCCGGATTCAGCCCAGCAGACGACGACAAGGCAAAAAAGAGGCCTTAAAAATCTAATGCCTCCAAATTGAAACAAGAGAACGCGAAACAGGCGTTTGCTGAGGAACTGTGCGGTCAACTAGTAACATTTCATGCGAACTCAGAGAATATCGAGGAAACCAGGGGATCATTCAGAGACTCTGTGTACTCGTTTGCATCCAAAACCTCGCATCAAGAGGACCGTTGAACGGGCCACTGGAACAGAACTCCAACCTGTACACGATTTTGTCGACCTGACAAAAGCCTTTGACACAGTCAGTCGTCAGACCCTCTGGAAGATCATAGCAAAAATTTTGTTGCCCAGAGAAATTCATCGTAATGGTTTGGTAATTCAATGATGGCATTCTTGCTCGCGTCCTGGACGATGGTGCGTCATCTACCTGAGGAAATTGATAAGGACAAGATGGAAAGGACAAAGTCCCAGACACTGAGGATCTCACACGTATAGACATTCCAAGCATCCACATTCTGGTGACGAAATAACAGATGCAACAGGCAGGTCATGTCACCAGAATGTTAGAAGAGCGACTACAAAAGAAGATCTTCTACGATGAGCTGAAGGAAGGAAAGCGAACTCAGGGAGGTCAGAAGAAACTGTCCAAAGACTCCCTTAAGTCATCCTTGCAACACTTCAACATTGACCCAAAGTATTGAGAAGATCTCGCACAGAATCGTTCCACCTGGCGCAGTCTCATCCATACTGGAGTTACAGACTATGAGCTGAGGTGAACCGCAGAAGAAGTACAGAAACGCAAACAGCGTAAACCTCGGAACTGCAGCATATCCTCTGTTGATCAAGTAATCCCTAGCGGCAACTCCTGTCCAGTGTGCAACAGACAGTTCATAGCACAAATTGGTCTGACCACCAGTTAATAAAGGCATGCTCAGCTTCGAGCTCTAAGAACGAACAACAATCTAACATGGCGTTGATTTTCGCCACGCATGGTTTCCGTCCTTTGTCATCAACCTGAAGGTAGGTGAAAAATAATTTGGTTCTCGGTACGAAGAAGACGAAATTACACAAATCCCCCTAATAGACGCGTAGTCTACTCATTTGAAGACAGTTTGTCAATTATTTCTTTTCCTTTTTCCATTATTTAGCTCTTATTTGTACACCCACCCCCCATTCAAACACTGAATAGTCCAGGTCTTCTCTCGGTTTTGTGTTTTTTGTCTGTTTTGTGGCTGTAAAGCTTGACGAAGAACTTGACTAGGTCAAAATGTTGAGAAACTGTTTTGAAATTACGCCGTTACCAATTTGTGTGTATATATATATATATATATATATATATATATATATATATATATATATATATATATATATATACATATATATATGTGTGTGTGTGTGTGTGTGTGTGTGTGTGTGTGTACGTGTGTGTGTGATAGTTAAAACACTATCGATCATGCTGCCCAGGAACTAAATTATCACGAGTAGAAATACAAGAATTATTCGAGACATCCTTTTAACTCATGCATAGAAACGAAAGCTATCAAAACGTCGTGACGTTGAAGATAAATAATGAGACAGCTGAACAGTAAATATGCCTATACACAGAAACAGTTTTAGAACTGAATAATGTGCTCCCTTTACAGGTTATGGTGTCTTGTAACTGTTTGTACTTTATTGGATTACATATCCATGAAAGTTGTGAGATTTATAACTGGGTAATTGGTTTTCGATAGAGTCAACTTTTAACCTTGAAACGAATATTGTAAAAATGTCATGTTCTCAGTTTCTAAGTATTGATGAATCAATTGTTACTTTTGGCTAACAATGTTTTGTTTTCACCATCCCCGTTATTTAAAACCGCACAATCTGCATTTTTTTTTTCGTATGGAAATAATATGTGGCACTGGTGGTACACATAGACTAATTGTCCAAAATTAAGGCAAGCCATGTGTAAACAGGGGTGAGCATTGATACCCCCAACTCTATTCGATAAATTGTGATTTATGAAAATTATATGAATGCAAAACTTAAACCATTTGTCATCCAGGTCAGTCGATTTAACTTCTGCTCGGCGTATCAACTTTCATGTTAATGCGCGACACAATAAAACTGCACATTGCGTGCGGATTTAAGTTCGGAACTGAAATTCTAGAAGAAACAGGAGTATGTAGCTAGAAAACACAAACTATTCATGTGATCTTTCATGTAATGTTTCTATGGATTAAGCACGACAATTGCGAGACCCTCTGGGGTATCATATACCAGGATCGGATGAAAAGTATATTTGCCAATGAGGTTGGAGAGACGTCAATCTTACCAATGAACCCAGTGCAATAGCTGTGAGAGAAACTCAACAGTCGCTCCATACCACCTTGTTTACCAGTATATAACGCTCACCTGACTGGGAAGAGCGTAGATCCGAATCTACAGTCGCATTACGCGCAAGCAGATTGGGGTCTACGCTAATCCTGCTACCAGTCTGCTGAATTAGCTTTCGATCAATATTTTAACTGATAATTACTGACCCAGCTAATAAAACGTCCTGATAAGTCCCACAATGAAATTCTGCATATTCATTCCCCCTCTCCCCACTTGATTATGATCAGATTTTACTACTTACTTCGATATTTGAATGTAAGCGATCATGGTTTGACGCAAGAACTACAATTACTTGATTAATATACTAAAGCAATTAACCATAATGTATGGGATACATGGTCAACATGAACTTTTATTGGAGTACGCGAGAGCGTCTGTTTTATGAACTGGTACTCTGTTCCACCTTTAACTTAGCCAATGTGGCGGTGCCAAAATGGTGTCGCAATAGTTGGAACACGTCAGGAACATACGCTTATCAATGGGTTACCTCCCTTTGGTAGGACAAAACCACCGCCACAACACAATCGGAGCAAGCTCGGCCTTTTCGGTCAGGCCCAAAAAAAAAACAAAAAAAAAAAAAAAAAACACACAAAAATCCCCAAAAAATCGGATTCATAAGGTTGATTGATTTCCCGTTTCTTGTGAAAAAAACAAAAATCAGAAACAAAAACAAACAGCAACAAATCTTACGCAACAAAGCAATACACAGTCTACGATCTCTTTCCTGAACGAATATTCACCTAATAACAGATCAGTTAAACATATTCAGGCAAGAAATGGATTGGTAACTGAAAGTAAGTATTTAATCCCTTTTATAATGAATCAATCTTTTAGTTGTCACATACACTGACGTAGTATTTCGTCATTCGATCCGGTCACATGATAAGTTCGTCTTCATGAATGAAATTCAAAATGGCTGGCTCTGCGACACATCTTAGGTTATTTTAGGCGAAAGGCCGAGGATGCTCCGATTAGGTTGGTAAATTTGGTGGTAAAATGCCACATAAAGAAAACCGTACCCTTTGATAACTGTATCACACTCAGTTTAGATTGCATCTTCAGCGATGGCTTCACCACAGTGATTTTAGAGCAGAATGTGAAAATTATTGCCAAATACGCAGGAAGAAAAAATAATGAATCCATTGCTTGCAGTGATGGAGCACAGGGCTGACGATGTTCCAAGGTAGTACACGGCAGACTTCCCAATATACCAATGGCGTCACAATGAAGCCCATCTGAAGCGACATACATAATCTGTCTCTTTTTTCCTCTTTTTTGATTGGATTTCAATCTGTGAAAAGAGTGGTATGGCAGGATTCATTCAATGTTCTCGGTACTAATGTACGCAGACCATGGTCTAAGGTGTAGAAAACCCAGCGGTAAAATCAGCCTTACGGCAGCGATATACTCTGAAAGAGTACAAGCTGTGAGGAGAATGAGGTCAGGACTCTGTCATCGGACTTTTTTTTTTCGATTTTGATCTGTTTAGTCAGTTTGATCACGTGGGTATAAATGCAATTTGTATGAGATCACAATGAGGCGTCACAGAAAGCGAATGACGTCACTGTGACGTAACATATCAACGCCACACATGTAGACATTCAAACGTTCCCAGTATCGTCTCACATTTTAGCATGCTCTGGATATCATTAACTTTATTGACCTTCTAGATATAATTTGAATTATATTAAGGTTTGCATAATATAGTCTTTCAAAAACAATTTTATTGTACGGCGTTTAATATACTATCTTCATACTTCCACGGAAAATCCCTCAAAACATCTATTTTAAGGTCGTACCAGTCGTATTCTTTAATAAAGGCCCCTAAATTGTCTCTAGTTTTTCTTGAGACAGGGGACCAGTCAACCGTTTTATTTAGATTTGGTTTGATACATACTGGTATATTTTGGGACGTTTTTATTCATTGAAGTAACCAATACTTCTTTATTGGGCTGTCTTTCTCAACTTAAAACACGAAAGGTTGACTATAATAGGAGAACGGTGCACCCGGCACAGACGATGAAAAGAGAAAATTGTGGCCGACAATACTGGACTGTCTTTCTCAGCTCAATAAAGAAAAGGTTGAATATAATAGGAAAATGGTGTACCCGGACTCACACTGTAAAGAGAGCAGTGCAATCGGAGCATACTCAACCTTTTCCGTGAAGAAATGTAGAATATGTCGCAGAGACAGCCATTTTGAATTTCATGAAAACGAACCTATCACGCCACCCTGCACCATCGGCGTTAAGTATGCGCCTCTGCTATCTGGCGATTTACTATCCAATTTTGGATATTATCCCTACGTCCGTCGACCAGATTGGCGGACACGTATGTGTGTTAAGAGCTAAACAAAATAGTTCCAAATATTTGTCCGCTTTACTTTGTTTTGTTGTGATGACATACTAAAATCAATGTGATATATGTCTTGATTGTAATTATAAGTAATTCTTCATAAAAGTGTGCTAGAGATGAGTAGTTTTTGCACGCGGTCAAACTCTTCAGTTTCGGAGGTAAGTAAATGGTGTATGTAGTCCGCAATACCATAATACCTAAATAGAAGTGATTGGTTTCGAAAAACACCAGAACTTGTGAAGTTTGCCTATCACGCGACGAAATACTTCGTCGCTATGTAAACAAAAACTAAAGTATTGTTTCTTTGAAAACTAAAATTCAAAAGCTACTTTCAGTTAACAATATATTTATTACTTTAAATATGTTTAATTGACCCGTTATTTAATCTGTATACGTTCAGGAACCAAATCGTAGGCTGCGTCGTACTTTCTTGCGCAAGAATTTAATGCTGTTTTGTGTTTTGATTTCCCCCAAATGGTGAAACCCTTCCGCTTACTACATCCGAGATTTTTTCATCATTTACATAAAAGGTAGAGGTTGTTCCATATGGGGAGCAGTATACACGACAATAATCTATTTTTATGGATGCTATCACGTCCTCTTTTCGCTCCCTGTACATGTGTAGTCAGGGCCGTCGTAAGGGGCGCGCGAAACGGGCGATCGCCCGGTGCGCCAAGCAATGGGGGGGGGGGGGCACATTTTCGCGGAATTTGCGGTATTTTTTCCCGAGTGGGATGCGCCGAAGGCGACGCTCGCCCGGGGCGCCGTTTCTTCCAGCGCAAACTTGCGACGGCCCTGTGTGTAGTTAAGGGAGGGGGGGATGATAGGTGGAATTGTGCAAACAGCAGTTTTAAAACAAAATGTGTGATCCATTGATTTAATCTGCTCCTTAGACATCCTTCTTAAGTGAAACATGGATTTTGTACTGCCTGTGCAGATTCATCGTGCACTTTATAGGTTCGGCGACAAAAACTGATTGCTGAATATTTTCATTACGTATGGCTAAAATTAGGATCGATCCGCAAACAAAAAATAGATTTTCAGACATATTGTAGTGAGATATATCCAGGGATCATAATTGCTTTGGCAAAGAACGCCAGAAACTCTTAGGTGTGTAGCTACAGTATAAATGCTATTCTTTTTCACGACTTTGTTTTGAATCATTTCTTCGACCTTTTGCAACAGCGGCGTAATTCATGGTCAAGGTTATCGGTGTAAGATGAAAAAGTGACACCTCTAAAATATCCCACTACAAAATAGTCAGGTTCACACCACAATTAAAAGTTATAATAAGCGCATACAAAAATATTTGAAAAATGCAACAGTAAAAAAAATATAAAAAAATTGGAGACATTTATTTGCACAATTAGGTAAACTAACATCAAACCAATAATAAGAAAGATAAGACAATTTTAAAATGGTCTCTTGTTGATTGTCACACTTAAACTTCATAGATATTGATGTGTCAGTGAAATCTGCAATTAATACACAGTTCAACTTATCAGGACATTAGCTGCAATTTTTAAAATGATGCAAGCATCTTGCATCACAAGTTTATGTTTCCTCCATGAAAAAATATAATAAATAGGTACTGTTTCTTGGAAACCATATTTTTTATTCAACCATTAAGGCACATGGCAGGTTGGTTGTTTACGCTGAAAACTTCTGTTTGGTTTGAAACGCGAACAAGATGACAGTGTTAGGGACTCCATGGCGACAATCAGGTTAGAAATGATAAATTAATGAATGAAATGACTAAGTTTTAAGCATTTTTTTCTATCCTTCATTCTTTTTTAAACTGCAAGAGGGCTACAGACTGCCGGCGGGATAGGCGAATGCTATAGATTGGTGAGGTCTAAAATAATTTTACATAGTAAACAGGTATTTCAGCATGTAATAAAACGATCAAATGTAGAAAGGTGTATTACAATGTAATAAAATGATCAGTAGATTTGTCTTCCTAATACAAGATTAAAGCCTTTTGAATGTTGTGGCACTGAATCTTTCTCATATATATATATATATATATATATATATATATATATATATATATATATATATATATATATATATGTATTTTTATAATGCAGTCAAGTGAAAATTATTAATTTTTAAGTTTATTTGAGTTGTCAGCCTCCTTTCCAAATTGCTCACAAAGTTTCCATGCAAAACGTTTAAAAAGGGCAACAACAACTAAAATGCAAATATTTTGAAAATTACCAAGTGTCAAATTAACTAGGTAATATATATATATATATATATATATATATATATATATATATATATATATATATATATATATATATATATATATAATTTACCAAGATAAAATGTTTTCTGCAAATATGTGCTAACAATCGAAATTCTACCAGAAAAAATGTATATTCAAATTATCCAAAATACATGAATCGTTTGATCTAAAATGTCTTAGCAAAAACTATTCAACCCTTCTACATAATACGCCGGCAGATCTGGGTCTATGTGTTATGTTAGGACTAATCAGTAGAACGAACAAAACATATTGTCATAGACTCAGGGCTAACTAGCAGTACATCATAATAGGGTGTGGTTTGTACATTTATTACACCATGTGAAGCCTATATTTATATGTGATCAGAGATGTTGTTTGTTTAAATATATTGGTATTACATTTTTAGCTCCTTGGACCTTGGACAGCAGGAGATCATATGGTAGTGGCGAGTTAGTTGCTCTCTGATTAAAGACGTTTTACCATTGAATAGCTTCTCTCTATTTTCGATAACGCGCCCCTTCACAGCCATATTCTCAAACTTCCTGTGGTTCGTCGAGTCAAATTATACTGAACTACAAGTTGACTAATCTCATATTCATTATGTCTATAAGAAATCTCTGTCAGTGAGCTTTAACTATTACCATATCGATCACTATATCACACTTAGCTTGTCAAAGTTCGACATTTTACATCCAGTACCGTTTCTTGCACAAATTGCATGCCTATATTACCTTTTTTAATTCCAAATGTGTTTTTTCTCCATTTTGTGGTTGCTTTATAGAACAATCCTGACTCATATATTAAATATGGAGTTTCAGTTTGCTTGTGTTTCGCTATGAACGAACTTTTATCGATCGTGTCAAGTTGTTATGGACGCCATTTTTGTTTGTGATATGTGACCCAGGACATCGATGTTTAAATATTATAGATATGTGATTCATAAAAATTTACACTCAAATGAAGTCACAATGAACTTATTGCCATCAGTAATATGTGAAACAGTCTGACTCTGTATAAAAGCTGTTAGATTAATTGAATAATACAATTATAGGACGGCACTATTTTGTGCCTAGTTGCAACCTCCCTAGCGACCGCATTTCTTTTAGTACCGTTAAACCCTGTCATTGTTCTGCCACAATGTATTCACTGTAAAACTGTTGTTTTTCTACTGAAAACTCTATAGTCAAGTTAACATTCGGAGTTTGAGTCTCAGAGTGTTTGTACAGAGTAAGAAATCGCATGTACAAATGCTTTATATACTGAAATATGCTTACTTATTCATGTACAATCGCTAGCGTAAGAATCGCGGCAGACAGAGGTTTGCTAGTTTGCCACATCTGATTCGTTGGTGGATTCAGTCTGCCAAATTTGATTGGTCCAGTATTGTCACATGGCTAAAAACTGAAGGTTATATATGGGGGTGACTGACAGTACTTGCCAGATAACTGCTGAGCGCGGTCAAGTTCGAAACTTCAAACAGCATTTCATTTAAACCGTATAATCATCATTAGTGAATTTTTAAGTCCACCACCTCATTTAGGTGATGAAATATCCAAGAATATTCAAGTAAATAAATAGAAATTGCTATAATAATAATAATAATAATAATAATAATAATAATAATAATAATAATAATAATTTTAATAATAATAATAATACTAATTTTAATAATAATAATAATAATAATAATAATAATAATAATAATAATAGGACTGGCAAAGTAATAATAATACTTATAATTGTTTGGACATTTATACCTACTTATATAAAAAGTTAATAAAAGAAGCAATATTTTGATAATTTGAATGTCAGTATTTTTAATTGTGCAGATGCAAACATTTTGGTAATTATGTAGTTTCTAACAATCAGAAAATACTTGAGTAAGTAAATTCATCTTCCAAATTTTCTTGCAGTTATCTCCCACCTAATTGGTAACCTAGGTTAAAATAAATATAAAGCGAATCTTCAACTTTTGTCTGTTAGTGTCACTCTATGATTTTCAATCATTATTTCGCTTTTTCAAACACTGAAAAGACTATTTTGTTCTGAAACATTTTATTGAAATGATTTCGTCACAAGCCATCGAAAATTACCTACAGTCTCCTCTTCTTACTATACAAGAGTGGAAACAAAGAGTGTTTCCTTGCAATAGGTATATATGTACGTTTGAACCAAATGAATATTTTGTACTGATGACTTCTTTCCAGCTTTTTCCTTGTGTTACTCTCATTAAACATTTTGTTGATTTTATTCTTCAGTGGAATTTCTTCAATTAATTCTCCTTAGCAGACAGGAAGTAGAGGTCGCTTACAATATATTCGGATCTCCTGGAGCATTATGCGACGTCAGATCGTGGTCTATGTTGTTAACAGTTAAACCCAACTTATAAGCGAGAATAGACAGTCGATGTATGCATAAATGGGAATTGACCAGCTGGGAATATTTTTTAGATCACCTTCAACGTAGTAAAAGTTTGAAAATATTCAAATCCTAATATAATGTTAATAAACTGTGCTATTTTTTAACAAAAGATGCCCCGAACAATAGATAAAATGAAGAGAATTTTCATGTCGAGGAAATACTGATGTTAATAAAAGGCAAATACTCCAAGCAATTTCAGTTTGTTTTCTTTAATGTAAAGTAACTGTAATGCCATCATTTTACCAAACACTTTTACATGCATTATATAATTTAATTGGCACTTATATATTTTATATACTATTACTTATAGTGTGTCTCTCATTCTGTAATTTAAATATGTACATTTTTACAAAATTTACTTTCAAGGGGTGGTTAGTAGCAATCCTGAACATGTCAATACTGGGCTGAAATCTGCCACAAGTCCTGTAAATAAATAAAACAATAAATAAATGTGATACATGCTATTTTGTTGTTGTTCCTAGGTCATTCTTCAATCAGTCATTATAAAATATGACAATAATGTCCTCTGTTTGGTAATGCCTGATTTCTATATGTACATACTTGCATAGAATCAAAATAAATGAACAGAAAAGGGAGATAATATTTCCTGAAAATAGTCGTAACTTTGTGCTAGCTGAATTACATATTTTTTATAAGAATATTTAACTTCAAAAGAATAAAACACTAATTAACTGTACAGGAATGAAGCTCACTTAAAAACCACATTGTTCTTGTTATTCCACATAAAATATTTGTATTTTTTTTATTCATGAAGAATGAGTATTGTTTTGTGCTTTTACGCAAAAAGAAAATATCCTGCAATAGTATGTGACAGCACCATCTCTGTCTGACACATTTTAAAACAACGAATTCCCCTTTCATCCACCTCATCTACACCAATTTCCTTGCTGGATCACTGAATTACACACATAAATGGACCAAATTAAAGATGGGGCACAACTTTACTGATTAATTAAGGTCAAGTCGCAGCCCTAGCCTACAATGGTCTTCTTTTCATAATTTAGATTTTTGAAAAACTGGATTGTTTTAAATATTAGATGCAAATTTGGGCAATTGACATATATATTATAATTGCCCCAGGAACATTTTAAACTTTTCTAGGGCTATTAGACAAGTATTTGTTTCTATCCATGCAGTTTGATAAATACTGTAGAGTCCATATATATGTATGTAAGTTATAATTTTACATCCAGATTACCCCCAGACAAGTTGTTCTCTGCCACTTTTTATTATTTTCTTACATTGGTGGCGGTGGCGGCCAGTATTATTAGAAAATGATATAAATTTGGCAGAGTACAACTTGTTAGTCAAGTCTGAACCTTTTAGTCTGGAGGTAGGATGTATGACTATGATGGCAGAGATCAGTGTCAGCTGTTCTGTAGCTCTTTCATGTTTATTTATGGTATTGTGACTAACTATCCGATTGATGGGGATGTGAGAACATCTTTAATTGTTTTGATAGGATAATGAGATTTGTGAGATTTAGTGGTGAATATCAAGGTTTGCATCGGGTGAAGTTAGGTTTGGGAGGATTGTCTGAGGTTTGCATGGGATCAAGTTAGGTTTGTGAGGAGTGTCTGAGGTTTGCATGGGGTGAAGTTAGGTTTGTGAGGAGTGTCTGAGGTTTGCATGGGTCGAAGTAAGGTTAGGGGGAGTGACTGAGGTGTGGACGGGGTTAAATAAGGTTGGGGTGGAGTGGCTCAGGTGTGCATGGGGTAAAATAAGGTTGGAGTGGAGTGGCTGAGTTATGCAAGGCCAATGACAAATAAATGCAGCTGGTCTGCAACCCTTTGTTGGTGGCATGTTCCCCTGTATACATCACAATTAAGATCTTATTTTTTTTTTCTTCTTTTTTAAAAAATAATCTGCAGGATTATGTTAATGCTTTGATTCTGAGTTAATAGTAATAACAGTTTTAAAAAGGACACTCCCCAAAACCCCAAAATAATGAATTATAACCATAACTAACACTATTGATTACAATTTACTTTGTCACCTTGATGTACATGAACCAGTCAAAAAACATGTTAAAGTTTCAGTCAATAGTAAATCAATATTTGTTGTTGTTATAATAATTATTATTTGTTTTTGTAATATTTGCATGTTATTATGATCTAATCTTACCTGTACATACACGAATGACTATTGCCACACCATTTCAAATGTACATACAATTGTCTTCGAACCTCTGGGAGTAATATCAATCTACTGGGAGGTTTAGTAGTGGAGGTAATATAGTAAGCGGTCATTTTAAGTTCTCACACATGAAAAGCTCATAGTTGTAGCGTTTTACGGCACCTCAGCACAATATTGGCTATATGGTGCCAACTAAGTATAAAGTTCGAAAAATGTACAAATTAAGAATTGTAAAAACATATTAGGAAGATAAACCCTTCCAAATACATGTAAATATGAAGTACAAGATAAAACATAAAAAGTAAAGATCTTAAAATTCTGTAAAATGTATATAAAATAAATTATAAAGGTAAAACATGTAAAATCCTTAAAACATATGATTGCAAATCTCATTAGACTTCTATAGTATATGGCAATTGTTTGATGTTTATCATTTTGTACATTATTGTATGTAAGTGATACTTAAATGCAAATAACCTAATTTTTGGGAGAGAATTTTTTTTTTTTTAATATTTGTTTGACATTACATACACCATTTTGAAGAGACGATTAAACAAAACATTTTTTCCCCTTTTAAAACAATTTTGTGGGGATTTTGGCATACAGGCATACCTAAAACTCAGTATACCCATGTATGCTGCTAGCGAACTACCGTATGTACTCACGTATAATATGACTCCAAATGCAAACAACATAGACCCTGATCTGCCAACGCATAAAGCGCCAGCAGATCAGGGTCTATGTTGTTTGTTCTACTGATTAGTCCTTACAAACTGCATAGACCTAGATCTGCCGGCGCATTATGCGAAGGCAGATCTGGGTCTATGCAGTTTGCAGTTGCAGTTGGTGTCGGGTTATACGTGAGTATATACGGTAACCATCGTAAGAATCAGCTCCCATAGATTTCTATTGTTATCGAATAAAACATTGCCTTATAACAGAGCATGCAAGGTATGTAATAAGATTGAAGATGAGCGACATTTTTTATTGTAAAGTGAGATAAATAAAGTGGAAAGAGTAATACTTCTCAACAACTGTATCATTGGCAATTATATACAGGTCAAAATCTTAGAAATGTGTGTAGGTACCTATGTGGGCGGAGGCATATGATAGACAGGTAAATGGGATTTGTAGAAATGTGTGTAGGTGCTTATGTGGATGGAGGCATATGATAGACAGGTAAATGGGATTTGTAGAAATGTGTGTAGGTGCCTATGTGGATAGAGGCACATGATAGACAGATAAATTGGATTTGTTGAAATGTGTGTAGGTGCCTATGTGGATGGAGGCATATGATAGACAGGTAAATGGGATTTGTAGAAATGTGTGTAGGTGCTTATGTGGATGGAGGCATATGATAGACAGGTAAATGGGATTTGTAGAAATGTGTGTAGGTGCTTTGTTGATGCTTCTACTCATGCTCGTACTACATCCCGATATAATTTGCATGTATCAAGAATATGAAAGAAAAGATTACTTTCAGAAACCACTCAAATTGCCGAAATTCCAGTCACAATTCCTTAAAGAAACATTGTCAACTTCCCTCAAAACCTTTGAGAAACGCATGTATCCAGTATGACAATAAATGATAAGAATATATACAGCTCGTTCCTCATACGAGGAGCTCAATTTCCTCCACCTGTTGTTGATATAAACGAAAGTTGTTGTAGATTTGTAGTCCACTTTCAACTCGCCTAAAGTAAACTAAAAGGGGTATAAAAATTCTATATAGGTCATGTTCAAGGTCATATATATATATATATATATATATATATATATATATATATATATATATATATAATTATTATATATATAATTATTATATATATATATATATATATATATATATATATATATATATATATATATATATATATATATATATATATATATATATATAATTTTAGATATTTTCTGTGAAATTACTGGGTCCCAGGTGGACAAGTGGTCTAAGACTCTCGCCTTTAAAGATCACTGACATCTCACCTCTGTCCGCATGGGTTCGAGTCTCGGCCCGATTAACGTGGGTACGTGAGAAAGCTTGCCAGTAGCTTCCCGTGGGTCGGTGGTTCTTGTTCCCGGGTTCCTCTTCCACCAAATATACTGGCCGCCATGTATAGTCTTTCGTGTGCTGAAAAATGGCGTGAAACCCACAAAACCAAACCAAACCAATGTGTGAAATTATATACATTCATTGCGCGCCAATCACTTTTATTTTTGCCATATAATAAGCACACGAAAATGTACGTACTAAGTCCAGAAGTTTATTACCGTACCCGGTGAGGCTGTAGTATGCTGTATACCATAGTAGTACTAAGTCCAGAAGTTTATTACTGTACTCGGTGAGGCTGTAGTATGCTGTATACCATAGTAGTACTAAGTCCTGAAGTTTATTACTGTACCCGGTCGGGATGTAATATGCTGTATACCATAGTAACGACACTACTGAATCCTGGTAGCAGGTTTAGGTCTACTCCGTTGACTTTAAATCAAAATCTGAACGAGCAGTACAGACCATAATCTTCCTGCACATTATTTGACGACAGGTATAAGTGTGTGCTGTTTCCAGCTAGGTGTGTATTATACATAAGTAAGTGCAGTACTCACTGTATTATTATCCGTGTCAACGACGCACGGTTACTAATTATAACGCCGGCTACACCTATCAAAGTAAGCTGACTATTACAGATTCATTTAGGATGTGACAACTCATAAAAATGAGGCGCTCATTTTTTGCTGTTTAGCTTTTAAGTTTTTTTTATAAATGTCATAATAATTTTCTTCATGAGCTTCCAAGAATATGTGTGATTTTTTCCATTTATTACTCGTAATTTTGCAAAGAACTTCATTTTGCGGACGCAATATGCAATGGCAGATCAGGTTCTATGTTGTTCTCAGATAGACCCGACTTATACGTAATATGCATCTATATATATATATATATATATATATATATATATATATATATATATACGGTAAGAGGCAGCTTTTGACAAAGGATACAAATATAGGGTCTCATATGTGTCCTTAACAGACACATTTCACTGCAATGATACGTTGCTCAAAGTCAAGTACGATGTAAGCTAATTACTATATAATGTTATGTGTGATGTTTATATAATATTATAAATATTTTAGGAAATTATAAATGTTTCTTCACTTTAATATTTGCTTAAATCTTTATGTTTATCAGGAAAAACATGTTTAACTAGTGTCCTTGAATTAGGTTGTTTTGATCAATATAATGTTTTCTCAATTTGAAGGTCAAGGTTGAATTTTGTTTACAAGTAAAATTCCATTAAGATGACACATGTTCTAGAACATTCTGTCATGTGACCAATCTTTATATATACCATGTTTGGTGGACATTT
Source organism: Margaritifera margaritifera (assembly GCA_029931535.1). Classification (NCBI taxonomy): domain Eukaryota; kingdom Metazoa; phylum Mollusca; class Bivalvia; order Unionida; family Margaritiferidae; genus Margaritifera; species Margaritifera margaritifera. The sequence goes on along the minus strand of JAQPZY010001690.1, from coordinate 10,228,328 downwards.
TTTCAGTTTTGACATTACCATCAGTCTTGTAAAGAGCTATTACAGTTGTGAAAATTCATTCCAAATTCTAAGAGAGGAATTATTTTAAATATTCATTGGATTATAACAGTGCTCATAAACTTTTGGATTTTGGATTTTTAATTGATGATTTTGGAATTTATGTGAACTTATTCAGAGATTTTGGAATACTTCATTTTGACATCAGCACATCAAAGATTACTAGTACATCAGGACTTTGGAGACCATTAGCACATCATATCATTCAAGGACACAGCCGTGAATTCGGAACATTCTATATTTAGGACTTGTGATTAGAACAATCATTCTTATTGGATTATTAGGATTTCAAAACACATTACTGTAAGTGACTTTTTGATTTTTCATTTTAATTATCTAGTAATAAATTGCTTGTTGATTTTTTAATTGATTTGTTGGTTTCACTTTCTTTCTGTTACATTTTTCTTAGACCATAGAGTCGTAACAGAAATTGGGGGCTCGTCTTCTGGGATCTGAATTTCTTTAAAGCATATTAGAGATATTAAATTTATCCTTGAAATTCATATTGATTTTGTCTCGGAGAATTTTTTTTTTTGTCTTTGGCAAAGATTTTTAATAGAGAAATTTGTTTTGTGTGAAACCAACAAGCATTTACAATGGCATCTAATGTTCAGAATTTCATTTCAAAACCTACCCAGGAGGGGTTAGAGTGCATGAGAAAGGATGAGTTGCTCGAGCTTGCCAGAAAATACAGTCTATCTGAGGCAAAAGTATTATTTGATTCAGTATTTAGTAGGAAAGGGAATTTTTGAAAATAGTGCTTTAAGTTTGAAGAGAAAGCCTGTATCTGGTTCTGACAGGAAATTAAGGGAATTAGAGTTAAAGAACCAGATGGATTTAGAGTTAGCAAAGCTTCAGATTCAGAGAGAGAGAGAGAGAGAGAGAGAAAGAAGAGAGGCAGATACAGATGGAGAGAGAGAAAGAAGAGAGGTAGATGGAGAGAGAGAAAGAAGAGAGGCAGCTACAAATGCAGAAGGAAGAGAGACAAATACAAATGCAGATGCAGATGCAAAGAGAAGAAAGGGAAATGCAATTTAAGTTAAGAGAATTAGAACTGGCAAACAGAGCACACTCCACTCCTTTAAACACAAGTTCAGGTTTTGATGTTACTAGATATATTAGGTTAGTACCCCCTTTTCAGGAAAAAGAAGTAGATAAATACTTTCTTCATTTCGAGAAAATAGCTGAAAACTTGAAATGGCCCAGAGAGCATTGGACTTTGTTATTACAAAGTGTACTTATTGGCAAAGCTCGTGAAGTCTACATTTCACTGTCAGTACAACAAAGCACTGATTATGATGTGGTTAAGGAGTACATCTTGAAAGCTTATGAGTTGGTACCAGAGGCATATCGACAAAGGTTTGGGAATTGTAGAAAAGAAACTGGACAAACTCATGTCGAATTTGCAAGGGATAAAGAACAACTATTTGATAGGTGGTGCTCAGCCAAGAAAGTTGATCAAGCTTATGATAACCTCAGACAGCTCGTATTAATTGAAGAGTTCAAGAGGTGCATCCATAGTGATGTTAAAACCTATCTTGACGAGCAGAATGTGGAAACTTTGGAAAATGCTGCTCGTATGGCTGATGATTATTCCTTGACTCACAAAATTTCATTTGGTAATAAGTCGTCCTCTCAGCAGTTTTCTGGTAAAAAACCATTTCAATCTCATTCGAGTACTTCCAATTTCACAACAGCACAACTGTTAGGAATCAAACATCTGATAAGACTGATCAGAAATCCTTATCTCTTCCTACGTGCACTTATTGTAAAACGAAAGGGCACGTTATTTCTGATTGCTTCAAGTTGAAAAATAAGCAACAGAGAAAAGACAGAGCTTTTCCAAATGCTCTTATTTCTACGAGGTCAAGGTCACGGTCTTGTATTGAAAACAATACATTTGTTGGGTCAAACAAACCCCCGTCTGATTCTATTTTAGAGGCTTATGAACCATTCATGTCAGAAGGTTCTATATCACTTTTTGGTGATTCTGCCAAACCTATCCCAATTAAAATATTAAGGGACACTGGAGCTTCTCAGAGTCTTTTATTATCAGGTACTTTGCCTTTGTCTGAGGAGTCTTCTTCAAGTGAAAGTGTTCTTGTTCAGGGAGTTGAGTGCGGCTTTATAAATGTTCCTCTTCATTGTGTAAATTTGGCATCAGACTTAGTTTCTGGACCTGTGACTGTTGGGGCAGTGACTTCTTTACCCATAGAGGGTGTTCATTTATTACTAGGCAATGACCTAGCTGGAGATAAGGTTGTGGTTAATCCACTTGTAACTGACACGCCTTGTTTGGATCAGAAAGTTGATCCTGTTAAAACTGAAATCCCTGATTTGTACCTTGCTTGTGCAGTTACTAGAGCTATGGCAAAAAGAGCTCTTGAGAGTGATGTTGATCAGGATATTATTCCTTTAGCTGACACATGTATTGGTCAGTCTTTTGATGAGGTCACTTTTTCCTCAGGTATTGATCAATCAAATGGTATTGATCACAGTGATCCTCTTTTGGCAACTCATTCTCTTTGTTCTAATCAGGATGACAAACGACAATCCCTTGTCGTTGAACAGGAGCAAGATCCCGAGATATCTTGTTTGTTTCAGAGGGCTATTAGTGAAACTGAAGCCACACAAGTTCCAGTGTGTTACTTTGTGAAAAATGGGGTCCTTATGAGGAAATGGAGACCACCTGATGTACCCGCTGGTGACGAGTGGTCAGTGAGCTATCAAATTGTTGTTCCTAAGTCATATCGACAGGAAATTCTTAATTTAGCCCATGAAACTCCTTTGGCTGGTCATTTAGGAGTCCGTAAGACTTATCACAAGATCTTGAATCATTTTTATTGGCCGAAACTCAAAAGTGATGTTTCTAAATACTGCAGATCTTGTCACACTTGTCAAATGGTAGGAAAACCCAATCAGAAAATACCTAAGGCTCATTTACAACCTATTCCTGCATTTGATGAACCATTTAGTAGAATAATGTTAGACTGTGTTGGTCCTTTACCTAAAACCAAGTTAGGCAACCAATACTTGTTGACCATCATGTGTACATCTACAAGATTTCCAGAAACAATTCCTCTGAGAAATATAAAAACTAAAACTATTGTGAAAGCTTTGGTGAAGTTTTTTACACTTGTTGGCCTTCCCAAATCTGTCCAGTCGGATCAAGGGTCAAATTTTATGTCTGGAATTTTCCAACAAGTTATGCATGAATTAGGCATCCAACAGTTTAAATCTTCTGCCTATCACGCTGAAAGTCAAGGTGCTTTGGAAAGATTTCATCAAACTTTGAAGAATATGATTCGATCATATTGTTTTGATACAGAAAAGGATTGGGATGAGGGTGTTCATTTGTTGTTGTTTGCTGTTAGGGAATCAGTTCAAGAGTCGTTGGGTTTTAGTCCCTTTGAACTAGTTTTTGGTCATACTGTCCGTGGACCACTGAAATTATTGAAAGAGAAACTTCTTTCAAATGAAGATTCAAAGATTAATCTTCTTGATTATGTTTCTGATTTCAAATACAAGTTGTCAAAGGCCTGTGAAGTAGCAAGAACTAATCTTCACACTACCCAGTCAAAAATGAAATTAAGGTATGACAGAAATTCAAAGGAAAGGAGTTTTAAACCTGGTGACAAAGTTCTGGCTCTCTTTCCCATACCTCAGAATCCTCTTCAGGCTAAATTTTATGGTCCTTATACCGTTGAAAAGAAAGTAAATGACTTAAATTATATCATTAACACTCCTGGGAGACGGAAACAGAAACAACTTTGTCATATAAATATGTTAAAGGAATATTTTGACAGAGATAGATCAGCTAATTATTCTGTTAATTTAGTTGTACCTGTCCCACACAGTGAAGATATCAACGATGGAGTACAATCAGACTATAGTGACTCTGGTATAATCAATCTTCGGAATTCAGAAATATTGGACAACCTAGACCAGAAACTTTCACATCTACAACAACAGGAAAGAAATGAACTAAAACAGCTATTACATGACTATGAGCACTTGTTTCCTGATGTTCCAACACGAACAAGTAAAATTTATCATGACGTTGACATTGTAGATTCTGTGCCTGTGAAACAGCATCCTTATAGGATGAATCCTCTCAAACAGAACTATCTGAAGAAAGAAATTCAGTATTTACTGGAGAATGATTTCATAGAACCAAGTAAAAGTAACTGGAGTTCACCATGTATTCTTGTTCCCAAGCCAGATAATACATTCCGTATGTGTACTGACTATAGAAAAGTCAACAGTGTCACCAAAACTGATTCATTTCCAAGAATGGACGATTGCATTGATAAAATTGGAAATGCTAAATATGTCACCAAGTTTGACCTTTTAAAAGGATTCTGGCAAATTCCACTGACGGAAAGGGCAAAAGAAATTTTAGCATTTGCAACTCCAGATGGACTTTATCAATATAAAGTCATGCCGTTTGGAATGAAAAATTCACCTGCATGATGAACATGATAACATCTGGTCTTGATAATTATGACGCTTATATCGATGACGTCATGATCTACAACAACACCTGGGAAGATCATTTGGAAACCATTCGAAAATTCTTTGATCGACTCAGCGATGCGAATCTGACAATTAATTTGAGCAAAAGTGAGTTTTGCCATGCTTGTGTCACATTGTTAGGACATATTGTGGGACAAGGTCAAGTTAAACCTATAGAAGCTAAGGTCAAAGCTATCTCTGAATTTCAAGTTCCAATTTGTAAAAAGCAACTGATGCGATTTCTAGGTATGGCTGGATATTATCGGAAATTTTGTTCCAATTTTTCCAAAATTGCTGAACCTTTGACAAGTTTATTGAGTAAGAAAGCCAAATTTCATTGGTCTGACAAGTGTCAGGAATCTTTTGACAAGTTAAAGGCCATGCTTAAGAATGCACCAGTTCTTTCTGCGCCAAATTTCAGCCAATCATTTAAATTATCTGTTGATGCAAGTGATGTAGGGGTTGGTGGAGTATTGATTCAGGAAGACAAAAGTGGTGTGAATCACCCTGTGTGTTATTTTTCTAAAAAACTAAACAAGCACCAGAAAAATTATTCCACAATTGAGAAGGAATGTTTGGCTTTGATATTGGCTTTACAGCATTTTGAAGTGTATGTTACCTCAGCTCTTTCTTCAATTATTGTGTACAGTGATCACAATCCCCTTACTTTCATCAACAAAATGAAAGATAAAAATCGGAGATTGTTGAGATGGAGTTTGATATTGAAGGAATATAACATTGACATTAGACACATCAGGGGAAAAGACAATGTGATTGCAGATGCACTCTCACGTGCCTAGAAATGTAATATTGCTTGATGTAATTAAGTCCAGTATCATAAAACATGTTCTTATGTAATTTTGGTTATTGTAGTATTAGATGTATATTCAAAAGAAAGCTTTATTATATAAATCTTTCTTTTTCTTTATGAGGGGAGGTGTTATGTATGATGTTTATATAATATTATAAATATTTTAGGAAATTATAAATGTTTCTTCACTTTAATATTTGCTTAAATCTTAATGTTATCAGGAAAAACATGTTTAACTAGTGTCCTTGAATTAGGTTGTTTTGATCAATATAATGTTTTCTCAATTTGAAGGTCAAGGTTGAATTTTGTTTACAAGTAAAATTCCATTAAGATGACACATGTTCTAGAACATTCTGTCATGTGACCAATCTTTATATATACCATGTTTGGTGGACATTTTTTCAGTTTTGACATTACCATCAGTCTTGTAAAGAGCTATTACAGTTGTGAAAATTCATTCCAAATTCTAAGAGAGGAATTATTTTAAATATTCATTGGATTATAACAGTGCTCATTAACTTTTGGATTTTGGATTTTTAATTGATGATTTTGGAATTTATGTGAACTTATTCAGAGATTTTGGAATACTTCATTTTGACATCAGCACATCAAAGATTACTAGTACATCAGGACTTTGGAGACCATTATCACATCATATCATTCAAGGACACAGCCGTGAATTCGGAACATTCTATATTTAGGACTTGTGATTAGAACAATCATTCTTATTGGATTATTAGGATTTCAAAACACATTACTGTAAGTGACTTTTTGATTTTTCATTTTAATTATCTAGTAATAAATTGCTTGTTGATTTTTTAATTGATTTGTTGGTTTCACTTTCTTTCTGTTACATTTTTCTTAGACCATAGAGTCGTAACAACAATATATAAACAATGAAGTGCAATCGGAATGATGCAATTACAAAACAAAAGTTTGAATATGGTACCTTGTAAATAATATTTTATTTCATGGACAGGGCTCAGACTATTTCAAAAGAAAAATTCAAAGTGATGGAGAACATGGAAGCTGCCATGCGATAAAACCGCATTAATCAAATTAATATGATTCATTGCCTAGCCTGCAATTAACCAATCAAAAAATCTTTGAATTTCGTATCAACTTACTGTTTACCTTTGAAAACAATGAAATCCAGTAACCTAGAGCAACACGATGGATTCGTTGGAAATTAATGAAGCAAGTCTTTTCAATTTTGACAATGTAGATTACAGAGTTGGCGCATGCACAAGTTGTGAATTGAAAGGGGCATTTACAGTGCAATTACTGGACTAAGCTTTTGAGGTTCTTTCCTAACTCATTTTTTTCCCAGAGTGCTTGAAAGTCACAGTTAGGTTATAACATTGCAATTGGCATCTCATTCTATTCGTACACCTTAAAAAATATGATCTGGACATAAATGATTTGTGCAATGGAAACATTGTTTAGTAAATGAATAGTATAGGTATTGCAACATCGGCATATTAGCATATTTAAACCAATATGAAAATACCTGTAGTACTATGCTCATTAGCATATTTCAACCAATATGAAAATACCTGTAGTACTATGCGCATTAGCATATTTAAACCAATATTAAAATACATGTAGTACTATGCTTACAGGTTATTAAGATGGAACAATAGTAATATCTACTGCACAACTAGGAAGAATAATGAACTTTAACATATATTCCCGATGTGTTTTTCGGGGTGTGGGTGGGGGATGTTGGTGTTTCCCCGTAAATAAAATATACCGTATGTACTCGCGTATACATCCTATCCAAATGCAAACAACATAGACCCTGATCTGCCGTCGCATAAGGCGCCGGCAGATAAGGGTCTATGTTGTTTGTTCTACTGATAAGTCCTAACAAACTGCATAGACCTAGATCTGTCGGCTCATTATGCGACGTCAGATCTGGGTCTATGCAGTTTGCAGTTGGTATCGATTTATACGCGAGCACAAACGGTCAACACAATACTGGCTAAATAGTGCCAATTAAAATGTTAAGTTCTAAAAATGTAAAGATAAAAAACTGCAAAAAAACTTTATTGAAATTCAAATTTATGAGAATGATATAGAAATTTCCTCCTCGGAGAATGGTGGTCACAGTTAATTCTCGCCTGCAGTTTGTATACTTTCTGTATTAAACCTTCGTGACTATGTTGATATTACTAGTCGTATATACCAAGAATTTATTAACTTCGCGTCCTCTTAAATGCAATTGGGACCAAAATTCAATGACATGTTGAACTGTACAATTTTCTATGACTGAAATATTGTCGTTGAAATCGGATGATAACGAGAGAGAGACAGAGACAGTCAGAGAGAGACAGAGAGACAGAGACCGAGCAGATAACTTGAATGTAGCGGCAAATAAATGAGTGAAAATAGACACGTGATACAATAAATTAACATAGAATGTGAATACTGTCAAGAACCTTTCTTCGCGAGGTACCGATTTTCGTTGACTTCGGGGTTGATACAAACCAACATAGATCCAACGAGCAACGATTTTCCTGTGGATACAACAGGGGACCCTTCTACAATCCACTACCTTAATAATGCAATATTTCTCAAAAACACGAAATTGTGTATTCAGGAAAATAAGTGAATTTACTACTCAGAAAAATCCTGACTTTCATGGGTGATAACTTGTCACTGATAGCGGTACAACTCAATACCTCACTTTAACTCATAAATACTGTTAATTTTGCTGTTAAGTCTGGTCATTACCTATCATATTCAGATGGATACGTTAGGATTATATTCTTGAATTTTCCACGTTCTTCATTTCTGAAGTCCTCTTCATCACAAAAACTTCACCTTGCTGATAGGATCAACGCAGTGTCGATTTCAAACCACAGGCAAGTACCAGCTATCGACGGAAGCCAGAATAGTGTTGATACATTGGCATATTTTCGGTATGAGCCACACTTTAGTGTTACACCGAAACAAATATGGCTTGCACTCGCACAGAAATGAGCGCTATCATGAAGATCCTAAAATTGACTCTACAGGGAAAAGACACGTCCGCACATCAGCTTCTACAAAAGGCAATTGAATATTTTTTTTAGATCCTGTACAAGAGCAATGATAACAGTGATTATCAAAAACTCATTAATAACTTGTATATGAGGGTGTTCAAAATTGAACGTATGATAAAGTTTTCAACATTTATGATAAGCTTTCATCATTTACCCCGCTGTTTCATAATTTGACATATTCATAGTGGCTTCATTTCCCTTGGATGCTTCCAAAATTTAGATAAGCAACAAGACTGGGGTCGAGAGCGTGCTAGCCATCTGGAACCGTGTTTGGACGAAAACGTCGAGGCCTAGGTTTTAAACAAACGATATTCTGATAACCCACTACAATTACCAAAATACCAACTTTTTTTGGTATAGGAGATCGGATTTCACCTCTGCCTATCGATTCAGCTGATAAACTTCCAAACGTTAATATAATTCTATGGGTCTATTGTTCACAGTCCTAAAGCGCGTTTCCCCGTGACAAGCGTCTATAGACGGCCTCGGCAGGAGTTGTTCTCTTTGTGGCAGCTTAAGTAGAAAATTTTGTTTATGTTGCTTTGACAGTTTTATGATGAAAAGATTAACATTATCTCAAGCACGTGATTATTACAGTAATAATGGAGCCATTGAAAAGGTTCTTCCGAGGTGAGATCAACGTTTTCTGCAAAGAGTCTATTGATTAACACGTAGTTTGGAGAAGAAGGTTGACGTGTAAAATACCAAGATAGCGCGTTTTATATTCCAGGTTAGCCTTCAGTGAAATTATACGTTGAATATCAACGATTTATGAAGATGCTAAGAAACATTTCTGACTTCATGTGATGTTCAAAAATACATTGCTTTTCGCAAACCTGTTCTTTTACATTCTCTGTAGGAACGCAAAATGTTCTTAAGATTCCAAAGATAAATATACACAATGACTTATTTATAAAGAACCGCAAAGAATCACTGAAATTCGTTCCATTAAAAAGGAATTTCTTTGAAACAGTGAAAATGCATCAGTTATAGAACTATTCTGATTCAAAATAATACTTTCCTATACGTAAGAATTGGTTACGTCTGCGTTCTTCATCAATGATATTCCAAATTGAATTTTAGAAAAAAACATCAAACATTGTATAAACAACATCAAATATTGTATAATCTCTCAGATAAAAGTGTATGTAAAACAACATTATATATTGTATAATCTCTCAGATAAAAATGTATGTAAAACAACTGATAAGTCAATTTTCGAATTTTTCTGGCGTTCATATGTTCTTTTCCGGATATGTTTTAAGGTCGGTATTTGCCCTCCCCCCCCCCCCCCCAAAAAAAAAAAAATTTTTTTAAAATAAAAATTAAATCCATTATCTTCTAGATTTATTCGTTGTATTTTTAATACTAAAAACATAGATATCACCTTACGACAAGTATTTGTATGCACAAAAAGTCGGTATCATTAGTTTTAACTAGAGCGTTATTAGAGACTATAACAATGTTGTAAAACTTAAGATGTCTTATCGGCTTAAATAGGTTAGGTTTTGCTGACATGTATCATGTGTACTTTAAAAAACATGATTGCTTTGGAAACCAAACATATATCAATATCAGTTATTGGTGAATCTATTATATCCAATTTTAACTATTATTGACACAATTAGATGCTTCCATTTCGGCTCAAATGGTAACCAAACAGTGGAAAGAGACAACAGAAAATATGATTATTTTTAAAAACGTTTTATAGAGAATTGAATTCTTGAGCACTTTCGAAGCCCAATATTATTTAGATATCCGTATACGAAGCACGAGGTTTTATTTCTATTTTCTGTAGCAATCACACGGCTACTAGTGCGAAACTTACTTTAAGTCTCAAACATGCACACTCCAATCACGAATTTAAAAAGCATCAGCTACCTGATGATGATGATGATGTTGATGTTGTTGTTGTTGATGATGATGATGATGATGTTGATGTTGATGACAAGAACAATGACGACAATTTTGATGAAAGCCTAGGGGAAGAGGATTAATAAAACACGTTTTGCAAACAACTGTACACTTGTGTATGTTGGTAGTATTTTTAAGGTCCTGTAATAATGCTAGTTTATTCATCGGGGAAACGCAAATATCGATCTGAACAGCATCTGGTATATAAAATGACTACCTACACATAGAGAATAGAGACGTTTTACTGCAGTGAGGGACCCCTAACTGGAAATATGATAATTATGCAGACAAAAATGAACTGAAGCAGAACAACATGTAATAATTGCTAGATATAGAATGCGCTTCATTATTGACAGGTAAATAATGTAAATTGTTGTAGAGGTCTTATTTTGAAAATACAATCAATGAAACTGAATGGTTATCAAATATTTACAGACACACATAACCATTAACATCAACTATTTTTAAATTCAGAAAATTAAGCATCATCAGGAATCACATTACTCAACAGAAATTAATGCTTACACTAAATTTTTCAACAAATTTCAGATATAACATCAAAGTGCCGATTAAAACAAATGATTTATTAAGTGTGCGATAACCCTGTGTTCGACCTTATGAGACCCAAAGAAAGTGTACAGCCATACCTCATTTACGGTGCATTTCCCTCTGATTAAATTTCGTCGGCCTTTATGAGTGTAACATGCAATAGTATAGAAATCAACCATAAGAAATATGAGACCTATAATTGTTTCAAACCATGAAATAAACTGGAAATTCGCAAATTAGCTCTGAAGTTGTTTTATCTGCTGCATAAGCGCTAGTCCGAATTCGTTGGTATTTTCAGTATTGTGCCAGTGATATGGACTTAATACCCTATACATACAATGACGACAAGTCAACTAGATGAACTCAGTCGTCATTTGGATAAGCCGTCAATAAAAATGCAAAATATAGAATTATTATACTCGTACATACTGTACGATTTTTCGTTGACGATTAGGTGGGTTGAAAATATATTTGATCTTTCTTAATAACAAAAACCGCTACGTAAAGTACTATGGCATGCAAAAGCCCCTATTCAACTTTCGAAGCAATCAATGTTCCAGGGTTAATATCACCGTTACATCCATTTGTCGATTTTTCTTCACAAAAAGTACTTGCTAGGTAGACTGTTGACTGTGACTTTCAGGGACCGTGGGTACAATTACCCTATCATTATTGCTCAATTTAGATGACAAATCACCGCAAAATTAGTTTTAAAAATCTATCACAGCCTTCCGTGTCTAAAACGATATGCCCGAAAACTATTTTCCCAATCATCAGCGATACCTTATATGACTGATCATGTCTTCGTCTTTAATCACGCATATATTTTAATTTTAGCATTACCCAGACAAAGTTCTTTCATATTTTTTCGGCACCTCCTATTTGTTCGCGATCTAACGATTGAGCACGTATATATATATATATATATATATATATATATATATATATATATATATATATATATATATATATATATATATATATCGCATTCAAGACGATATGTCGTTGTCATGTGTAAAATTCATTCATTCTCATGTGTCATTTCAGTCTATCCATAATTCTGTCATCGACGTCATCGCCTTTTATAAGCCAATCAAAGCCCGAGAATTAGTTAATTTGAAGAGGTTTTTTTTCCTCAGTACTTATCCCTAGAGTTCAGGTAACTTCTGTGATAAATACAATCCTGAAACACTGCTGTCTTTTTGGGGTGGATGGGTGGGGATTTTTTCGTTTTTCATTAAAAGCATCATAGCACAGTGATCCGATTTTCTGACCTGTATGTACAATAATTTGGGTATTACTTAAGATTTTTCATACACGAATGTAGATAAGTTCTGAGTAAACCGAATATTTTCATCTACCGGAAACAGTGCTTCAATCCCTATTTTAAACATATCGATATTGATATAATAACGAAGAGACGATTCATTCGAGTAACAACAAGGGCGCATTATGCGATGGCAGATCTGGGTTTATGTTGTTTGCAGTTTGACTTGACTTATAAGCGAGTAAAGAGCGTATACAGTCTCTGTGTATCGTATATGTCTTAAAGTTACTGTTCTTCATCTGTAAAAATGCATGCTGTCATGAACATTGTTCTTCAAGCGATACGGAGAATATCAGCAATGGTGCAAATACACAAGTCCTCAAAACAAATTTGGTGACTTTGTCGAATTCTTTGCATACGTTCTTAGAAAGTAAATGTAGGTCTATTTATCGCGAAAGTTCAAGAAAGAAAATGTTATTTAACTCTCCATTGAACGAATTTTAAATCAAAATTAGTGCGTTATCTCTCTCTCCCTCCCTCCCTCCACATGTACGATTTTTTTCCGCATCATGGTGACTTTGCATTATAGTTGTGGATATACGGACGGATGATCCAAGAGTGTGGATTTTTTATAATTCAAATTATATTGCTAACTTACTTTTTTCTTTTGAAATCCTTTATCTAAAGCTGAAATTTTCTACAAAAGATTTTAAATACTATATGTTGAGGAATAATGACAGAAAAATATAATGCGAATTATATGCACTCTAATTTGTATTCTATTTCTACGAATTTTCCGTATCGATTTTATAGAAATACGGAATGACTTCGCTAAGTGATTGCGAAAGTACTTTTTTTCTCTCTTCTTTTAAAATATGCGTTCCCATCTCTCTCTCTCTCTCTCTCATTATGTAATTTGCGCCATGTTTTTGTGTCTTGTATTCCATATAAATAATGGGAAAGACATGCTCTCAGTTGTAAGAACTTGTAACCTAGCCCCATTGCAATTTTGGATCAATACAATTTGTTTATGCAATTGTGGATCAATACAATTTGTTTAAGCAAAGAGGTCTTAATTGTGGCGCTACAGATTCTAGCTGTGATCTTGTCAGGGAAATTTTATTCGGTGAAAAATCCCAAGTCAATTTCTGGCTCAAAAATGTAGATAACAGAGTAAACATATCTAATTCTTTGTAAATTCTAGGTTGATTTCGATGTTGGTTGACTCCTTCCGTCCGTGTTAAATAGGGTTTTGGACCATGCTTGACTGAAGATTTGTGCAAATAGACATGCTTTTCATTTATCGTTCCTGCCACTCAACCAACGAAAACATAGGTTAACTACATAGGTCGCCAGTTTGGGATGGATTCTATTGGAAACAATTTCTGTCAAAACGTGGTGGCAATATGGACTTTTTATTTACTCCGACTAATTTTTTTTTCTTACTCGAAAGCCTCTACGTCAATGCTGTGTTACAAAACTGACATTCATCACCTTTGGTAATTGTACAGTTGTCTTCCTAAATATGATTATACTATGGTAATTGTACAGTTGTCTTCTTAAATATGATTCTACTTTGGCAATTGTACAGGTGTCTTCCTAAATATGATTATACTTTGGTAATTGTACAGGTGTCTTCCTAAATATGATTATACTTTGGCAATTGTACAGGTGTCTTCCTAAATATGATTATACTTTGGCAATTGTACAGGTGTCTTCCTAAATATGATTATACTTTGTCAATTGTACAGGTTTCTTCCTAAATATGATTATACTTTGCTAATTGAACAGGTGTCTTCCTAAATATGATTATACTTTGGCAATTGTACAGGTGTCTTCCTAAATATGATTATACTTTGTCAATTGTACAGGTGTCTTCCTAAATATGATTATACTTTGGCAATTGTACAGTTGTCTTCCTAAATATGATTATACTTTGGTAATTGAACAGTTGTCTTCCTAAATATGATTATACTTTGGTAATTGTACAGTTGTCTTCCTAAATATGATTATACTTTGGTAATTGTACAGTTGTCTTCCTAAATATGATTATACTTTGGTAATTGTACAGTTGTCTTCCTAAATATGATTATACTTTGATTTTATAAATTATTTCCATAAGAAGAATACACTCTAGACCGAGTTTAGTCTGTCTTTGAAATCTCGTTTTATTTTTAAAACCACCGAAGACTTTCGAAATTAATGTAAAGTTATATCAAAAAATATTTCTTTCCTCATTAAAGATAAATTGGTGAAATAGTTTGTTGTTTATTTTTTTTTTAAACAGAAGCTCTGAAGTAAATTTTTTGGGACACTCCGGAGCGATCTCATTCTGTTCGGTCAGATTGATGCGTTTACGTGACCACTACCTGACAGATCTTAAAGCAACGCACATGTTTCTCGTACGAATAAATCATAATCACACCAGTTTGATCTTATCTACCAAATGTATAACTCACTAAGCTTATGCCAAGCGTGGCTTGTGTACTGCAATAGAGACGTTATACATTATTGTTATTACCAATACATATGTAGAACTTTTCTTTCAGGTACAAACAGTCATTAAGCTCACATATTTTACAATATTTGTTTTTCCTCCCAAGTGTTATTCAATTCAGAAAAACAAAAGACTAATTAGTTAGCTACATAGCTGACTAACTTGCTGACTGACTGAATAAATTATTATTATCTTTTTATATACCTATCTTAAATAAATACAAAGCCAAAGTCCCTGGTACTATATTCGATAGATTAATCCGCTAGCTATCGTGTTAAGGAGACTATGGAAAATCTTAATATTGTTATAATAATTTCGAGAAAGAAAAAAAATCTGAGTACCTGAGAATATTACCCCCCCCCCCCCCAATCTTTCTCTGCCGCTTAAATGAAACTGGTGTACAAATGATGTCTAAAAATGACAGCAAAAAAATAAAAAAATAAATAAATAAATTAAAAATTCACCACCACCACGTTTTTGACGCAAATATTACAGATGAACTTATTTTTTTATACCATGCTTAAATTATTTATTTCAACATAACCAATTACCACAGTGCTCCCTTTTTTTAAGGTATAAAATTCTATAGAAACAGGATAAAGAAATACTCCATTATATACTCTTCTACGTTTACATGCTTTCCTACTTTGTACCTTTACATAATCTAAATTTGATTGAAAAACGGAGACCTGGTAAATGTTTGGTCAGCATCATTTTTCACATAATTGCTTCGCCCTCCCACATTATTCGTATCTTTTTGAAAATAGAGGCCACATGGATCGCATTCCAGAGACTTCAAATATGTTTGTGAGTCACCCCGTATTTACCACATTTTCTTATGGATTAAAATCTGCCCTAGCAGATAAGATCAGAGTCTAACTGTTCGTTTTTGTCTGTGATTTCACGAGAAAAGCGTAGAACATGATCAGCTAGCGCTTTTTTAAAATGACAGATCTAAGCTTACTCTACTCGCAGTTGCGTGCGCATTACATACGGGTACATACGGCAATACTTACCTGATAAAAGAGTGTGGGAAGATGCGCCGAAAGTAGCCCCAGGAATTTGCCTAGAACAAAGCCGACATTTTGACACGTTCTACTGTGCATCACTCAAGTCCTCGAGTTATCTTTGGTTCGGGATTCTAGCGGGCGGATCCCTCTTTCAATGGGATTATTCACAAGAAAATACGGAAATAGGAACATATTTTTGATTGGAATTTGATAGGGTTATTATTCTGAGGTCCATGTCAAGCCTTTTTAAGTTTTAGGTCTGGGAACGTCTCGAAATTTCGACAGTTAATATTTTTAGACAAATAACAGAAAATCTAGTATGCTTTAACATCTGAAATATTTGTATGTTTGAGCTTGTGTAATCATGACATAAGTTCACGAATTTTAGGAATTTTCTTCAGTTTTGTTGATGCTGTACTGAAATAATCTGCGTTTCAGACTAATTGTTTTATGGAAAAGTTAATGTTACTATGATAACAATATCTTCAACAGTTGTTTTACTAAAAAGGTAAATTAAAAAATTCCAAAACGATTTTATATATGAAAGAGAAGCTATGACTAAAAATAAGGATCTTTATTTGTATGCTATTTAATTGAAAAAAATCGAGCTGTCGAAATTTGTAATACAAAATTCACGTTATTTACCACCTAAAACACGTAATTTACCACCTAAAGCACGTAATTCACCACCTAAAGCACGTAATTAAAGATACTTTACGTTTTACACGTACTCATCTTATTTCGATATAAACAAGCATTTCAAAATAATAGAAAAAAATCTTGCGAACACAACAAGCCTTGCAACTTAAAACATCAAAAGCACATGTATAACTAAATGATGGATACAATTTCAACTTTTGCGAGAAAAAAAAATGCCGACTGTTCTATCTCTAAGCGCAATAAAAGATTCTTCCCCTTCTACAACTTGCTAAAGCATTACCTTTTTAATTTTTTTTTTCATTAGAAACTATCGATCACATGGAGGTTCTGCATTTCATAGTCAGTGTTAATTGATTCTATTTTGTTAGTTTGACAAAAGTTCATTTCGTGTTGTCATTTATTGGTCCATCCGAGCTGCATCGTGGCACGTGGGCAATGAAATTTAATATCAGTGTTTTATTCATCTGCCAGTTCTAGTAAAACTAATAACTGGATCACAGAGTCGCCTCTAAAATTACATACTTGTTTAATTAGAGAAAAATGATCTTATCGGCGAAAAATATCAAATTTGGGAAAATTTAACGATGGATACGACATAATTAGCCTTTGATGGCACCTCCTCACTCAGACGGCCATGGTGCATTTTGATAAATATGTCCTGAACTGTCAAATGGTGTAAGCCTGTGCTAACCACGCTTTGTTCAAGTCCCGAATATAAAGCCAGACGCAACACTGTAATTCATAACCATTAGATATTTGCGTGGATTTTCGACAAAAGCTCTGACATTGAAGCAAGGAAACATCGTTAATCACCGAAGTAATTCCGACTGCTGGGGTCATTACCACCAAGGAAACGAGTCCCTTTGTATGTAGGCATCAAAACTGGGAATCCATTAGTTATTTTACTGTGCAGATTTCGATATTTGATAATATACAGCCATGTACATCCGAGGTAACTTAAGAGTGATTGGGTTTCAAGTTAATTGTATTTTTTGGAGAAAAAAGATTAACCTATTTAAAATTAATGACCGTAAAAGGTAGTACTCTTTCAACGCTATATCTAAATAGGGTTTAAAGAGGATATGACCTTGAAGGAAAACGAACGCTTTAATGAAGACAATTTGAATTGTAGTCCAGGGTCAGTTGTCTTATATTTGGCTTCCGTTGGAGATTAATGAAGAAAGAATGTAGCATATATAATTGTAACGCTATGATCTTGAGGAAAAAAAATTCTTACCATTTGTATCATCAAGTTCAAGGTCATAGACCAAGGTCAAATGCCAACCTCCCAAAATACTATTGCAATCTTTACTATACTGCCTCGAAAAGCTGAAAGACAACTAAATTTATTCCAGAGTTAACATGTCGCAATACATTCAACAAAAGCAATGCTAAAATGTAAACTTAAATTTTCAAACTTTTACACCTTTGACATGATATATGACTAGATACGACCTCAGCTGCCACACCATTACAGTTTATCTATCTTCGCCTACGTACGAATCATGAATAATATATAACTACGGCTGGATACCATCGGATTCAACATCTTTGTCATTTCCAACTACAAATGAATAATTCATAAAAGTGTTTTCACATAGTTCCTTATCTGCCCCACATTTGCACATTTCTGTGCAGTAAAGGCCTGGCAGTCTGCAGGAGGAGCTTGAAGTTACAGAACATGAACTTCTTAAACATTAACAATTTCTAAGTTCGATTAAAGCCTCCTTGGCTGTAGACAGAGACATCCTTTGGTGCTATTTCTCCATCCCCTAAAAAGCCAACCGTTCTGACAATGGGTTGGAATGATGGGATAGGTAATATCCCCTGGCCACGAAACTGTAGCCACGTAATTGATTCATTGAATCATTTCCCTCAGTGTTGACTTTCTTGGAGGAAGATGTTCTGATTAAACCTGCTTTCTGCTGACATACTCCATCTTAACGCTGACTGTATTAAACGCTCTTGTGCTTCTGTTATGGTTTCGAGGACCTCATTGTGTTTGCCTAACTCTGAAAACACTGGGATGATGTCCTCTGAACTTGAGGCGAACACCTTCTAGAGGGTTGGTTCGCCCTTGCTTACCAGCATACAGGTTATGTCGCATCCAGAGAAGGTATGAAAACCAGGAAGAGCTTCTATCTTCAAAGACCCTAGTATGTCATATATAGGCTTCAGTGGGATAGAGTTTTTCAGACCACGAGACAACAATCGTATTTGTATACAATTTGGGATAGCGTCTGAGTGCAAAAATCAGGACAGCAGTATCGGATGCATTTATTTCTAATTTGTCAGCTTTTGGTAGCATCGACGGCATGCAGTATCAGACTGGTGTCCGGTTCCTCTTGCGTGCTTCGTAATTGTTGGGCATCTAAACCGTTTGACATAACGTTTTCTCTGGATATCACTACTACGTCGAGTCTGCGAAATGATCCACTTTTTACTAGGACAAATAAACTGTAAGTCGATCCTTGGACAACGTGTCGAAAGCAATTTGTGTGCTGATATATTTTCAGTTTTGTAGAATCATCAACCAAGAAAGCAATCGATACCTGTCTTACTTCTTCTTCTACCTCTCTCTCTCTCTCTCTCTCTCTCTCGTAACACGTTTTATGGATCGTTCCAGGTTATAGCGATCAAAGACAACGTACACCTCGTCAAAAAAATGTTATTCGACTCTCTAACTTTAACAAAAAGTAGTTTACGTAGTCGGAACATGTTTTGATTGTTTGTTGCTTTCCAATTTCTTGAACAAGAACCATTCATCCAAAAGCACAACGTTCTGGTAAGAGGTCTGATCCATCATATCACCGACCAGGGTGTTATCTCCCTTTGATATCAGAGCTTCTTGCTCATGCAACTGTTCGTTGTTATCCAGACAAAGTAGGAGATATTCATCAACAGCAAACATAGACCTTGGCAGAGACGCAAATTCATACATTATAAACGATTTCTTCAAATCAATTTCTGATTAGGATCATATAGCTAAAAGGAACCAATGAAACATATATCGGCCTTCATTTACGTTCACAACCTAAGATTTTAGTTGGTGTTTAACGGGTTTATGGACATCGTTCTATACCTCCACAGTAATCTTTTTCATCAGAGCCCAGAATGCCAGACTATCTGAAGTGATTCGCTCTGACACAAAAGACACATATTACTCCAGTCGAATTTAATCCCTTCTCACAAGGTCACTGATAACTTTTTCTGTCACAACAGTCTTAATAATTATATTCATCACACAAACGCACACACACACACACAAACCCTTGGTTGGAATGGATTTGTATGATGTGTTATTATTTTCTTCCATTTTCTTCACGTTATTTTCCTGATGTTGCAAAATAGTTGGAGACATGTCATGATGTTTTGCATTTTTTTTGCATAAATGCCCCAGCTCATTCGTACGTTTCTTCGGAAAGTCGAGCTATGACTGGAGCAGTCAGGAAAAACCTAGTGCGTGCTACGGGATTTAAAGTAATGCCAGAGAGACCAATAAGAACTTTCAACCTACCGGTTCAAGTGTTCTGTACCATGATCTCCTCAAACTGCGCAAAATGTATTTAAAACAAAATTACCGCCACTAACTTCTTGAATGATGATTGGATTAATCCGTTACTAGAGTTTGAATTTCTGCAATGTAGAGAAGGCCATTGTTGCATAATGACATTTATAGTGAGCGAAAACCGGACAGTTTTTTCAAGACATGCAAGATGAAGGTCCCTTGCACCATCCCTTGTTGCTATGATGAACGAAAGAAGGCATTAAACCATCATCATGCAAGAGCAAAATATCATGAATAATTTGCTGTTCTCGTTTCCAGTTAGCTTTCTCATAACGTTTGTAGATTCTGTTTTAAATGTCAATGCTTTGTTGCCGCTTTCCATGGTTTCTTGATCCTTTTGTTCAGCTTCTTCACCACACACGTCGTTAATCCAACTAACGAACGAACGAACCTAGTGTTTACATACATCAGCCACATTTTCGGTGCAGGTTTCCATTATAATGTCGAACAATGCCTGTAGAGTAACAGTAATATCAGTCACACCCCCTTTTTATATGCTGCCCATAGTATTTGTCTGGGGGTTTGTTTGTCCGATATATATCTGCTTTATTTCACGCTTCATCTATACGATTCGATTCAATGCAACATCCAGTTCATCTTAACATTGCCATACATGTATGTAAGTCACCTATTCGAATGATCCACTTAACCTTAAAATCGTCCCTTGACATTTCAAGCTGTGTCGTGTTTTCACAGAGCTGCATGTCAAGCGTGATAACAGTTTTCCTTTCAGGTCTCGTAAAAATGGTATTGATATGTTGAGCTTGTTTGAGCACACTTAGTAAAGTATTCCATAGGTGCCCCGCCATTCGTGATGGATCTGGGTTTTAACAAAATGGAGTTGTATGCGGACCACACAGAGATATTCTGATCAGTCATACCCTCATCATATTCAAAGATGTGCCGAATCTTATGACGTCATTTTGTACCTTGCTAACAACCATGGCACATCTGGACTTATAAATGCATTCAGAGGCGTTGTAGAGACGTCAACGTTGGTCGTATTGATCTCATAGATTGGGCACGGCGGTTTTGGACAGTTTGGCATATGACATAGAGGCAATTCTGTTACGGTTTCTGGAACTTGGATAGAGATTTATTTTGAACTGTTAAAACTGTTTCTATAACACCAGATTTGATTCAAAGTCTGGTCACTTCCTCTGAAGCTGGTGTATATTCATGTAAATCGGAATTGTCTACTGCGAAAAATACATGTTCATACCGACAAGAGATAATAGTAGATAAACATCTACGGTCGCCATCTTCAAGGATTCCCATGGCTAGTTGTGTTTCTAGTCTAATTATTTTACTATAGCTCCCATATACGGCGAAGCAATTCAAAACATATATCAGTATTCACTCCCTGTCATCTGATGAACAGCGCTTTCCATAGTCAATTGATTTGGCAATTCGTCCTTGTGGCTGAATTTAGAGTCTCCATATATGGGCTTGTATTTGACATGTCGCTCAGCTATAAAGCCCAAATAAATCATATGAGCAATATTCCACGCATCTTTTTGTATGGCTGCTTCACGATTTTCATTCTGAAGATTTGACTGTGAGCAAGGACGTATCCATCTTAGAAAAATATAAAAGCTTGTTGGGACAATTTCCTTGACATAAGTACATGTACATGTCTTAGTCGGACAGCCGTCAAAACTCCATGATGTGGTCTTTGCGAGGTCAGCACGAACCACACGGGAACACTGAAACAAAGACTGAATGTTTTCTTTTATGTTATCTCTTGTTTTGGCTGCTTGTTCAATAACTGTCTTTTGTATCTTTGGAAAATACAAATTCAGAATGGTTTCTCTGTTTGTCTTGAGAAATCCAAGTGTGGAATATTTTCAATAATCTTCAGTTTAAGAACGTTCTTATCACGCGATGGATTACTAATTCCATTAGCTTTTTGAATCCTAAGATAGTTTTCCTGTAAAGATGCAATAGAACCATCTTTCAAAAGATTTTCTATCAACGTTAGAAACTCAGTGTCTGAATATATTCGTTTAGCATGTGTATCTGTTGAGGCTTCCTCTAGATGCAGTAGCAGCAGATCTTGATGAAGTCGGCGACTCTCTATAATAATAATAATAACAACAATAATAATATCCGTTATTTATCAAGGGTGACATAATTAGCTAACAGCTAGTTTACAACATGGCCCTGCAATTAAATCAAATATACATGCAATTGGTAAAGCATTTGCAAGGTTAACCTCTACTGCATATAAAAATGCAAATTTAACAGAAGTTAATACAAATTATACAAGGTTAACATACTGTTATCACACACACACACACACACACATATATATATATATATATATATATATATATATATATATATATATATATATATATATATATCACAGCTACGACGTACAATTATGCAGTTATAAAATCAGTATTGCTTACAGGTCCGGATTAAGACCTTTAGAGACCCTAATCACTGAAAAGAGTATGGGGACCCCCCCCCCCCCTTATATGTAATTCAAAATAAAAACAATACAAAACCGTTATTTCTTTTTTCTTTTTTTTTATTTGGTGCTCCTGCTTTGCTGGTGCCCTAAGCACTTGCTTAGTCTGCCTATTGGGTAATCCAGCACTGTGTGCTTATTATTAAAATATTTGCAGAGGTATACTTTCTTAAAAGTTGAAACATTAGTTGCATGCTGCAAACTGTTCCATAAAACTTTACAGGCATAAGCACTAGATTTAAAATGCTCTGTCTGAGCTTTTGATGTATATAAATCATTGTTTTCATTATACCGTGTACGCCTTGTGCTAATGTTCCTTACAAATTTAAAAACATTAAGACAATATTGTGCTAAATTATTTAAGACCTTGAAAGCAATAATAGCATTTCTAAAAATAATGTAATCCTTAATTGGCATTCATCTAAGAAAGTTGAAAAGAGACGATGTAGATGTTACATTATATTTTAATATTTAAAATCATGCTGTCTGCTCTTTTCTATAAGCTGTATAGTCGCTGCATGTAAAACGAATCAAGGAATTCTCCCCACACAGTACAGCAGTAGATTCAATGTGGTAAAACAACTGTATTGTACACTTTTCAGATCAAATGATAAGGCATAAAACCTACAACCCTTTTTAAAATTCCTTTTTTCTTATATACTTTAATAAAAAGATTTTCAAGGTGGTTGGACCAGGATAAAATATTATCAATAAGGATACCTAAAAATGTGGCACATTTAACAATTTCCATTTTCGGACTATTTATTCCTTAGTACAATTCTCAACATTTGGCTGCTCATTGTGCTGAGCAGATTAGCATTAACTGGGTTTTCTGTAAATTTAAGCTATGTTTATTGTCATGCATTTATTTCATAGCACATTCGTTTAGTTTGTTCTGAACAATGCTAACATCTTTTATCACTAAATACATTAGGTACATACTTTGTCCAGCAATGTTTTTGTATCCAGTTTTCATCCTGCCAATTTAATTCCAAGACATTCATTTTCAGATACAGCTTTTAAAAGTTTTAGGTCTGCGTGTAGGAACAAAATCTTGTAAAGAGCGTGCTTTGGATCATTTCCTTGACAGAAGAAACAAAGATACTTGTCAAATTGAGCACAAGCTGACCTTGTTGTAACTGATACGTCTTCACAGAATAACTCAGATGCAATAGTTGACTGGGAGCGTCTTCCTTTCTTTGGTTATATAAGACTAACATCTTGATTCTCAACAGCATCATTATATCTTTCCCTTGCCATGCTCAAATGACCTGCGTGACATGTCTTCTGATAGCAGGATCTGTGATACTTGGCTTGCTTCTCTGCCAAACAGGATGTACACAAATTACTTTGAAATCGGTTTCTAATCGAAATGTAATCTTTCTCTTCATATTCAGTTTTCTCCTCGACAAATTCAACGATTTTTTCATATGAATTATTTTACCGTGGAAACACTACGACTTCAGATGTATACTTCTGACAGAGAAATTACATGTCAAAAGTCAGTGTCGATTTGGTCATCGTCGTTTTCGAAACTCGACTCTCCATTAATCATGTCGTTGCTTACCTCCGCCCACAACACTTTTGTTGAGAAAAAGAAGAAAGTCTTCAAGGCGAAAGGACGCTACGCAGATATATTTGCGTAAGAAAAATATTTGGTACAAAAGAACAAAAGAACAATGAAGGACGTTTTCGATCCAAATAGGCGACACTTGATAACATTCTCCAGCTACAGTACTTTTACTATCTGAATTTCCATGCGGTCTAACTTATGTAGTTGACCTACATTACTGTCAACGCCACCAGAATTGACTTGATAATATAAACGTGCTGGCATACATTTTATCCTGGATATCTCATGCCTATTAGGTATATATAAAATTACAACTTATTTCGTTCTCAAAAAAGTATGTTCTTATTTGGTCGGTATATGTAAGTCACAAGCCAATGTCAAGTTACGGGAAAACGATGGCCTCGACCCTTTCTACATTATTCTCGCGTGACTCTGGGCCTCTCAGCTTATCATTTTCCATCTACGGCTAATAATATTTAATCAAATGTGCCTAACATATATATCTTTTACTGGATTACTTATAGAATTTACGTTGATGTACATGTACTAAATTTGACCATAACACGTGAAATTGACCTTTGAGAAAAAAATGCAACAATGTTTATCGTGTTACTCTTTGCATTAAAATGAAATATGTTACCAACGTTTTTCACAAAGTTTCCATGGGGTGACAACTAGACTGATGACGTACCGTCTTCAGTTCTTTTCGCAGAGTATCAAATGGATTGAATGCAATTATCAGAAAATGAACGCGTATGAGTAAGTGATAAATTTCAGAGCAAGGCACGGGTAGTGCTACAAAATTACAGCAAAAGGAGGACTAAAAAGCTTCGTTGGGAGTGCCCACCCCTTCCCATCAACTTCTCCAAAAATACAGAAAATAATTATTAAAACTGATAAAAGAAAACATCCATATTTGCTCAGGCAAAACTATAAATTGAAAAAAACATATTATAGTTTAAAAAATAACATTATCTCTGCAAGGTATAATAGCCTGAATTTCAAGTGCTGTTCGACATTGTTCATTATAATGAAACAAAACAGACCATCCTTGCGTGTTCAGACTTGAAGCAATCAGAATCTGCTTATTTATTTATTTTATTTTTTAAAAAAAAATTTTGTTTCCCATAAGTTTTTCGCTCAGTGAATGTTCTAGGTGGCATTTGATGTAAAAGAATAAACAGTAAATTATCTTTAAATCTGGTCTACCTTAGCAAAATTGGGTACATTCTCCAAACTGTAGACATACTGGTCGATATAAGCCAAGATGTTTTCTTCGGTTTCAAATCTGCTAAATAATTTCAAAGCGTGGATGTATTTCGTAACTAGTCATTCATTCATTCAGCTGATATGGCGAAGATTCAAGATGCACATTCTTATTTGAATGCTCATGTACAACATAGTTGCTTGCAAATACCGACGGGTAACCTGACCAAGTTTGAAAACTCCAAACCCTACGTGCCAATGAAATTTTGAACTGCAGAGAGTTGTTATGAAGGCGACTGTTTTGTCCATTTTACGTTAAGCAGACACTGTTCAGTGTTTGATACATGCCCTTGTCATGCCAATTTACATTGCGAAATTATTTTGTACAATCATAAAACGATAGATTGATTAATTTTTCCTCATGAGCTGCGAACCATTTTTGTTCAGTTGTGACTCCTGTAAGTCTTCTTCCTCACACTGAAATCTATATAATGGATAAATTAGATGGGCAAGGCATTATCTTTTGCTAGTGTTTTCAGCGCTAATATAAAAAATGTAGAGAACAACTTATTTGGTTCAAAACACATAAACATATTGATTATAAGATCGACGAGGAAGACGAAAAGGATGACGAGGACGGCGATGACCGTAATATTTGTGTCGTTGTTATTGTTGTTGTTGTTGTTGACGACGACGACGAAGACGACGATGATGATGATAGGATATTGGGATGACTCATATGTTATGATCGTAAGCTCAATAAATTGCCAACATTAAACGAGTATAAAGATATTAGTTACAGGTTAAGATAATGCAAAGTGCACAGTATCTTGCTGTGTGACATCCACTGCCCTCATGTTATTATTTATGTGTGAAATGGACAACATGATCCTATCAGTTATTCAGATGATGGACATAGTGAAACGAACATGACTTATTATCAGTTGTCATAAATTGGGTGGAGGAATATTTCTATGCAAGAATCGCATCCAGCCTAAGGGTCCCTACTGATCTATTCATCAGCATCGTCACCTTATGACCCCTCCAGAGTAAATCAGTTATAACAAGATCAAACCCGATTTATTTGCAGATAAATTATATCAAAAGACTTATGCCTTATCACAAGAACAGCAAATTTGGAGGGCATTAGCAGACCGGGGAATGGGGTGATGATGGAGGTTTGTAGGAGCAAAGCTCTACCTGAAACAAATTCCACATATGGCTGAAGTTAGTTGCAAAATATTGAGAAGCTTGTTCCGTTGATATAGTTTTTGTATCCAAAGAACTATTTTGTAAAAAGTAAATGAAACATATTCCATTGACAATTTATACTTAAAACGCTATATAGTTTATAGTTGACTTTTCCCCATTCTCTTCCTTTACAGGAAAACAAAGAGGCAGAAATAAATAGGCTCAGTCATGTTGTATGGATATAGATTATCCCTCTGTAAAGGGGGAGATATTGTATTTCAGTTTAACTGTCAGAAAAGAAATGAATTTGTCGGTGACATAATGGAACTAACTTTAAAAGATTTTAAAAAATAACTTCATTTCAATCGATTTAAAATATACTTGTCCCTCCCCGCCAAGAAAGTCGCATGATTTTTTGAAAAATGTATTTCATCTACCAAAATGAATTTGTTTGAATGATTTTCTGTTTGCATGATACGCTTAAATCTAAGAGTGAAAATCACCAGATTTTTCAGAAAAAAAATTTGAAAATGGCAATAAATGTCTTATACTACTGGCTTGTTTGAAAGTATAAAGTATGAATTACAAGTTTCGATTTTAATGTCTCGTGGTACTAATTATACGAAAAAATGAAAACCAGTCTAGAAATGGGTGAAAATAAAATATAGAATATACGGGTTTGGAGCTCCATGATTGGTTGATAATGAAAAGTACAATTTTAGTAAAAGGAATCTTTTGAGAGCTTATCCTATCTGTAACGGAAACAAATGGAAATAATGTTCTATTGATGCAATTTCAGTCTTTTTGCAGAATTGACTTAGGAACACTCACTGCTAAAAATAGCACCCGATTATTTAGGTGCGGAATAGGAAACACTTGTTTTATACACAAGCAGATCGAAACAATGGCGCGGCTCATATGGTTTTCTTCATACAGAAGCTTGCATCAAGGATGGGTTTTATGCTAAAAGATACAGGTTTGTTCATGATTATTTAGAAATTGAAAGTTATTTAATTTTTAATATGATGGTGTTTCCCAAGGTTTACTATGGGAACTGAATTAGTACCGTGAGGTCCTTAAAGAGTGATGCGTTTCATTTTGGGGTCAGTATATAATTAAACTTACTTTAGCAATTAGGGCTAAATTCACATCTGCAAGCCGGAAATACAAACCATAATATGTATTTCTACGTGATATGCTGCTTCTTTGAATGTTTTAAACATACATGAAGTTACACTTTAGAATTGTATTCCAGCAAGGTGGTACACGTTTTCAACGAACCCCGAGTGATCAATAAAACCTTTTTTTTAAAACCACCAACTTCGCTACAACAGGGGAAAAATACATGGATAACATAATCACTAGGACACAAAGCAGTACGTTGCAATAGCCTCACTTAAATTCGTTATAAACGAGTTCTAATCTTTGTCCAAAGTTATGAAAAAATGAATTTCCATAGTTTTAATAAGACGAAATGTCACAGATAAGACAAATAGCAACATTTAAATTTTTGTAGACGTTATCAGTGACTTTCACGAATGTCATAGAACTAGGTTTCACATAAACAGGAATATATAGAGAGGGTATCTACGCTTCTTGAGTAGATATAAAAAAATATTTTGTGAATTAAGTGTAAAATTTTTTATGTCACGAATGGCGAAGCTACGAGTGACAACTTCGAGACTAAAATACTTCCTTATATATCTATTGGAAAAAAATGTAGATTTTTCAAGGAAAAAACAAAAAAAAAACAAACAACTTTGATATGCAGATATTTAGTTTATTTTGTGCCAATGCGGTAAATAGCTGAATTCCTACATCGATAACAAGAAGTTCGGAAATATTACAATAATTTAGGACTTTTACAAATTTTACTCCTACATATAATGCTTTAAGTTGTGTGTTTTGTCAAATTATTTTTCATACGAATAATAAAACAATTGTTTTTCGTTACCACATTTCTTGCGCGGATTGATAAAGTGAATACAGTTTGGGTGGGAGTAGAATCATACTACAGAGGTCTGATCCGACAGACTTCAGAGCGTAACATCGTTAAACTCAGGATTAGAATGATTATAAGTTTTTACCTATTAGGATTTCGATTATTTTTGTTTATTTCAGCATTCAAACATGAATGAATTTTGTGGATCCTGGCAAACTTGCAGTCTTGTTTGGTAACAGATGCTGCACCCAAATTTAATTTGTCACTTAATTTCGGTTTGCAATCAACACTCGTCTATCCCCGATTTCTCCAACGTTTTCAGACATGAGTGTGATGACAGTTACAATAGCTAATTAAACAATATTAGTAATATATTGAATCCAGACATTTGACCTAAAAATTTTACCGTTTGTTGTAGAGCGTAACAAGTATGGTTGACACTGAAAAAAGATTATTTACGTTCAGTCAATGAAAATTTACACGATTCATGTTGGGAACCATGTTAAAATAAGTTAATAATTGAAACATACTTGTTGTTGTTTTGAGTTTGTTTTTAGGCATTTGTATGGCACTTTCTCATTGCTTACATAAATGTGCAGTGTTGGAGAGAGAGAGAGAGAGAGAGAGTGAAGATGACGAAAAATTATTTATTATTTATGTATAAATATGGAAATTTAACACGCATAACGGCAGATATATTTCCCGAATGGGAAAAGAAAGTAATTCCAGAGGTGATATCGCCATAGTGGCGATACGACACTTTTATCGCTACTGAGGCGATATATATTTTTCTCACACTGATACATTTCAGTATCTCATGATGAAATGTATAATAAAGATAAATATCATCTTCATTTGAAAACAATTTCTACGACAAAAACACATATTTTCTAAGACAATTTTATAATATACACATAGAGAGAAATGTATTCGCCATATCTCTGGAAAACTAACAGTCGTTAGAAAACTAGTATATTTTTAAACTTACGACCGCTTTCATGTTGATCAGTCTGCTAAACTGAAGCAATGTACTAAAATTGGGGTCCATAAATTATAAAGTCCCGACCAGTACAAATATATGGATCATGCATTATCTGCCTCGTTTACGTACCTTCCCCTTTTCAAAAAGAAGGGGAATAAAATCCCTTTGAAATTTATTTTTGTTAAGCCTGTTTGGAAGTTCTTGTCTAAGATTTTATTATTTTGTAACAAATACAAGTGTCAGTTTTGCTTCATCTACGAAGCCAGTGCAGATATGTATCAATACCACGGAGGTGCCAGACGATGTGGGGTCTTTTTGCCAAAGGAAAAACAGATAACTGTAGGGGTGGCCCACCTTGTACTGCTTGTTAGTCTGTTTAAGGAGCGGATATCTTGTCTGGATTGGCGCCACAAACTAGGAAAAATAACATTCAAATAACTAAGCTGCCACTTGGAGATGCTTGATTTAAAATCGTCAGATAGTTTGAATCGTGTCGGGAGGACAAGCAGACTCGTTGGTTTATTTAACACCTTTGTTCATTTCACGCCGCAAATGTTGAACCTTCAAGTTTGTTCACAGGGAAATATTTGATCTTGTACTTTGGATAAATGGTCCTACGCGTGGACGAGTATGTTTACCGGAGGGTTTTTGTCTAGGTCGCTCCCGCTTCTTGTCCATTCCCTGGGTGAATCTTTCATTGTCAATGCAGTGTTAGTTTTTCTCAGGTAAAGTGTGGATTGTTTGGCTTTCAATCGAGTGCTTAAATTCATCAACTTGTATGTATGACCTGATGTCACCTATAACACATGATACCGTCACTGGATGGCAATTAACCATTCAAATCCAGGTTATGATATTTTCAGTACTGAAGGAACAAGTACTTTATCATGGTGCTTATCTAGGCATGGTGTTGGTTTTATGTGTTAATCTTTTCTTTAAAGTTAACATCAAGATGAAAGAGGCAATTACCGAATGTTAATATTCGGAACAAAGGTAATGGCGGCTACGTTTTCACCGCAACTGGTTCTTAAGACACCTGTATTCACACGCATGAAACTGATCCCCTTTTTGACCCCTATCGTGCCTTAAATTGCAAAATTCAGTCCTTAAATTGTGTATTTAATATTATGAAATTATTTCGATAGACGAGGCAAGTAAAAACTTGATTAAATCCATCACAATAAAATAAAATGGTATGGACATTACATCACTTTCTGTTGCCCAAGCAGACTTTTATCAAGGGTCCAAACTTTCAACAACTCTAACGACGCGTGGTTATAAACCACCCGAAAGGTGCCATTGAATGATGTACCAATATTTTGTTGTTAAAGAATGTCATTTATAAATTTGAGAAATAATATTTACATTAACGAGAAAAGATTGATAACTTTAAGGAATAACAGAATGATAGGACTCATCTTTAGGGTTGTGAAGATGACTAGAAGTGAGAGGAACCGAAAGGAACACCACATAAGTCAAAGGTGAATACCCCGCCCAGAGTTGTAGCAATATTCCATGGTTTGCTAAAGGCTCATTAGTGCCTCCGGTCAGATGCTAATCTTTGAAGAAACATTTTGCTGGCGTTCTCACATGGTCGGTACTCGACGAAGGTAAAATATTGTTTCTAAAGATGAAACCTTGATGCCTGTTTAATCGAGGAGTTAAAGATAAAATCAATAGTAACGGAAGAATGTACATTTATATACATATAAATAAATAGAAAAAAAAACAAAAAAACAATCGAAACACGTACACAATTCGATGTAAACATTCACTCACTTCACAAATACATGGATATGGACTGACAGATGGACAAACACTCTGCGTGTATTTAATGGCTACATTTTAATTGTTTTCAAATCCTCAGATTGTTTTCCCGCCAAAATGGTGAATAGAGCTGATGAAGTTCCAATCAATTTCGAATCATGCAGAATGTTTAAAACAATAGAATTCATTATTGTAATCCTAATTGGTAGATACATTAATATGTGTTATCTTGGTATGAAGTCGTAGCGCCACAACATTGATTGGTAAAAGCTCAATTAGATAATTTTACCGGCAATAAATAATCCCGACAAATAAATAAAATGTTCAGTCAACTTCATAAAAAATTAGAAAATGGAAGCTTCCAACTCTCAGTGGAAGTATTAAGTCTATGATCGATTAAGTATTAAGTCTATGATCGATTAAGCATTAAGTCTATGACCGATTAAATATTAAGTCTATGACCGATTAAGTATTAAGTCTATGACCGATTAAGTATTAAGTCTATGGCCGATTAAGAAATCTGAGAAGATATTATTTGTATTCAATAATGTTTCTGTGTGGGGGTGTGAGTGTAAAGCCTTCCAGCCTTGGACTCGGACAAAGGATGGAGAAATTATTACAATACAAAAGAATACAAAAGTTATTGGAACAACAGGTTGTTAGTCGTATTTCTGGAATTTAATCCGTACAAATGATATCCTGAAAACCATAGACCAGTTAAGGGAACACAATGGAGGTCTTCTGTTGGCAGGTCTAACAAACGTGTGTGTGTGTGTGTCCTATTTGCTTGTCACATGATTGTAACATGATCTTTATGTACGCTACGAAGTTACAATCTATTTTCCAGCAGTGTAGCAACCTATAGGTGTATGAATATATGTAAAACCATGCATAGGCTGTAAGTTCATATTTGCAATAAAAAGTCTTTGTTTTGTTTCGGACTTAGGCGGCAAACTTGAAATCGCTACTTTTCGTACAACGGGGCTTAAACAAATTAAACTTATCCGTCAAAGTCAGCATTGTTACCATGCTTCCTCTACAATATGTGTCTGCTTGTCATAATCCATAGAAAATCACGGCATATGGTAACCAATGAATGCGTAATTACACTCGTTCAGCCAGACTCTCGCGTGACTCCTCGAGATCTATATCAAGTAAGAGTCTGGTAAAGATTTGTACAGCTGAAAATAACCGACACGTGTTGCTTCTCTTCTTGTATCTCATATTGACGACTTGCAGGATTTTCATGTCGAAGTAAAAATCGCTTCCATTTGAACAGAGTCCATTATGCATGTTTATACCTGATCAGAGTGACCTGACCATCTCCACTTTGATTGGAATATTCATTAAGCCCTGGTTTTCTCCAACAGTTGGTATTGCTGTACATGCATCACGCGTGCAGGTGTAGACGAGATTTCTCGTTCATATCCATGGTGCATGCACACAGCTATGTCTTTTTCTGAAGTGTACTAGGCCCTTATTCAATATTATGATGAATGCATTCTGTTAGACCAATCAGCGACTTTAGAAGAATTTTAGTAAGCCTCGTCTTTTGGCATTACAATCTTTTGAATAGACGTTTACCCGACTCTCGCTCAGAATAGGTCTTTTATAGTCATACGAGAGTCTGGTTCAACGAGACTAACTGACGAGCTATCTCGTTCAAAGTATGCACCGTACATGTCCACAAGTACACCTTTCTCTAAAGTCAAGTTGGCCCTAATGAATATTATAATGACATTAAGTCTAGTTTTGAGCGTTACAATAAATTTGTTTAGACTGTTACCAGACTCTTGTCGGTGAAGATCTCTTGGAGTCACGAGATAGTCTGGGTAAAGGTGACTACTGTGTAACTGGTCGAAATTTAACTTCCTGTCATAATAATTGGGGGAGCGGAGGCTGTCGAAGTGCGTAATTGCATTCAGGTACACTTTTGACGGCAGATTCACATACCGTATATACTCGCGTATAATCATTATGCGCGGCAGATCTGGGTCAATGCAGTTTGGAAGGACTAATCAGTAGAACAAACAACATAGACCCTGATCTGCCGGCGCATTATGCGACGGCAGATCAGGCTCTATGTTGTTTTCATTTGGACCCGAATTATACGCGAGTATATACGGTAAATGCAAATGTAACTACCTGTGGTGACCATATGTTTCAAGCTTTCTTTGTTTCACATATATTCATAGTGTAGTGCTAAAAACTGGAAGAGTCTCAGGTCAGTACTCCCGTTGTTGTAGATAAGAATTCACTGGATTAGAGAAAGGGCGATTTAAAATTACCTAGAAATCGCCATCCTGATTAATATTACATACAGGTGCATTAGAAGTGCATAGCACCGTACATGTTCCTAATCTAGATGATTTCCAATGGAAAAAAAGTGTGGAATGTTATGTTACTCATCCTGCCATTTAAAGCCTACATATATTGTATGCAATCATCCTTTAAGCGTTTGGCAAACACCGTGATTCGCTAGTCGGACGTGAGGCGTATTTAGATTGTTCAAGTGTCCGCTGTTGACAGCGAGGTATGGACAGTTACACGAGTTGCAGATGGAGAACATTGTAGACGGGTGCTCGTTTGATGGTAGAGCTTTCTAGCTGACCAGACCTCCGCAGGCGAGATTACTCGAGAAAGCAGATAGCCTCTTCAGCCTCTAATATCCCGGATTGTTTGGTTAAGGGATGTTCCAGCTATTGTCTTCCATGACGTCTAGAGGGGATTTGAATTAAGCGTTGCGAAAAAATTCAGGGTATAAAATTTCAACTAACCACACGATGCGGTGTCCCGCGGCAAACAAACAACATTTTAGACGGAATTTAAATTATAGTATTACAATAGCAATTTAGAGTGATTTATTTAATGTCAGCCTTGACGGGGTATATCAAACATGTCCTGTCATTATGCTATTGATACTAAATCTGAATCCCTGTAGGGTTAGGTCGGGTGAAAGGTTACTATATATATTGTGACGCTGAGCTTCATGGCACTCCAGACCGAAGAAGACAACAACAGAAACTGGATCTCAACCATTGGAACTCTGTGAGAACAGAGTGGAGTAATGCGATTAGTCATGGCCAAATTCTCAATAATTTATGAAACCCTTTATTGCCGAATGACGTTAAAACGAAATAAATACAAAGAGAAAAAGAGCATGTTTGCTCTCTTTTTAAAATCTGTAGATGATAGAACATAGACATTTTAGTCTTAGTTAGTTATTCATATTGTAAATACTTTATAAATATAGCGAGTATAACTGGTGCAGGATTTAACGTCCACTTCTGAAGTCGTTGATAGAAAGCCATTTTGGCACAGTAGTGATACAATGTGTGAAATATGATGACTTCAGTGGTAAATGTATTCAAAATGCCATTAGCCTAGTTATATGTGCGACTATGTATGATATGAAATAAAAGCTTGAGAAGTATCCTACTTTAACTTACATAACTAACGAAAAAAAAAAGTAAAATTGCATTTTGTAGTGCTATTACTATCATATACAGTGTACACTTGCACTTTCCATATATTCTAGGATATATATATATATATATATATATATATATATATATATATATATATATATATATATATATATATATATATATATATATATATTGTTTCATCATGAGGATCCAGCAAGTTTTAACGATTCTCGCTTTTAACAAAAATAGTCCACAATGAAACAGTGTCGTTATTTGATTTATTGATTAATATAATCAACAATATAATTTCATGTTATAACCGTTAAACAAAATTTGGTCGTGAGCTTCATGCCATTTTTTATGTGTAATTATATGTCAACTTGCTGGAGGAGTTGAATTAAAATAGGAAAGTTTGACTTATTTGATTACATCTAGACATAGTCATGACACTGTGTATTCAACCAGACTAGGATAATTATGGTTCAGAGTTCAAAATATGGTATTTCAAACGTGGTTCGTATATGACACGATTCTATTTAATCACATGTATATAGATGCACTTTAACACCACTAAATGTTAGAGATAAAATTTAGACCGTAGAATTAGCAAGGAAGCTGTTGTAAGATCCACTGTTGTAACATATGAAGCTAATTACGATCACAAAGTAGGATAAATTAGCCGAAGATAAATTTAGAAACTACAAGAGAAGTTACTACAAATGGAGAATGCGAGGTAAGGAAAGACATAGGCTATACTATATTTTGTTGCACAGTTTGAAACGAAATCTGACTGATCATAAACTCTAAACCATCTAAGAAAAATTAACAGCCAGACACGTGACCAAAACTACATAGAAGTATTGACTATAGAATTCTGAGCGACAGGACTGAAAAATATTTAATAAAACGACATCACGCAAGATTAAATCAGGAATTCTCAGAGACAAATATAACCTCTTCTAAAGTTGATACGGTATGTCCGAGACAAGAGTATGCCAAAGGTGGGGCATTATTTGATCTCTGATATACATGAAAGTGGACGAAACTATTTTTGCATTTGTTCCCTCAGACATTATTTTCGCATTCAGTTATGGAAGAAGATTACACAGGAAGTTGCAGATTTGAAGTTAAGAAATCTTGATGGGTTATCAATTTGTTGTAGCCAAGAGTAGACTTTCCGCAAATATCTGATTTTATTTTCATAATTGAGCTGCAAGGTCTTCTTCGATGCATTAAACTGGTTCATGCAAAAGGTGAATTTTTGTCGCTGTATATATCCTAAAATTATATTACTGTTTCGATGAAATAAAGATCTTTAGAAGATATCAAACATTTGTTGACTTAGAAAATAAAACAACGATGACTTTTCCTTTTGTAGAAAACCACGAAACATCCCACTTCAATGGATATTGTTTTTCTGATTTAAGAAGTAAGAAAACTCCAAATCAACATTTTACATTTGGTTCTTTTCTACGAAATAAGTTTTGGCAGCAGGGCGGATTCAAGCAATCAAGACAAAGAAGGCTCAATCAGCTGTGAACACCAAGCCAAGCAGCTAACAGCTGCTACGTATACTTGATGAAATGTTGACGTAAAGCATGGGTTATCAAGAACATCTAACGATCGATATACATAAATGTATTCATATCCCCTATTAACAATAAGGGAAAAGTAACAAGTTTTAAAAACTCGGGTTTTTCACATTTGTGTCTTCCTATCCATCGCCAATATGATTAAAAGCGAAATATATTTATCAATCAGTTGATCTGACAGGCACCCAATACGAATTATGTTCTGTTGACCTTTTGTTTTACCAATCAAATTACAGCTTTCATACTGCTGAAAATGAAAAACATGATTCGGAAAATATGGTTGTTAACGATAACTCTTCCTAACACGAAATGCAACGCTTTATCTGATAGGCTACTAAAACTAGGTAGACAGGGAATTCCAGGGGTCAGCAGAACATGAACTTGTATTAGTGTCTGTTAGATCTACGTTATGTCAGAGATCTTGATTTTAATCAGATTGTATCTATCGCTGACGTATGAGCCAATCATATCTGATCTGTTAAGATCAGGAGTCCACTTTCAACGTGTGTCGCGTTCTTTCATTTTAGGGACTTTTTTTCTCCCTATAAATGAAAACTTTAGGTTGAAACCGAATCTGTTATGTGTTGAAAGGAGATACGAGAGAAGCAGGAGTGGAATACTGATATTGTGGGTGAAATCCTATCTTCCATTATCGATAATGTCTAGAAGTATTATTTTTAAACTAATTTTAATCTGTCACAATTTGTTTGTGATAGACAAAGGAATGCACAGTGTATTTAGAACATTTTTATTAATGAAACGATTTGATGCAACATTCCACTTGGGCTAGCTGGTACGAGATGTTTGAAAGATATTAGTGTTTTCGGATTCCTTCATCACTGGGGGAGCTTTCTTCGGCCGAAATGGTTTCCATTCTAGAAATGGTATTTCTGGACAATGGCGTAGCGAGGCAAAGTGCCGTCCAGGGCCAACTACCAAAATTACGCCCCTACTCCATTCGTATTATTTATGATATATACGGTTCTCTTACCAAATTGCCGCCCCCTATCAAGTACCGCCCAGGGCCAGCCCCCGTCGCCCCCCCCCCCCTCGCTACGCCACTGTTTTCTGGAAAATTCTAATTTAACAATGGAGTCAACTTTGCAACAATCAACACTACAAAGCGAATTATGCACACATTATTACTATGTCAAAGAGATAATTATTGCTGAGATTGCAGCCGCCTTTCTTTGATTTCTCGCATTTCGTAATAGATATTTGGTAAATATTGTTAGCTTGGCATGGATCTAGAGGTGTCTGACAAGTCAATAATAAATTATCTAAAACATATCATTTACATGACCTAGCACCTAACTGGCTAGGCTTCTCACAGTTTTATATATAATTTTTACGAACTCTTCAGCGTGAAAAAAGATGTAATGATCTTTTCTCTCAAAACTCTTTGAAAATTGTATTTGACTGGAATCCTTGCAGCTCTAAAATCTTACTTTAGGGCCCTTATGACCCCTTTTTGATAGGTATATTTAAATAAGCCCGTTTGTGATCCAGATATTCCGTACGTAAACTGCACATTTTAATTAGGTGTCATGATCCCTCTATTGCAATGGTTCTTTGAAGCTGTTCAAAATGTATTTATAAGTAAATTGGGGTGAATTCTGCGCTTTATAATTACATTTACACGATGGAATGCGTAAAGTACAATCTTTCTAAAATTGAAACATTAGTTTCATCTTTCGTACCTGCGAAGCCTCTATATCCATATTTCAGGGGAAAAGAACAGAAGTAAAAAAAATGACTTTGAGCGAAAATGTTGGTTTCAGTTTAGGACAGCATGGCGCCATCCAGTTAGATAGTCTCTAATTTGACTCAAAATAAACTTTTCTTTTCTTTTCACAAAAAAGGAACCTTTTTATTCTGCAATGTGATATTAAATTTGATAGTTTTGTGGATGGAGTAAAAGAGTCGATTAAAAGGAGAATAGAATGTAATGGAATAATTATATGTAAATATTGTAAGAACTTATTTGACTTAAAAGATTACAATCTAATTGGAGCGAGTTTTGTTATCATCTGTAAGATTAGCAATAAAGGGTACAATATGGATGCCTATGATAAAAGAAGACTGGTAATAATACTTTTCTTTTGCGGATTTTCCTATCAGAAATTGCATGAATTTAAAGAAAAAGGCAAAGTCTGCTCATCTTGTACCTTTTCATTTTCTCAGCATCACATAACACATATATTAAAATGCATCTTGCAATTTAAAAGAATATGAAATATTTGTAAGTACTGATAAATACATAATAGGATATGTGTCGAAGATAATTTGAATATTTGAATAATGACATCTTAAGTTTGAAAGTATTTTCATCAATTCTTTAAAATTTAACGTTTTGAATTGTTTCTAAAATAAAATTGTTGGTATTTTCTTAATATTTTGTATTCGCAATTGTTGTAACAACTTATCCGTGGAAGCGTCCGTTTGATTATTTCTTGCTTTCATCGCAAACAAATTCACCATTAAACTATTTTATTTATAAAATTGTGTTAACGTTTACTACGTACCTTTTCATTTTTGGTTCTTAATTATGCATGACAAACCATTCAGGCTGGCTGAAATATTGCCATGAACACATATTCAAAACAACTCTTTAAATAAACAATATTTCAAGTCGATATGTTAGGAGAAAAGTATGATTGAAAATCGACCAGAATGGCTTAAAATGTCCTAGATTAGTGTAAACGGTCAATTTATTACCTATGAATTAATACAGAAATTCGATAAAGACCTGTCGAGCAGGAAGATAAAACGTAGGTCGATCTGACAAACTTATACAGTAGGATAAGGTACATTATTGAAAGTAATATTTCACTTCTTTGTGGGGAATGATTTGCCGCTTGGCTAGACGTGCTGAGTATATAACATGCCCGTTCAAAAGTGTGCGATCTTATCTCATATGTTTTATATAGAGCGTTCGGCTATAATACTTTTTAATGGATGGAGCCAAATTTAGATATCACGTCCATTGTTAGAATACAACTCTGGATCAAAGGAGAACACCTAGAAATTTAATTAATTTGTAATTAGACTCTCTGAAGTGTTTTCATCCTAATTTCATTATCTTGCTATGCGGTCAACGATCTGACCTTTATTCGTTGCTATCATGGGGTTGTTATCTTCATTCCCCTTTTTGCCATCGACCTGTACTCTCCAACAGTGGATGATGGAGAAAGCTCGCTTTTGCACCAAGCAACACACTTGTTAACCAGTCGGTGAGGATCATAAACAGACGAAAGTTGGCATCCGCTCTGCAACAGACAGAATAAGCATTTCTTAAACTACCTAGCAGGAATCAAACCACCGATGATTTAAGTTATTAAAATCAATTTTGTAACATAACAGGAGCGAATTCTCTTGCTTACACACTGTATTCAGCCTATACCTCCTGTTTACAAAACCTTAGACTCACCCATGTTTCAAAACAGTGGCTCATCAAATCTATGTAGACCTATACTAAGTCTGGATTATATAAAATAATATTCGAAGACTTGGGTGTCACAACACATAGCAAGCCCCTTTCAGTTATGGCGGAAAATCTTCTCAGACACAACGTAAAAGTAAGATTTTCTTCTGCAGGATTAGTGACCAAAAAATAGTGAAAACATGCCGACGGAGACTTACAGATGTAAAATATATATTGATCTTAAGATGAAAATCACATTCTATTTCTAAGCTATGTATTATAAAACTGAACATTCAGTCTTTGGGCCTATCAATCAAAGACCCACGGCCTGGATGATTTAGACACATACTAGTCATTGATACACTAATATATTTTTCTCTTTGAAATGAGCAAAAACATAATGCAGTCTAGTATCTATTCAGACCAGACCAGACTTTTGATGAGAGCTCCGTAGGCATAGTATTGTCACACCATTATATCGATTAAAAAAATTTGTCTAGACATACGTATTTCAATAAATTACAACACAACCAATAACACGAGCTAGCATGGTATTCGAAGCATATGCAATCGTCCCATCATTAAAAAAGAAGGACTTACACACCCACACATACACCCACACATAATTAGTGTACTTTTTATGTCAAGAGTTTTGTAGTCTGTAAGCTGCATGTCAATATTTTGGCTCAAAGTTCTCTCTCTCTCTCTCTCTCTCTCAGGATGAACAGATCTTAAAATGTCAAGACTGTAGTATACATTGATGTAATCAATGAGATGCCATAAAATATGCAATTACTGACTCGATTCATAAGAGAATATACCTTATCCCAAATCTTATTCAGCCTTTAGGAAATAATCATTTCGTAACTACGCTTTTTTTGCTTTGTTAACACTTTAAAAAACGGAGGGAATATTCCTTTGTTATGAACTTTTCTATCTTTACCATTCACAAATATGTATCCAAAAGTCAGTGACAAAGAAGAATCGGGCAAATCGACTGAATAAGACCAACACAAGGGTAAATTACCAGTTTGCTGGTAAATAGCCCTCCATATATAGTTGTTACTTATGGAAATATGAATGTCATACAGCCATTGACTTCATATATCACGAAGAATTACCCTCAGATACAGCAAAAGTAAATTATGTAAGTCGTCTAATTTTAAAACATTTTAATTGGCTCTGTTCATTTATTAATTTTGTTTACTTAAATGCATGCATCACACCTTATTGATTTTTTATGGTAACTACCAGACCTGTACAGTTTTTAAGGAAATAATTTATTACTGTCGGAATGAGATATGAAAATTGTTACTGCCGATCTGCTAGTGTTGCAGCAACAGAGAATGAAATAAATGAGTGTATGACATATACCATGCTGAATTAATGAGCAACATTTCTAATTAGTAAATCTACACCAAAAAAAAAAAGAAGATAGATGTACTTGAAAAACGGGAGGTGCAAATAGGCATCACTAAAAACTCAATTAGATTGCATTTATCCTAAAAGACTGAAAAATGCGATATTTACCAGAACTATAGTACTCTATCCATACTTATTTTGGTTTACATTGTTTTGGACTTATCAAAATTCCAAATTGTATTTTGCAATCTTCTCTCAACATATGTCACTTAAACAGGACCGGTTTAACTGCTAGGCAAACTTGGCGGTCGCCTAGATCGGCAAAATTTGAGGGAGTCAAAAAAAACCTGAATGAATAAAAAAAGAGAAGAGAAACAGCGTAACATAGAAGATAATAAACGTCTAAAAATAGAAAGAGAAAAACAGAAGGAAAGAATAAATGTACAATATTCATTTTCGAAAGTTAATGTTTTTTTGGAGGGGGAGGCACAAGGCTGCTAGTTGGCTATATTTGATAGTTACGAGCAAGATTCGTAACGGCACGAGAAAAAGAAAATGCTCCGTTTTAATCACTTGGATGTCAAAAGCTGCCAACTCGCTTTATTTCGGTAAGGATACGTTTAACCTGTCACCGTAAAACTTCGCATATCGCGTAGATTATGCCGTTATATCTAAGGATTCTATACTTTTGTATCGGGGCTAAAATTGTTAACGCTATCATATTTCTGAAACCTGTTTGGGAGCTCCTATCATTGATTGTAGGCCATATGTTCTGCTGCCCAGGGTACAGATTTGCCAACCCTGCTTATGTTACCCAGGGTACAGATTTGCCA
Source organism: Margaritifera margaritifera (assembly GCA_029931535.1). Classification (NCBI taxonomy): domain Eukaryota; kingdom Metazoa; phylum Mollusca; class Bivalvia; order Unionida; family Margaritiferidae; genus Margaritifera; species Margaritifera margaritifera. Next base: position 10,186,657 of record JAQPZY010001690.1, on the reverse strand, counting down.
ACCCTGCTTATGTTACCCAGGGTACAGATTTGCAAAACCTGCTAATGTTACCCAGGGTACAGATTTGACAACCCTGCTTATGTTACCCAGGGTACAGAGTTGCCAACTCTGCTTATGTTACCTAGGGTACAGATTTGCCAACCCTGCTTATGTTACCCAGGGTACAGAACTGCCAACTCTGCTTATGTTACCCAGGGTACACATTTGCCAACCCTGCTTATGTTACCCAGGGTACACATTTGCCAACCCTGCTTATGTTACCCAGGGTACAGATTTACAAACCCTGCTTATGTTACGAGTATATGAAAATCTGTATAAAACCTACGTGTACATTGTTATGCAATACACATCTGTCTTGATATGTTGTTTTTAATGCAAGGACTTGCATTCTTTGTGTATTTTGTTTAATTTGCGATAAAATTGAAGCGAGCTATATAAACATATGCGACTGGTTTGCGAACCGTACGCCAATGTACCTTATACTGCTACTACTAATAAATGAATTTGATAGCTTGCTATATTTTTATATCATCTTCCATTTCCTTCTCTTCCTTCTACGCATTCTCCTTGCCTTCATCCTCATCCTCATCGGAGTAGGAAGAATTTCAGAGACAAAAGAGAGCAGGCTAGGAGCTGATGATGTACGCAATATATTTTTGTGACAAGCAACATTTGTTTTAAAAAACTTAAATTTAATCCTTTTTTAATGCCCCTTCAATGTCCGTAAAAAAAAGTAGTATACAAGAAATATACTGATTGATTCCAAACCTTAACATTTATTGCACATTTCTGAGCTAATATTGCATATATCGGTTTATGAGATACTGTTAATTGGCAACTCCGCATGGCATTTGAAAATATCAATTACAGCGCTTGATTATTTATCTCGACACTGTTGACATTCCCCGCCTTATGCCTCATAAGTAAATAAATGAACTTTCGGTAAATTTAGTGTTACCAAAAGCAAACTATTGCAGTAATTTTAGGTATGTTTGTATATCTACATATCAAATCGGAGATAACATGTTTTCCTGTAAATTAGAAACTTTCAGGTTAGGTTATTACAGCACTGCGTCATGATAGGGTTAGAGTTTCAGATGAGAAAAATAAAAATGCCACTTCTTTTTCTTGAGATTGTCGTTAATAGAATCAGTTGAAGTCGGTAGTATCAGCTTTCAATTCTTAAAGAATAATATATGCAGTTATTACGGAAACCGCGATGCAGCATTGAAATTAAAGTATGCAAATCTCTCCTGATTATTAGCACTAACATTGTACGGTCTCTGTCTAATATTGTACTGTCTCAGCCCAATACTGTACTGTCTAAGCCTAATATTGTACTGTCTCAGTCTAATATTGTACTGTCTCAGCCCAATACTGTACTGTCTGAGCCTAATAATGTAATGTCACAGTCTAATATTGTACTGTCTCTGCTTAATACTGTACTGTCTGAGCCCAATACTGTACTGTCTCAATATAATATTGTACTGTCTCAGCCAAATACCGTACTGTCTGAGCCTAATATTGTACTGTATCAGCCTAATATTGTACTGTCTCAGCCTAATACTGTACTTTCTCACCCTAATGTTGTACTGTCTCAGCCTAAAATTGTTACTTGCTCTATTATGAAGAAAAATTATTTCCAACCAAAATCTCTGCAAGACTTTTGAAACTTCTAATGAACAACAGTCATTGCAATGTATTTTCATGTAACAAAATCTCTCTTAATTTCGGTTACTTCCTTGGTTTGCTTTTCTTTTCTGTCTTTCGTTCTCCTTTGAATTAATGCTTATTTCTTCTCAACATTTGGGGGGTTTTTTTTCTCCAGCCTAGCCCAGGTCGGCTGCCTCAGTGTGTCCTTGGGAAAGGCACTTAGCTCCAATTTCCTCGGCATGATATAGCCAATAATGTGTTCCAAGTGCCGTTAAAACCAACAAAAACAAAAAACAAAACGGACTTTTTTTTATTATCACAGACCTTAGCCATCACCAACTTTCTGCACCTTGTAATACCGGCTCTATTGCACTCAGCCAAATGGAATCCTTAATACCACTATAATGGCTCTATTGCACACAGCTAAATGGAATCCTTAATACCACTATACTGGCTCTATTGCACACAGCTAAATGGAATCCTTAATACCACTATAATAACTCTATTGCACACAGCTAAATGGAATCCTTAATACCACTATACTGGCTCTATTGCACACAGCTAAATGGAATCCTAAATACCACAACACTGGCTCTATTGCACACAGCTAAATGAAATCCTTAATACCACTATAATGGCTCTATTGCACACAGCTAAATGGAATCCTTAATACCACTATACTAGCTCTAATGCACACAGCTAAATGGAATCCTTAATACCACTATACTGGCTCTATTGCACACAGCTAAATGGAATCCTTAATACCACTATACTGGCTCTATTGCACACAGCTAAATGAAATCCTTAATACCACTACCATACACACACTTTGTCGTTTTCTATCTTAAAGGCATATATTTGCTAAAAACTCATTAGAAGGAATCAAACAACGGGCATATATTTGTTGAAAACTCATTAGAAGGAATCAAACAACGGGCATATATTTGTTGAAAACTCATTAGAAGGAATCAAACAACGGGCATATATTTGTTGAAAACTCATTAGAAGGAATCAAACAACGGGCATATATTTGCTAAAAACTCATTAGAAGGAATCAAACAACGGGCATATATTTGTTGAAAACTCATTAGAAGGAATCAAACAACGGGCATATATTTGTTGAAAACTCTTTAGAAGGAATCAAACAAGAGGCATATATTTGTTGAAAACTCATTAGAATGAATTAAACAACCGGGATATTTTTTTTGAAAACTCATTAGAAGGAATCAAACAACGGGTATATATTTGTTAAAAACTCATTAGAAGGAATCAAACAACGGGTATATATTTGTTGAAAACTCATTAGAAGGAATCAAACAACGGGCATATATTTGTTAAAAACTCATTAGAAGGAATCAAACAACGGGCATATATTTGTTAAAAACTCATTAGAAGGAATCAAACAACGGGCATATATTTGTTAAAAACTCATTAGAAGAAATCAAACAACGGGCATATATTTGTTGAAAACTCATTAGAATGAATCAAACAACGGGCATATATTTGTTGAAAACTCATTTGAAGGAATCAAACAACGGGCATATATTTGTTAAAAACTCATTAGAAGGAATCAAACAACGGGCATATATTTGTTAAAAACTCATTAGAAGGAATCAAACAAAGGGCATATATTTGTTAAAAACTCATTAGAAGGAATCAAACAACGGGCATATATTTGTTGAAAACTCATCAGAAGAAATCAAACAACGGGCATATATTTGTTAAAAACTCATTAGAAGGAATCAAACAACGGGCATATATTTGTTGAAAACTCATTAGAAGGAATCAAACAACGGGCATATATTTGCTGAAAACTCATTAGCAGGAATCAAACAACGGGCATATATTTGTTAAAAACTCATTAGAAGGAATCAAACAACGGGCATATATTTGTTAAAAACTCATTAGAAGGAATCAAACAAAGGGCATATATTTGTTAAAAACTCATTAGAAGGAATCAAACAACGGGCATATATTTGTTGAAAACTCATTAGAAGGAATCAAACAACGGGCATATATTTGTTGAAAACTCATTAGAAGAAATCAAACAACGGGCATATATTTGTTGAAAACTCATTAGAAGGAATCAAACAACGGGTATATATTTGTTGAAAACTCATTAGAAGGAATCAAACAACGGGCATATATTTATTGAAAACTCATTAGAAGGAATCAAACAACGGGCATATATTTGTTGAAAACTCATTAGAAGGAATCAAACAACGGGCATATATTTGTTGAAAACTCTTTAGAAGGAATCAAACAAGAGGCATATATTTGTTGAAAACTCATTAGAATGAATTAAACAACCGGGATATTTTTTTTGAAAACTCATTAGAAGGAATCAAACAACGGGTATATATTTGTTAAAAACTCATTAGAAGGAATCAAACAACGGGTATATATTTGTTGAAAACTCATTAGAAGGAATCAAACAACGGGCATATATTTGTTAAAAACTCATTAGAAGGAATCAAACAACGGGCATATATTTGTTAAAAACTCATTAGAAGGAATCAAACAACGGGCATATATTTGTTAAAAACTCATTAGAAGAAATCAAACAACAGGCATATATTTGTTGAAAACTCATTAGAATGAATCAAACAACGGGCATATATTTGTTGAAAACTCATTTGAAGGAATCAAACAACGGGCATATATTTGTTAAAAACTCATTAGAAGGAATCAAACAACGGGCATATATTTGTTAAAAACTCATTAGAAGGAATCAAACAAAGGGCATATATTTGTTAAAAACTCATTAGAAGGAATCAAACAACGGGCATATATTTGTTGAAAACTCATCAGAAGAAATCAAACAACGGGCATATATTTGTTAAAAACTCATTAGAAGGAATCAAACAACGGGCATATATTTGTTGAAAACTCATTAGAAGGAATCAAACAACGGGCATATATTTGTTGAAAACTCATTAGCAGGAATCAAACAACGGGCATATATTTGTTAAAAACTCATTAGAAGGAATCAAACAACGGGCATATATTTGTTAAAAACTCATTAGAAGGAATCAAACAAAGGGCATATATTTGTTAAAAACTCATTAGAAGGAATCAAACAACGGGCATATATTTGTTGAAAACTCATTAGAAGGAATCAAACAACGGGCATATATTTGTTGAAAACTCATTAGAAGAAATCAAACAACGGGCATATATTTGTTGAAAACTCATTAGAAGGAATCAAACAACGGGCATATATTTGTTGAAAACTCATTAGAAGGAATCAAACAACGGGCATATATTTATTGAAAACTCATTAGAAGGAATCGCCTCCTAACCATATATGTAGAAAATAGAACACCCAAAAATGCGACTAGCACAATAACAACATAAAAACCAAACATGAACAGATTGGCTCCGGTGGTGACAAATTTGTGAGATTCCCGAGTATTTCTAAAATAAATATTGCCCTGTGCAGGTTGCGATTTGTTCTTCATATATATATATATATATATATATATATATATATATATATATATATATATATATATATATATATATATATATATATATATATATATATATATATATATATATATATATATACATACATAACAGACTAATCAATATGATTCAAAATGTGTATCTATACTGACCTTTAAACAGGATTAAAAGTTATTGATTGCTTGTAAGTATATACACACTACTTATCATTACAAAAATAACATTATTGTTGTAACCTGGTTAGTTGTGCGCCTGAAGTGTGTAAAAACTGTTCTTTTTATGATACAAGTGTGAAACTTTGTTGGATAACAGAGATACAAATGGAGGGAATTCCATTTTGCCTATTCCCAGTTAAATTTAATATGGTCTCTATGCTAAGCAGTTTGTTTGTCTTTTATATAGAGTTTTATGCTATTGTATGTACAATAGACATGAATCTGTCCCCAAAACGTTGATACATAGCCACAGTAAGTATGTAATGTGCATAAAAGATAAACTTTCCTCACTTCTGGTCATATGAATACAACCTACATCCTGTACTACATCCAATATGGCCAACAGATATTTCAGTTTGTGTCCTATTTCTGAAATGTAAGTTTCAGACGACACTATACAGTATATTCAATGTATCCGAGAGTATGTATTATATTTAGAAATATTTTCATTCCTGATATAATTATAACTATTTTCTACTCCTACACCTTCATAATATTGAAAAAAGGGCTTTTCACTTTCTTGGAGAGTGTTTTTTATGAGTGATGAAAATGACTAACTCAGTATATATCCATACAATTTCTTTTGATAAGACCATATGCTATGAATTTCACTGACATTAGAAATTACTATCTTAGAGTAATTTTCCGAATTAATTTAAATCCTATTGTGCCAGCAAATATTTTCCTGAGGGCAATTGACGATTCCTTCAACCCTCCATATTCTAAAGCAACAAATGGGCATTAAGGAATCCTTCTGTGAACCAAATTTGTAAATATTCTCAGATTTACCATCTGTCACAATTACCTTCATAAAATCACAAAACAGTGCATCGAAGAGATGCTTTTACACGTATCTGCAGAATGATTTACAGCAATTTTTGCAGCCATGATGAATCAATTCCTCACAGGAAGACGCTGAGTCTTTCAGATCTGTCCCAAATGGCTCCCAACTTCGTCGTTTTCTTTAACCCTACCCAAACCAGCAGGGCCTGGAAGAGACGACTTGAACGTTAATGACTGACCCCCTACCACAACACCTTGGCAAACAGAACGCCTTAAGTCCTGGATTAGAGCAGCTGTTGTGGGTGGAATAGAATTAAGTGCTCATCCTTTGCGTGAAATTCTGTTTTCTGTGAGCAATAGGAGAATTCTCACTGCTTGTTTTACTGAACAGCAAAACTACGAATCTTTTAACGACAGCTATTGCTTGTTCTGTTTCTATTGTCTCAGGTACATCAGATATCACGATAAGACATCCACAATCCCTTGCGGGGTTTCCTTTCCTATACCTCAGAAAAGTAAACAATGTTACAGTGAAAGCATGGAACCGTAGCAAAGCCATGCAGTTCTTAAGTTCGAGTACGTTTGAAATTTCATGTGCAGTCGAATGCAATAAACAACTCTTTAAGTTGAAGAAGCTGTTCTGAGGCAACAACAAGAACAATAACGTCAGTATCAACTCTATGTATTGCAATTGTCTTGTATCCTTCATTTACGGCAGTGGTTCCCAAACCCCGGATCGCGAGGACCCTCGTGACCCTATACTTGTACAGCATTTTGGGTCGCAAAAGATGGTATTTAGGGTCGCAAACAAAAAAGTTTGGGAACCACTGCTTTACAGCATCTGCCACGTGAAGAATGATAAGTGTGTTCGTTTATTTATGTGTGCATGGGGACAAAGAAGAGATGTCGTGTCTTGGTTTACATCAACACACGCTATATCCATTAGTTGTCACAAATTGAATCTAGGTGTGCAGGTTTGCAAAGTAACTGACAAGACATCTGAAAAGCTCCGATTTATTGTCATCTTCTGTACGAAATTCCTACCAATAACCTAAAATACATCTATTTCTCTCAACACGCCCTCTTAAACCTTGTCCCTCATTTTCCTCATTGTGCACGTTTGGCTGTTTTTCCCATAAGTGTCCCTCACAAGATGGAATCTGTTGAGATGATGCATCTGTTATTGGATGTAAGGAATGAAAACCGGAGATGCATAATCATAAAATTTTTTTCCTTGACATGCTTTTAGCATATTGATGATGGCAGCTGCCCCATCATAACTTCATCTGCTGAAATTGCATCACCCTGATCATACCAACTTTCAAGACATCTGGAAAGATCAGACTTTGAAACAAGACGCAGTTTTCCATTCTGGCTGAGGGATGGAAGAAAAGGTTAATTCTCGTGGGGCAAAAAAAGTCAAAGTTTCCATTCCTGAACTAGCATGCAATATACAGACCTGACAACAAGGAGCAATCTTTTTTTCTATATCGCGAACTTTATAGAAATCGCAGATGCCTTCTTAACCGACAGAGTACGAAATAGTTGCACCTTGTTCTTTTTGATTGGCTCTTACAATGTTGTTTTTTTACTGAGCCAATCATTCACTTAAGTCTCAAATTGTGCCTGACCGAAAGTTTAAATAGTCTCAATTGTTGTGATAACTGAGACATCCGCTATTTGTTTAATCCAAGAAATGGATTACCATTTCCTCAATGACTTTAGCAAGTGCCTCAACATATTTTTTTCAAACTTTTCAAATTTGTCTGCTCATGGTAACATGTGCCATGTGCTTACTCATCAGTTGCCTCTAATGACGTCTCAAACTCTTCAACAAGTCTAGTCATTTCTGGTCCAGCGACCATCCAGACACAACGAGCTTCAGGGTTTGGAGCAAGACGGACGGCTACCCTGCCCGTTTTGAACAGGGCATTATTTTGTTCGTGGTCGTGGTCAGTTGCGCTGAAAATAGTCGATACGTTTTGTTGACCACAAAATATCATCGGTCGAATTGTTCGCCGATTTCAGGATTCGTCAAATGCAGATATATTATGTCCCCGAGGTGTACGGACCTTGAATAATGTGTTTGATCTAGGCTTAAACTCTATGAAATCATCTCTGTGACAGCATCTACTTATAGACTAAAGACTGCTTGCCCGATGAATCACATATGAGCACAGAAGTTCAAACTGCATTTACAGGCGCCATAAATGGAACTGCAGACACTCCTTTCACTTTTTACTATACCAATCCTCGAAACTGAGACGGCTCTCAAACACTGTGGCTTCAAGGAAAATATTGCAAGCATGCAGAAGGAGCGTATATAGACTGATCAGTGATATTTGGTGTGCACGCCTAGTGCGAGTGATGTCAGAAGCCTTACGGAACGAACCCGCCTAGAACGACTGCGCTTGTCCAACCGCTTTCTTGAAGCCAGTTCCTTAGGGTCTTCAGTGCAGCAAGTTCAGTGTGCATCCCTCCAAACATGATGAAGAAGTTGTTTTCACCACACTGCTATGTCCAATTCCACTGGATTGCTTTGACCAGCGTATACAGAGGTTGACATATAATCTAAGCAATTGTCCTTGATCGAAGACATTTTCTTGAAGGTCATGGTTCGTCAGTTACACGTACCTTAATACCACTTGTAGTCACAGTAACATAAAATAAAGCTTTCCTTGCTGAAAGGATTTCGATTCACCCAGCACATGTTCACTCTCACATAGACGATATTTCTGTAAGCGTCATAATGTTTCATTTTGTTTTATTTTGATCTGTCTTCAATTACATCCCGGATAGATCTTGTCGTCTCTTTGGAAAATGCATGCAACCATTTCTGTCTAAGCTTTGGTGCACACAGAACTATTTCACTTGAAACCAGTATGCTACCCAATTATTTCAAGCACACTTGTCCAAAACTGGATAAAAATAGTGAATATAGGGGGAGGGGGTGTAAGTGGTGCTGTGAAGAAATTTTGAACGTGCCAAATGTTAACGGATAGTTTAACACTTAACTTCGTGTCATATAAATGTCGGATTTTATAGATCTCATTGTAATATTTCATCATTGGTTTAATATGTATCTAGTTTGGCTAGAATAACATAGTGCTCTAGAAAAATAAATGCGAATATATGCCTTATCTGCCATATTGAATAAAACCGGAAGTTGATAAAATCAACATTACCTCCATATCTAATACTCTCCAATATGACATTTTCTACCTCTGAACTGAGTTTAATCTTTGTATCATACAATGCACAACAAATATTTCTCATATCCGTAGCACTAAACTCAAACAAGTACATAACGTGCATGAAATCTAAACGCATAAGACGGAGGCTGTTAGAACCTATATAATACTACAAAGGCATAATATACTCACAGAAGACACGGGCACGAGAATAGTCATAGCTTGAGATGAGAATTTATTATAACTGAATGAAACTCATTTATCAGTAAAAGAGTTTTCTTAAGTTATTAGTTAATGGCAGTACTTTCACACATAGTTTCTTCGTCAAAGGTAACTTAAATATACTGTTTAGCCAAATATTAAATAACTACATTCAAGCAAAACAGTAACATTAGCTTTCGATCTCACTGGAAGTTTATGTTGACTAGCGCCAGTATTTTGCCCATGAAGGACCTACTACAATGATGTACATATTATTGTATCGCGATTTGCACGAGTCAATAAAACTATCAGAAACTAAATTTTGAATAAAAGTTAATTATTTAAATGGACTTTTGAAATCTTTTGAATTAAACATTCTATGTTTAGATTTGTAATATATATGAATATAGACATCTCAAGAGAAGGTCCGCTTAGTTGATACCTAATCTAGTATAAAACTCAGGTACGTAAAACTAATGGTTTCAAGCCAGAGTCTATTCTGCCTCTATTTTATTATGGATATGTTGGTTCCCAGTAACATTTAAATTAATATTTTTCTTCATCATTAATTACAGATAACGTCACATCGCAAATTTTCTTACAATAACAGTTTAATATATGTTAGCAAGGATAAATGGATGGAAGGTTTCTTGAAGTCTTTTCCTATATTAAGATTTGCTAGAAATTAACCCGAAAGTACTCTTACGTCCATTGTGCATGTGTAATAATGATAATAATAATAATAATAATAATAATAATAATAATAATAATAATAATAATAATAATAATAAATTACTCTAATTGTAGCGATCTGGTCAAATAGCATATAAAGTCTGAAAAACAAATACAGAGACTGATCATAGTGGGAGAACAAAAAGTAATACCAAACAAACTCAGAAACAGCTTGTGAAAATTAGAAACAACACTGAAGCCAGACATACTGCAGAAAGGTTCACTCCCCTAACAATCTAACAATAAGGATACTACAAAAAGTCCTTGCGATCCAATGGTAGTGGAAGTCGACTGACCTTATGATACGAAGCAACCAGCCGCAAATCGCATCGTAAGGGCGCTGGAAAAGGAAATAATAATAATAATAATAATAATAATAAAGAACAATATTATTTTTAATGTGCTGAAACTGTTGGTAGTAACTACATTTGAATGTATTTAATAATAAAAATTATGTTAATAAACAGATAAAGATTATCCCATTTAAAACTGAAACATCACAATGTAGCAATACATTTATATGCATCTATTTACATTACAATGTAGCAATGCATTTATATGCATCTATTTACATCACAAAGTAGCAATACATTTATATGCATCTATTTACATCACAATGCATCTATTTACATCACAATGTAGCAATACATTTATATGCATCTATTTACACCACAATGTAGCAATACATTTATATGCATCTATTTACATCACAATGTAGCAATACATTTATATGCATCTATTTTCCCTTATGCTCACTTGTCGGAAATGTTCCCAACAATTTACAATGGATATACACTATACCTTATTAAAATAAAGAATGATCATTATAAATTAAAAAATAAATTGTTGAACTGTAAGATGGTTATTTGTTCGAATAATTTTATTTCAGTTGATATAATTCCTTTCATGGTGAGTTTTGTTTTCGATGAGACATTTTACATAGGTTATGTAATGTGCTGTTTAACCATTCAACTCTAATACCGACTAAATACTGACTCAAAAAGAATATTCGAGTTATTCATTCATTTGAACCACCATGTTCTTTCTTCAAAATTATCTTTTCCTGAAATATCAGGAGTTTTAATAACACATGACACTTTTTGTTACGGGTATTCCCGTACATTTCCATTTGTTGCCTTTAAAACAAAGCGTCTTTTAATGGCACGAGATGACTGATCGTTGTGTGTCATGACCAATGTCGGTATAAATCATTCTGTTGCAAAGAAGACTTACGTTTTCATAAAAAATTCAAGAACTCAGTTCCCAGAAAGGTATCTAGTATCCAGAATCTTTGCAAGAAGGTGGCTTAATGGGCATCGTGTATCAGTTTCTCATAAATATTTACATGTTGTAGGATTTTGTAATTACTGGGTTTACACTCAGATATCGATGTATAATAATACATAAATAATTCGGCCTTTTTCTCATGCAGCATAACATTTAAACATTTGATCAGTTGAGTTGTCACACAGTATGGTATATAATAATTACAAAAACACAATGTAGAAGAAATTTACACTTTCTAAATACATATTCATCAACGCATAGTTTCAGTTATGTAGAATGCTTTGGAAATGGCTTGTTTGAAAAATTTAAAAAAAGGGAAAATTTCCAACCGATGAAAAGAATAAACGGAAGAAGATTTATATTTGAAGCGAATTGCAACATGGAGGAGTTGTGAAGTTATTAAAACAAAATAAGCATGGGAAACATATCAGTTTAGAAAGCAGAATAGTTTCAAAAGAATGGCTGCAACCAACTGAACTACGCAAGACACTTACTAAAACGTTATGGCTCCAACTTCAGAAGAATAATACAAACATAGTTTTTGTGGTATTTCAGATTTGAGTTTACTTTCATTACCTGAGAAGTGAATTGTAATTTTCAAAGAAATTATATATGAAATGAAAATATTAACATAGGGAGTGCGTGTGTGTATGTGTGTGTGTGCGTGTGTGTATGTGTGTGTGTGTGTGTATGTGTGTGTGCGTGTGTGTATGTGTGTGTGCGTGTGTGTATGTGTGTGTGTGCGTGTGTGTATGTGTGTGTGTGTGCGTGTGTGTGTATGTGTGTGTGTGTGTATGTGTGTGTGTGTGTGCGTGTGTGTATGTGTGTGTGCGTGCGTGTGTGTATGTGTGTGTGTATGTGTGTGTGTGTGCGTGTGTGTATGAGAGAGAGAGAGAGTGAGGTTCTAATATCAAGCATAAATATTTCTGAGGTTTTAAATGATGAAAAGAGTCACCCCTCCTATCGACTGAATCATGAGGTGACATTTCGTCTTTTGACCTATCATGATATCCACGATTACGTAGGTAGTACGATCAGAACATCAGTCCGATCAGATAGGTGTCAACTGTGTACAAAAAGGAGGTCGAACCCAAGGAAACAAGCAAAGAACAAAAGACACAACGAATAAGACCATCAAGTTCATGTTACCGTATGATAATAGTCATGTTAACGTATGATACTAGTCATGGTACCGTATGATAATAGTCATTGTACCTACAACGTGACTGAAACTACCATTTTACGACTAGCATGTACTGTCATCTATCAGAAACACACAAAACCCACGTCCGTGTTTTGTTCCGAGTCGGTGGAAAGAACGAGTTTGATATTTGCGTATGGATACGTCGAGGCCGACAGACCGAGCTGTGTGTACGCCATATCAGACGAGTTCTTTCTCTCGACTCGGAACAAAACACGAATGTGGGTTTTGTGTGTTTCTGATAGATGACAGTCCAGACTAGTCGTAAAATGGTAGTTTTGTATTTATAACATAGCACCACTTTTACGCTTTTAAAATATTTGTACAGTCAGACAAAACACAAATAGTTCCGATCTGTGTGTGTAATACAGAAATACGGACTGACGTTCTGTGTTGAACGCCAGACCAACCATTAAGATTTAATGGGTATGTGATAAATAGAAAAGATGGGGTTTACATATATAAACGAATAATAGAAAATGAGTAAAGCTACCTATATAAGCTTTACGGCAAAAAACAAACACCAAGTTAAAGAACGGCGCATCAAAAACCCACAAAACGAAAACACACATTAGAAATGAATAGGTTAGTTAAACTTTCAGTATCCACTTGGCACGTAGGTATAAATATCATTGAAACAAAATTCGAATAGCACATTGTACGTAATACATTCCTGAATTAAAGCATATTCCTAAAATTGCATTAAAATCTCAGTGGCAGTGATAATGGTCGTATAATGTTCTCATTCTTTAGAAAACGGAATAGAAGGGGAAAAATGCGATTAGATTTCTGTGTTTTGTTTTTGACAATTAATAATCTTCAAGAAACTAATATTGGATGAGTAGAGAGAAATTTGTGACCATGATGCTCCTAATATAGCAATCATTGTTAACGTGAACCTCAAAGCCGCCTATAAGCGCCGTATTTGGATTTGCAGCAAAGCTGATTTCACCAGAATCAAGTTGAACAGATCTATTGCTAATTCCAAGAGATATTGATGCTGCAACTGATACATTCATTCCAAATCATTCAAATTCTCAACTTTGTGTATTCCTTCCCAAACTTTAACATTTCACCCAACTGATAAACCGTGGTTTGATTCTCAATTAAAAATAATAATAAGGAAAAGGGACAGAACACGCAAATTTGCCCTCAATCACTGTAGGGCAAACGATTGGAATAAATACAAACAAATCAGGAATAAAGTAAACAACATGAAAAAGTATGCTATAAAGCAATATATGAATAATATTGACGCACATGTGAGAAAAATTTCCCCAAATATTATGGAATATTGCAAAGTCACTTTTTAAAGACACAGATACTTCAAATTATATCCCACCACTTAAATTTACAAGTAATAACTTTTTTTTTTTTTTTTTTTTTTTAATTTATAACGGCAAAAGAAATGTTTAACTTATTAAATGCGTATTTTACTTCGATTTAAACTATTGATGATAGTAATGTTTTCCTCCATAATATTCAAAAGAAGTTTTGATACCCTGAATGAAATTACTATCTCTGAAAAAGAAATTACAGAAATTATTAAATCCATTCCTATCAATAAAGCCACGGGGCCTGATGGCATAAGTCACATAATGCTTAAAAGCGTCAGTGAAACGATAGGAGCACCACTAAAAATTCTTTTTAATCTGTCATTATTGAAGGAAATCAAATTTCCAGATAAGTGGAAACTGGCGCATATCCTTCCCATTAAAAAAAAATGATTTGCACGAAGTTTCCAATTATAGACCTATATCTCTACTAAGCTGTGTCGCAACAATTGTTAAAAGTGCATCATTAAACATGTGTATAATTATTTTCATAAAAACTGTCTTTTTCACAAGTATCAATCAGGATTCCTTCCCGGTCACTTCACTGTTTTTCAACTTTTTTAACTGTATCATAGTATATGCAAGACACTAGAACAATCTCAAAATTCTTGTATTGTATTTTGTGATCGATCAAAAGCTTATGATCGGGTCTGGCACAGAGGCTTATTATTTAAACGAAACGAATACTGTGTTTCAGGTAATCTGATAAAATGGTTTGAAAATTAACTAAGTAATAGAAAACAAATGGTCCTTTTGCAAGATACTTATTCACGAAAAACGATTATAAATGCTGGTGTACCACAAGGATCCATACTTGGGCCTCTCTTTTATTTCTAATCTACGTAAACGATATTGCTGATGGCACTAGTCGCCTCACTCGTCTCTTTGCAGATGATTCATCTCTGCATTATCCATCTCCTTGTTGTGCTGAAATAGAACTACTCATGAATAATGATGTAATAAAACTGCATAAATGGTCCAAGCAATGGCTCTTAAAATTTAATCCGGAAAAAATAGTGGTTATGTTTTTTACGAACAAGAAAGTAACAAATATCAAATGGACCTGTCATATTGATAGCATTCTAAAAACAGCATCATCTCAAAAACTAAAATACAAACTTAGCAGGCAAATTTTATCTAAACTGTATATAACTTACATCAGGCCCAATTTGCAATATGCCTGTGTACTCAAGGATGACGTCCGTTGATAGATTTAAAAAACTTGAAAAACTAAGCTTGAAGCGGCAAGAATAGTTATAGGATTTCCAAAATACACGAGTAGGCAATCTCTCTATTTTGAAACTGGGTGTAAAAGTCTGCAGTCTATATATTATCCATACTAGATTGCGACATAACGTAAGCACATAAATAGCTGATCTTTATAGTGTTCAACTTGTTGGCATCCCTTTTTGTTCCTGCGGTGGGATAGAAGCCACCTTGCATTTATTCATGTTCTGTCCCAAGTATAGTCAGCAACGAACCGAATTAATGAGAAAATTACTCTCAGTGCCATATCCAGCTGTTAGCTTAGATTTACTGCTTTGGGAAAAGGGCGATGCAAATGAAAAGTACAGAATTCTACCATATGTATGCAAATGTATAGCTGATAAATGACTATTTCAATAACTCATTCTAATCGCGAATGATATAATTGTGCCCCCCTCCCTCCCCCCCCCGCCCCCTTCTCTCTCTCTCTCTCAGTTTTCAATATTAGGTCTTGGTACACTGTTGTCATGTTAAAATATGTTGAAATACTTGTATAATGTAGAGAGAGGGCTAATTTAATTGCTAGAATTTCTGCCCAATCCCATTGTATCATATTGGGACAATAAAATATGTTGAAATACTTGTATCATGTAGACAGAGGGCTAATTTAATTGCTAGAATTTGTGCCCAATCCCATTGTATCATATTGGGACAATAAAATATGTTGAAATACTCGTATCATGTAGAGAGAGGGCTAATTTAAATGCTAGAATTTGTGCCTATTGTATCATATTGGGACAATAAAATATGTTGAAATACATGTGTCATGTAGAGAGAGGGCTAATTTAATTGCTAGAATTTGTGCCCATTGTATCATATTGGGACAATACAATATGTTGAAACAATAGGTCAGTTATTCTATTACCTATATGCAGAAAACGCCATATATATCTAACACCTACTATCAACAAAAAGTACTTCTTAAGTTTTATATTTTAACCGGAAAGGGAGTCTTATTCTAACACGTTTCATTTCAGTTCTGTAAAATATTCCTTCCCAAACATTTTTGCTCTACTATAAAGTTTTATTTACAACGTGTTATAAGAAAACCGAAGCACTTGAAATGTCACATACCACAGTACCTTTTTAGCATCAAATACTTCAATACAAAACTGTCCTCACTCACATTTGTTTGCAAAAGAATGCGTGAAAGTACTGAGGTATCCTTGAAAAAAAAAATAATAATAACTCATCATGTGATGCCAATTTGCAAAAATGGCAAAGTCAAGGAAACCGATGGTAGAATGATTCTGATGGTAGATATCATGTTAAGTAAGTAAGTTTGTAAGTTTGAATAATCAAGATATTTCATCTAGAGTATAACTGTAAGATGTCTGTGACTATCTGTGTCTTCATGCCAGCATAATCTAGAGTACAACTGTAAGATGGCTGTGACTATCTGTGACTTCATGCCAGCATAATCTAGAGTACAACTGTAAGATGTCTGTGACTATCTGTGACATCATGCCAGCATAATCTAGAGTACAACTGTAAGATGTCTGTGACAATCTGTGACTTCATGCCAGCATAATCTAGAGTACAACTGTATGATGGCTGTGGCTATCTGTGACATCATGCCAGCATAATCTAGAGTATAACTGTAAGATGGCTGTGACAATCTGTGACTTCATGCAGCATAATCTAGAAGATTTATAACTAATCAAATTTTGTTCACATGGACATTTAATATGGGTATGAAGAATCACAAGGTAGATTTTGTACTAATACTAGCCGATCATCAAAAGATATAGGAATAAAAAGGTAATATTTGCCCAATATTGACTACTTCAGTATAAAAAAAAGCAAAAAACAAAATTTAAAAAAAAACCACAACAAAAACAAATCAATAAATAAATTGTCATTTCAGATCACTTACAAGACAAATTAATAAAACTTATTTGAGTTCAACGATACATTTATATATATATATATATATATATATATATATATATATATATATATATATATATATATATATATATATATACGCACAGACACATACACACAGGAACTATTAAAATTACACAAATTTGTATCAACCTAGTGAAAAGTGCCAAAGTGAAATGAGAGATATCACAATATTTTAAGCATGCAAGAAGCACTATTGTCATATGTTTGTCGGAAACTTTCAACATAAAGGAAACTGATTTCAACAAATACCTTGCAAGACCATATGTCAAAACATCATGAAATATATGAGATAAATAATCTTTTCCATATTCTGAAAGAACAGGAAAATCAGTATAAGAACAGGAGAATCAGCATAAGAAATGGAAAATCAGTATAAGAAATGGAAAATCAGTATGGGAACAGGAAAATCAATATAATAAATGGAAAATCAGTATAAGAACAGTGTAAGAACATGAAAATCAGTTTAAGAACAGGAAAATCAGTGTATGAACAGGAAAATCAGTGTATGAACAGGAAAATCAGTATAAGAAATGGAAAATAATTTATGAGTCAGCCTTTCATCGCTAAAATATCCCTTTTTTTTAGTTCCAAGTTAAAAATTATTAAACTTGATGTGGAACACAGAGGAAGAGAAACAACTGAATGAAAATGACATGTTCCCATTTCTGAAGACAAAACAACAAGTATGTGCAGAAACACATTGCCGAGAAGGAGGAAACTTACCTCCAAAACCGGTATGTACATAATCCGAAGTAACTCAGTTAAACCAGAGAAAAAGCAGAAGTGAAGACATGGAATTGTGGCATGGCACTTATTTGGTACTAAACATTACAAAGTTAATTTTCTATTTTGGAACAATCCAATAGAAAATAATTTTCATTTAAGTTACAGACGGATATACATAAACAAAATCCCGAAAAATCCAGATATGCTTGAATAGAAAAAATCCAGATATGCTTGAGTAGAAAAAATCCAGATATGCTTGAATAGAAAAAATCCAGATATGCTTGAATAAAAAAGATCCAGATATGCTTGAATAGAAAAAATCCAGATATGCTTGAATAGAAAAAATCCAGATATGCTTGAATAGAAAAGATCCAGATATGCTTGAATAGAAAAGATCCAGATATGCTTGAATAGAAAATACATTACAATTTAACGATAGCGAAAGAATCTTATTATTCCTGAAACTAAATCAGATATGCACGATAGTAAAGCTTTAGAATGTGTTCGCTGAAAATTCTTATAGATGTAAAATATATATGTACGAAACTTTTGTTTGAATATGAAGTTATGGCATTGTATCATCAATGTCAATGCATCTTATTTAAATATCGGTTTTTGATCTGGTTTCAATGATATTAATGTCCATATAATAATAATAATAATAATAATAATAATAATAATAATAATAATAATAATAATAACTAGTTTTTCGAAAGGGGATATATAAAAACTTAAAATAAAATATCTTCCAAAGCTTGTCCGAAATAAATAAATAAATAAATAACAAGAGAAATAAGAATATTGAGTATGGAACAAGAAGCAACTGACACAAAAGATATATCACTTAATGTTTGGAAACATGGACGCTCAAATGTTGATATGATTAGACTATTGTTTCGACCATTGCAAATTTCACAATTTAGTTGGAGCACAAATATGGCATGAAAAAAAAAAGAAAAAAAAAATTCAGCTGTGAAGTTGTTTCTCTATTTCTAAAGTATCATTGGGAAGGATAATCTTCCACAAGTATCAATTTATTTATATATTTATATATAAAGCTATCCTTTACTTCTATTTCAATTTTGATTGTTCAGTATTATCATTTTTCACTCGTCTGCTGTGAAACCGACCCCCACATGGGGCCTCTTTTACTGACTTTGTGTAAATCTCCCATTGGCACCATCTTAATGATTATGAGCTTGGTCTCCGCCTCTCGGCGCATCTGAATGACTAAGATAGCCACAGTTCCTTCACTTTGCGGCAGCATCAAAGCTCGGTGCGGAGAGAGATTTATGTTAATTCCAGTCAAGCAAGAGAATCCAGGGCCCATCATCTGGTAAGGTTACGTTCCATATTAAGTTGCTACTTTATTTTTTTTGGCCACGTACCTAACTCTATCTGGAGAGAAATCAAGCTGGTATTACATTCATTTTATTTAGGATCAGACACATTCATTCACTAATGGAGGGAGGGTCGTACACTAGACAATGATAGATTGTAATTCTAAATATTTAGAAAGGAATTAAATGAAATGGGAAATTATAAATGCAACATATGGCAACATGAAGCCTGTAACAATATATATATATATATATATATATATATATATATATATATATATATATATATATATATATATATATAATCTACTAGGTCGATGAAACAGCCTTCTGTACTCAATTTAACAAATGGAAATTAAAGTTAGAAGGATGTATAAAATCTCCGTTTCCAACAGTCACACTCAAACGTGCTTTTATCAATATATCCATCGCAATTTATTCTTAGCGTTGTTTACTACTAATAATGATATTATTACTACTACTACAACTACTACTATATTATTATTATTATTATTATTATTATTATTGATTTTCTTCTTTTAATGTTTATGAAACGTGCTTCAGTAGACTAAACTAATGTGTAGTAGATACAAATAATATCACAAATATTTACAAGTATCGGTACTCAAAGTTATAAAATACAATTACTGGAGAAAAACCTGTACGTAATTAGAAGATGCTGAAAAATCAAGAAGTGTAGCGAACGGCGGACATAAGATATATATATATATATATATATATATATATATATATATATATATATATATATAAAGATATCGAGCTTTTTCTTTATAACTCTCTGTCCGCATGTAAGTATGTATGCCTATTTGTCTTTCTTGTTGATTCTTTGTGTTACGATTTATGTTAGGACAAGTGAAGTGTAATGTATTTGTGTTAAACATTTTTATAAAAACAAATTATTTCTCTTTTAAAGTGCCATCTACATGTGGATGTTGTATATAGGTATCAAAACTGACAGGTATTTTTTGTATGGGTGTTGTATAAAGGTATCAGAACTGACAGGTATTTTTTGTATGGGTGTTGTACAAAGGTATCAAAACTGACAGGTATTTTTTGTATGGGTGTTGTATAAAGGTATCAGAACTGACAGGTATTTTTTGTATGGGTGTTGTATAAAGGTATCAAAACTGACAGGTATTTTTTGTATGGGTGTTGTATAAAGGTATCAAAACTAACAGGTATTTTTTTAAAATAGCAACCATATTATAAACCACCTTCAGTTGGTCTTGATTGTTTTTCTAATGCAAAGTGTCTCGGAACAATTTCAGCAAAATTAACGTGATGAGCTCACTAACCATGTAAAATAAGTCATGGTAAAGCTTGAAAACACTTGATAGAAAATTAATTGCTCATTCAATAAGTTTCCATGTAACTTTTTAGTTTATTTTCTGATCCTCTAAACAAAGGTCGTCACCTAGTTGGAAACACACACACACACATACACACACAGACACACACAACCTAATTAATATACCTGATACAAATATTGTAGATACAAAGGGAACTGTAAAACTATTAGCCTGTCTCCTTCTACCAATAATTCTATGATGTGTCGTCCACTTTCTCAATATATTTAGTTGCCCAATCATTCTAACTTTGACCTACATAATCTATTGAAATGGACTTAAATAATGAGTTTTAGTCGTTTCATATAATGTATTTATTCGCATTTTAATGTTTTATAAAAACAGAAGTAAATATTGTATTGAGCTAGATGAGTGTCAGTACTATGACTCTCATTTCGGATTCAAATGTTTTCGACATTTCTCATGGGCCAAACGCAGCACTATGACTCTCAAATCGGATTCAAATGTTTTAGACATTTCCCATGGGCCAAACGCAGTAAGTACAATGACTCTCATTTCGGATTCAAATGTTTTAGACATTTCTCATGGGCCAAACGCAGTACTATGACTCTCATCACTGATTCCAATGTTTTAGACATTTCGCATGGGCCAAACGCAGTACTATGACTCTCATTTCGGATTCAAATGTTTTCGACATTTCTCATGGGCCAAACGCAGTACTATGACTCTGAGCTCTTATTGAAATGTTTTCGACATTTTTCATGGGCCAAACGCAGTAATATGACTCTCATCTCGGATTCAAATGTTTTCGACATTTCGCATGAGCCAAACACAGTACTATGACTCTCATCTCGGATTCAAATATTTTCGACATTTCTCATGGGCCAAACGCAGTACTATGACTCTGAGCTCTTATTGAAATGTTTTCGACATTTCGCATGGGCCAAACGCAGTACTATGACTCTGAGCGCTTATTGAAATGTTTTAGACATTTCTCATGGGCCAAACGCAGTACTATGACTCTCATCTCGGATTCAAATATTTTCGACATTTCTCATGGGCCAAACGCAGTACTATGACTCTCATCTCGGATTCAAATATTTTCGACATTTCGCATGGGCCAAACGCAGTACTATGACTCTCATCTCGGATTCAAATATTTTCGACATTTCTCATGGGCCAAACGCAGTACCTTGACTCTGAGCTCTTATTGAAATGTTTTCGAGATTTCGCATGGGCCAAACGCAGTACTATGACTCTCATTTCGGATTCAAATGTTTTCGACATTTCTCATGGGCCAAACGCAGTACTATGACTCTGAGCTGTTATTAAAATGTTTTCGACATTTCTCTTGGGCCAAACGCAGAGTACAATTGTTTTAAAGTCTTGAATATTACATTAATCATATTTTAGTGCATGAAGTTATGGAACATCATCTTTATTTCTAGCCCAGAAGCTCATTGCGACCCCAAATCAAACCGATGGTTTCAGACGCCAAGTTATCTGCATACCAGGGGAGTGATTGAGGAATAAAGTACAGTAATTTACATGCATCAATATAATTAAGATATTGATGTATTACATCGAAGAAAATTGAAAAAGATCCCCATCCATTAAAATAGGCCCTTGTGTAACATGGTTTTCATCAAACTAGGGCTAGATTAGAACATACAAGCATTGTAACTGATTTGCTTTTACACCAGAAATTGCCATGATGCCTCTGTTCCACCACATAGATTTATTACTCTCTTGTCTTTTTGTCTTATCGTGATTATTTTAGGACTATGGAGTATCTGGGGACATTGGAAGATATTGACGTTTATTATAAAATCGCAAACATCCTATAGTAAATTCCGTAATATGCATTATCCATCAATAGCGTCAATTGTCAACCAATAGATTAAGGCTTCGATGATATATGGAAATTGTAAGTGAGGAAGGCACGTGCTGCAATCCTGTATACGGGGCATATATTGGTAAGGTATTGGGTACAGATTGTATAACAAAAATTCATCCAACGAGAAACGAGAAATGGTTTCAGTTTACATGAACCTAACGTGACTTTCCATGGAGTCTGGAGGGAGTGATATATGGCATAGATTATCGGAAATGACACTTTTTGATCTTATACTACCGCCAGGCAATGCATATCCATGAAATAACTATATGACACAGCAGCAAGGTAACTTCCGCCACCCGTAAAAAGGTTCAGAAATATTAACCTCAGAAATAAAATGTCTGCTTCGCTTCATTTCAGTCATGAAACTTTGAATATGAGTTAGTATATTATTGCAACCATTTTGAATATGAGTTAGTATCATTGCAACAACTTTGCATATGAGTTAGTATCATTGCAATGTATATATATAGATGTATATATATATATATATATATATATATATATATATATATATATATATATATATGACTCATATCTGAACTACAAGTCACATTATTTTCAATGTGTAATATTTTTGATAGCACAGAGAGCCTTTCATGGTTAAAATGCCAGATTTAGTTTTCCATATGCAACATATCTGTGAAATCCAGTTTTATTGAATACCATATCACATATATGTTTACAGTTAAACAACGCGAAAAGAGAAAACAACAAGGAACCTATCTGCTAATATTTGAAATAAGAATAGTATAAAGAATAAAATATGTGTATTTATGTATGTATGTATGTATGTATGTATGTATGTATGTATGTATGTATGTATGTATGTATGTATGTATGTATGTATGTATAGATAGATAGATAGATAGATGGATAAATGGATGGATGGATGGATGAATGAATGGATGCGTGCATGCATTGATGTATGTATGTATATATGTATGTATGTATGTATGTATGTATGTATGTATGTATGTATGTATGTATGTATGTATCGATGGATGGATGGATGTATACATGCATGCATGCATATCTAGATGTAAGTACGGATGGATGGATGTATACATGTATGCATGCATATCTAGATGTAAGTACGGATGGATGGATGGATGGATTTATGTATGGATGAATGGATGTAAGTATGGATGGATGTATGTATGGATGTAAGTATGGATGGATGTATATATGCACTGAGACATAGGCTAATGTGTAACCACATATAAGAAGCTCTTACAGAACAATAGTCCTGATCGGCCCATTTTAGTTTATTTTAGATAGTTTATGATGAAAGTAACATAGAACAGAACAAAACAATGCTTCATTCACCCGTAAATTTTATTTGTAATCTTTAGTTGTGTTTAAAGATTACACAACAGCTGATTTAAAGAGGACAATGTCATGAAAAGCAATATATTTATATGCAATAAATGATAGGTAAAAAGTAAGAAACTTTAAGTTTATGGAGGAAAAGGATATGATAGATATAAATGTAAATATAAATAACAGATTCAAATGCTACGTAAATCTCAAAGAAAATTTGTATCTATTTGATCTTAAAAATATATACATGTTGATAATACCTTAAAAGCGTAATGTTACTCACCAAATGCTATTTCACATTTTGTTACTTACGGTCTATGACAGCTGCATTCTTCTTGGCTTTTTAACGATAGTGTTGATTAATTACTCATTTTTTCTCATATTCTTCGTCCATACGTTTCTCTCTCTCTCTCCACTTGAAGGACAGGATCATGGACAAATTGTCTTGAAGAAAATGCATACACAATCGTTACAAAGAAGATGCTTCCATCTGTAAAGCTTAGTGAAACACCAGATATGCGTCTCATAGTTTCTTGAAATTGCAGTTTACATATTCATTATTTATTTGCGCATTTAAATTGGTAAAAACGAACTGAATTCTATTCCTTTAAATTAGACAAAAGAAACAAAATAATGTATGCTTAATTGTATGAGATTTGAAAATGTCCAACCTAATTGAGGATTATACCTAGGTCTAAGTTTCATGTATAGACTAATTTTCTACTTTAGTTGCAGTGTAGAACTGCCACAATAAAAACATATTTAGAAATAGAAAACGTGCAGTTTTTAGGTGTTTTAGAAGTGGTACCTCTTCTGGTCAAAAACTGGTAGAAGCGTTGGGTACTGCATTTATTTATTTATTTATTTATTTATTTATTTATTTAAGGTTTCACTAGAAGGTTTCATGTTTTTCCGCAAGGCAATCATCTCTTGCTAGTTCGTTGCCTTTTGACTATTTAAAATCACCAAATTCCTAGATGTTTTTCACGAAAACCGATTTATGTAAGACTTTCATTTGTATTGGTATCATGCTTGAAATATGTAATATTATTAAAATGTTTCCATTTTATTTATACCAAAACTTAATAAGATGAGGAAATAGAGAGTATTTTTATATTGGTTAAATTCAACGTTCATAATATGTCTCGTATATGTATTATTTTGTTTCTATGAACATTTAATGCAAGATGCGGCGACAAACCATAATGAAACTTTGAAGAATGGCATTTCTTCTGAGTTACATATGATCTCTTTTTTTATGAAGGACTCGTCTTCGAATTGAAGTATCATTTGTCCAGACAAAATATACTTATACGGTAAAGATATTTGAGATACATATTTACAGTACCATCCATGCGGAATAATATGCTCAATAAAACAATACAGTATAAACACACAACTAACAAACACAGATCATTCACATTAATTTTGTTTCCGCATTAAATTTTGAGAATCACGAAGGACAGGTTCCGAGTTACAACACTTTAGGTGAACCTTAAAATGTGTGCTGAGAAGGGTAGGTTTGCTTAAATGTAAAAAAAAAACAAAAAAAAAAAAAACCACTTTAATAGTGATGCCAGGTTCGACAGTTAATCATATCGTGAATTGTATCAAAGATTTTTTTTTTATCTTTCAAAACTGAATTTTTATGGCGCCTCGATGCCGCCTTATTTTGTTACTTTTTCCACATTCTTTACCAGATACCCCTGTAGCTCAAACTCAACATCAAGTGCCGGTAATGCAGAGTGCTACGTCATAGACTCTTGTCATTACCAATAAATGTCGGTATCCATATGCACACACACAAACCATCTCCTAACCCTGTGTTTATAAGAAATTGAAGCGACATGTCTGACAAATCCAATTCTGTCAATATTTGGTAGTGTGAGACTCCCCAAATGAGATCAAATGTGGCAACTCCGCGTCTTAAATGAACCTACGTCTACTTGCGATCTTTGATTAAGGTTGATACGATACAGACCATGTATTTAATGATAAGGAACGGAGCTCCTTTGGATATGAAAAACGGGCCAGGACAATAAGACTACGTTCGCAATATTCACTGCGCCTTTGGGACTCAGCTCTGGGAATGTGTGATGTATTGTTTGTGGGAAACAATCTTGTTTTTTTATTATTAAAAAGGTCGTGTGTATGATACTCCTTTGTTTGTAATACAAACAGAAGAGAATTTTGTCAAGCAACTAAATTGGTCCTTTTTTTTTTTGATGATGATAAGTAAATTCAATGTCTCTTAACGATGAGTAAATCTTAAACACTAACGCCTTATACAGTTGATAATATATCACAAAAAGTTTGATTTCTTAGGTATTTGATACATTATTCTCCATGCAAATTAATATCAGAGAAAACTGTAATGCTAACTACTAATTGTTACCCTTCTTAAGATTCAACAGTAAACATGTTAACATTTGCTTTTTACAAATTTGGCCCTCCTACAGATGTTAGGGGAATTGTATTTGCTATTTCCATATTATGTGACTCCGTCCAATTAACTAAAGGAAAGATAAAATGAAATTCATCTAGAAACTGAACAATATTTTAAAGAAAGAATTTAAAATATACTAATACGAAACAAAACAATTAACACGTAACAATGTCCCGACGATTCCAATAATATTTTATGAATGAGATACTCCATCTGTTTGCCTTTAACATTCATGTCTTTCTTTCAGTAAGTCATTTCTGTTTTCGAAAATGGTTGTATACATTTAAGATATTTCCAGTCTGAATTCTGGTTAAAAATTGTCCTTTCCAATAAAAAATGTTTTTGTTTTTGAGATAATATCGTAGACTTAAATATTTTTCCTAAAAATTAAAAAAAAAAAAAAATTCAGTTCCATTATTTTTTGTTGTTTGTTCAATATACACTCACCATTACAATTTGTGTTGGTCAATAGAAACTTTGAGATTCAATTCGTGCTTTGGCAGTTAGATTTATGATATAAAATATAAGATCCAATTATGATTATTAAAACCTTCCATGATGGTGTATTTCTATACCGTAATTTACCTTTGATACATCATTCTTACTGTAATAGTTACTGTATGCGGCAAAACAACATAGGAGTATAAA
The DNA here is from genome assembly GCA_029931535.1 of Margaritifera margaritifera. Taxonomy (NCBI): domain Eukaryota; kingdom Metazoa; phylum Mollusca; class Bivalvia; order Unionida; family Margaritiferidae; genus Margaritifera; species Margaritifera margaritifera. Next base: position 10,159,707 of record JAQPZY010001690.1, on the reverse strand, counting down.
TATAAATTTTCAAAGACTTTTTGATACAAAACCTGATTAAATGTTTGCGTTAACTGGAGGCTTTGTTCTTAAGTAACAGTTAAGTGAGATTGGATTGAAAGGAATTAGTGTTAGTCTGTTTGGTCAAGCTTTCGAAATTTTAATCTATTTAGAATAGATAATCATCAACGTAATCATACATGTGAATTTTACTCAAATATTTAGCCTGTCCTTTTCTATAATAAACAAGCAAAATTTACTCCTAAATAAATAGGTTTATAACTTATTGTAAAGTCTGCCTTTGTCAGACGAATGGACCTGGTATAATGATTGATTTGATATATTTCGTAGTATCAGAGTATTAATATAATGACTGCGTTTAGAGGACAGTGTGTTTGAATATCAGACCATCTTAAAAACTCTACTCCACCTCAAATAGTACTCGAAATTATTCCAAGCAATGAAAAGGCTGCGTTTGTTCATTTCGGGTAAGATTTCCGGGTCTGAAGTGACATTTAATACTCGAAATGTTGCATAAAATGCTTTGATGGAGGGGACCGAACTTGAAAAATGTGCATATAAATAGAATATTTTCTTTGCCTATCAAATGATAAAACTTCTGTGACCTGTATTTTGATGTTAGCAACGTATCATACATAATATGTAACAACGCACAAAATGTGTTTAAAATTACGATATACAGTTTAAAGGGCTTGAGCTCATTTGTGTAGTTCTTTTAAACCCAGAAGTTATCATGTGTATCAAGGCTAGTTTTTTAGTTTTAAATCTAAATAATAATAAAAAAAAACATTAGTGTTTCTAACATACACTTTAAGAGATTACAATGGATGTCTTAGGAGAAACTTGCAAATTTGTTTCAGACTGTCAATAAAGCCTGATTTCTGGCTGTGTCCTTCAGTGTATTACAGTTAGAGTCATAATGAGGTGACAATAAAAACAGTGTATTACAGTTAGAGTCATAATGAGGTAACAATTAGAACAGTGTATTACAATTAGAGTCATAATGAGGTAACAATAAGAACAGTGTATTACAGTTAGAGTCATAATGAGGTAACAATTAGAACAGTGTATTACAATTAGAGTCATAACGAGGTAACAATTAGAACAGTGTATTACAATTAGAGTCATAATGAGATAGCAATTAGAACAGTCTATTACAATTAGAGTCATAATGAGGTAACAATTAGAACAGTGTATTACAGTTAGAGTCATAATGAGGTAACAATAAGAACAGTGTATTACAATTAGAGTCATAATGAGGTAACAATTAGAACAGTCCTCTTCTAGTCAATCGTTTTATCGACACGAACTATTAAGTAAATATACCCTTGCAGAGTATGGTAACACATTTTGTTTTCGCTATAATCATCTCAAAGATTAAAAAATCCCGAATCAACCTCTTTGTTTTATTTATTTTATAAAATTAAATCCCGAATCAACCTCCTTGTTTTATTTATTTTATAAAATTCAATCCCGAATCAACCTCTTTGTTTTATTTATTTTATAAAATTAAATCCCGAATCAACCTCTTTGCTTTATTTATTTTATAAAATTAAATCCCAATCAACCTCTATGTTTTATTTATTTTATAAAATTAAATCTGGCTGAAAGAACAAAACAAATAGTTTTCTTCCGTAAATTAAAGTCCATCATAAATATATGTTACTATTCAAATGAAACTTTATTTTAAGTAAAGTTGAATATAGATATCATCACATAGACATGTTCATAAAGTCTATGCATAAATGAAAACTTCAAATTTCCAATTAATAATTTAAATTAAAATTTCAGTAACAAGAGCGACATAGGTTTGAGATTTCATTATATCTATTGTTTTCAATATTTGTAAGATTACAGTGTTCGTTAACTGCCCAAGACGCTTCTAAACTTTTAATTCATAGTAGAAAAGATTAAATGAATTAACAAAACACTTGAATGAAAGAGAGTGAGAAACTTACTAAAATAGACAAATTCATTATCGTTTTGTGATGTTAGTGTCTGAGGAAACTGCACATCGCTTTAATTTCTAGGATTTCCAAAAACTGTTTAGTACAAAATACATTTAAAAGAGTCTTTTTAAGAAAACGTAAGTTCTTCAAACATGGGTATTTTATTAAGACGAAACCAACATTGTTACAGGACTGTTTCGATTTCCTTGGCCTCTATAACCTTCTTAGAAAAAATTCTCAAATACAATAAATATAGACGATTGTGTTTGGCAGAATTATAAACAATCGGCAGCCGATGTAACTACATTGTCTTATTATTTAAGCCATTTGTATATTTAGTAAACTATATTGAATTGGAGCCAGTCTAAACAGTAATACGTATATGGACAATACTGTTAAACTACATTGTATGTTGATTTTAGCGTGCAGTCATCCATTAGGTAGGTTGAGGATCACTTAATACTTTGGCGTCACATGCCTCTGTAATATACCTCGAGTACCAAAATTAACCCAATTACTTCACAAATTTGCTTTTAGCTCAATTTTACGCGATATTGTATTTTTTTAAATCCCAGTTTCCTCACGCCACTCTTGTCAAAAATTGCTCTTTTTCTTTTCTTTGTGACCATCCCTAATGATACATCATTGTTTGTGACGCTAATATAACTCGCCCATCTGAAAATTAAAATGACCTGATTCTCTCGATGTATATACAACCTGTTCGAGGATTCGTGACAAAAAACCTTTTCAAAAGGCAGTCATCGAATTCCTGCGTGAATGGAAATTGTTTATGGTAGACCAATATGTGTAATGATATATTCCTAATTAGGCACAGTGAATAATGCTCTCGTGCCCGTTTCCTATTTTTAAATGTAATACTTCTTGTACTTTTTAAATATGATATATCCATAGTCTACAGTCAATCAAGTAAATCAACCGGACTCAAGATAATGAAAAACTTCTCTAAGCACACAAGGCCTTTCGCAATACCAAAGCCATTTGTAAATATTCGCAATACCAAAGCCATTTGTAAATATTCACAATACCAAAGCCATTTGTGAATATTCACAATAACAAAGCAATTTGTGAATATTCACAATACCAAAGCCATTTGTAAATATTCACAATACCAAAGCCATTTGTGAATATTCACAATACCAAAGCCATTTGTGAATATTCGCAATACCAAAGCCATTTGTAAATATTCGCAATACCAAAGCCATTTGTAAATATTCACAATACCAAAGCCATTTGTAAATATTCACAATACCAAAGCCATTTGTAAATATTCGTAATACCAAAGCCATTTGTAAATATTCACAATACCAAAGCCATTTGTAAATATTCGTAATCCCAAAGCCATTTGTAAATATTCACAATACCAAAGCCATTTGTAAATATTCACAATATTAAAGCGATTTTGTAACTATTCACAATACCAAAGCCATTTATAAATATTGGCAATACCAAAGCCATTTGTAAATATTCACAATACCAAAGCCATTTGTAAATATTCACAATACCAAAGCCATTTGTAAATATTCGTAATACCAAAGCGATTTGTAACTATTCACAATACCAAAGCCATTTATAAATATTCGCAATACCAAAGCCAAAAATAAATATTCGCAATACCAAAGCCATTTGTAAATATTCACAATACCAAAGCCATTTGTAAATATTCGTAATACCAAAGCGATTTGTAATTATTCACAATACCAAAGCCATTTATAAATATTCACAATACCAAAGCCATTTGTAAATATTCGTAATACAAAAGCGATTTGTAACTATTCACAATACCAAAGCCATTTGTAAATATTGGCAATACCAAAGCCATTTATAAATATTCGCAATACCAAAGCTATTTGTAAATATTTACAATACCAAAGCCATTTGTAAATATTAGTAATACCAAAGCGATTTGTAACTATTAACAATACCAAAGCCATTTATAAATATTCACAATACCTAAGCCATTTGTAAATATTCGCAATACCAAAGCCATTTATAAATATTCGTAATAACAAAGCCATTTGTAACTATTCACAATACCAAAGCCATTTATAAATATTCGTAATACCAAAGCCATTTGTAACTATTCACAATACCAAAGCCATTTGTAAATATTCACAATACCAAAGCCATTTGTAAATATTCACAATACCAAAGCCATTTGTAAATATTCGTAATACCAAAGCCATTAATAAATATTCACAATACCAAAGCCATTTATAACTATTCACAATACCAAAGCCATTTATAAATATTCACAATACCAAAGCCATTTGTAACTATTCACAATACCAAAGCCATTTATAAATATTCACAATACCAAAGCCATTTATAAATATTCACAATACCAAAGCCATTTATAAATATTCACAATACCAAAGCCATTTATAAATATTCACAATACCAAAGCCATTTATAAATATCCACAAATATTTTGGCAAGAAATAGATATTCTTTACGCGTAAATAAAAGAATGAAGTATAATATGATACCAATGAATTTAATAAAGTATAATATGCTACCAATGAATTTTCTTGCGGTCTGACACAGAAGAGACACGACTTTGTTACCAATGCGAAGCCATGGATTTTTTTTTGCCTTACAAGTATGCTGTTTAGGGGTCATAGCCTATTAGATAGATAGATAGATAGATAGATAGATAGATAGATAGATAGATAGATAGATAGATAGATAGATAGATAGATAGATAGATAGATAGATAAACAGATATGATGTGGACTTA